>JAVKLF010000063.1:16177701-16201661 GCA_034783495.1 Millerichthys robustus | reverse complement strand
GGGAGAGAGAGAGAGAGAGAGAGAGAGAGAGAGAGAGAGAGAGAGAGAGAGAGATGGTCAAATAGATAGAGGCAGGGAGCTGAAAGGAAGAAAAGAAAGGAGGGAGAAGATAAGAGGTGGAGAAGTGTAGAAAGTTTGAAAAAAAAAGACAGAGCCTGTGAGAGAAAGGAATGGGAGATGACGGGGAGGGGGAAGAATGAAATTGCATGTGGGAGTGTGGTTCTATGTGTGCTTGACAGCAGGACAAAAACACAGGAGAAAAACAAAAAAGATGGGAGAGAAAGGAGAAAGTTACCGGAAGCAAAGCCCCACAGACAATTTAACAATATCCTTTTGACTGGACTAACAAAGAACATATAAATATATAGCCACATGGCTAATGTAAATTTCCACCTTATTCAAAAAATGAGTGTAGTGATTTACCTTTTTATTCTGAACTGTTATTTCCTTTAATCATTTAGTCATTCAATCATTTAGTACCTGCAGTACCTTTTATGTCTTAATGAGATCAAATTAATTATTTAGCAATCCAACTCCACTCCACTGTTTATGTGATTTGAAAGATTGTGTTATTAAAAATGTTACGCTGGTTAGTTAGCACCTAATCTGACAAGCTAAATGTCCCTTCTCGCTTGAAATACAAGAAAAAACTTGTATTTCCAATTTTCATAATTGTTTTTGCCTAAGTGATCATTCTTGGTCACCTTTCACATCTGTCTGTGATTCAGGACTTTATTGAAAAGTATCCAACAGAGCTTGTGGCTTACCCTTGTTACCATTACTGTCAAGTAAGATGCTACTAAAAAGCTGTAGTTTTTAGTTTTTAATACAAGGCTGATTTCCTATTTTCACCACTTCTAAATTAACAAATAATGACCATAAGTTAATTTAATTTAATTTAAACAAAAGGCATGGAAAAGACAGAGTAAAATAAAGGCTATATGTGTACCTTCCACCTTTAGTGAAAAAGTTTTAAACTAAGATCATCTTATGAGAGAATTATTGTACTATACCACTATACTTTTGATCTCACCTTGTTACTTGTGAAAGGGGATACAAAAATAATGCAAAACTACTTAAACTCAGAATAAAATAAAAACATAAAAGTAGAATGAAGAGGAAACTGTAGAACAAGACAGAATAACACCAGGAAGAGCCAAAATGTGTTATAGTAGACCTCCGCACTCTGACAGATGTAATGTTACATTCCTTATACATAAAAAAAATTAATAAATGTAAAATCATGACAATGAGGCAACCAATATTACAAAGTTAAAGGGGCAGCTTGAATGATGCACTTCCATCTAGTGGTACAATTTTAGATTGTAGCATTAGCCATTGAACATGTTTCAATTTACTACCAACAGATTCAGCAATGGAAACTTAACTGTAAATTCTAAGCAGTCATTATTAGTTTCACATGTTCCAAACTAAAGTTTTAAAACAGAATGCACAGACCAAAAAATAAAAAAACAGAGACAATCATTTCTGTTTGCAAAAAGAAAAGTACAAATAGGTCTTTTATGACCTCTGATCCCAGTCTCTAAACAATTTCATGTCTTCAGAACCCAACAGGATTTGTTTGAGCCAGAATCGATTAATATATATCCTGACCTAAAGCTGCATTTAGAGCAGGCCATCAGTTTCTTCATATTCTGCCTTCAGGCATTTTTTTTTCCTAACTGTGAGAGTGTTTCTCATTCTGTTCTGGCATCACGACTTACTCTTTGCCCTGAATGATAAACCCACTAAAGGCTAAAGGTTTGTGCAGAACAAGAAATTGGAGCAGAAGCCAGAAATCCCCAGCTTCCAGGAAAAAAAAAAAAACGCTTATTATATTCACAGCTTCTACCTGAAAAACAGGCCATGATTGAAGTTGTCTGCCTCAATTTGAGTTCATTTTCGCCAAGTGAGCTTGTTTTGATAACTCGTAGCATTCCTGCAGCCATCCCACCCCAAAGCTTTTTGTCTCTGTAATGACATAAACCTGAGGTGCAGAATTTTTTTACAGTATGTATTCCTCTTATTTCAATTTGAAGACATTAGTGGCTGACTCATTCACAGATTAATGATCCATTTTCAAGCATGACACACAATTATTGTTTGTGATTACTCAATAGGAGTGGAAATGAGCAGTTCAAAGATAATAAACACATTTGGCTTTTTTTGTGTGAAGCTCTTTAAATGCATCGATATTTATTTGGCTTACCCACCTACACTACAATTACATTTGTGCCCTTGGCAGTTTTCTGTAGTGGTAATACATACAAACCTAACGAGCATAAAAAAGACTAACCTATAAAAATTAGTGATGAAAAATGTGAAGCGGAAAAGAAATATGCTTAGAGTAAAAATGAGTTTTTTGCTTAGTCATTTGAAGGCTTCAGAATTCTTAATTATGACCACATTTTTGGTGTCTAATTAATTAATTAATTGTCAATTTATTGCAAATATGCTGCGTACAAAAGCAAAATAGTGTCAGATCTTTACATCTACATCAGCAGAACTGCAGGAAAGTGCGCAGATTGCAACAGCTCGGAGTCGTGACGCGAAATGTAGAACAGGTGTAGACGGAAGGTGTTTTCTTAGATTTGGAAGAGCTTCCTTTGTAAAGTTAGAAGGAGCCAGAGAGTGTTTGTGTCGTGATGCAACTCTTAGCAACTACATTTTTATCATGAGAAATGTCTGTTAACGTTTCCCTCCTATACGCTGAATTATTCAGCGCTCAGCAACCTGGATTTTTGGAGAGAAAACCCTCCGCAGAGGAGTTGCAAAGGCACAGACAAGCCCCACGCACAATGCTTAAAGACAGATGGTACTGCAGGACATGTTTTTTTCTATTTTTTCACACAAAGGACAAAATGAGCCCATTAGATGAGAAAAAATATACCATTTGTGCAACTCCATTACACCTGAACTGACGTGACCCACATAACAGGTTCGGTTTCCCGAACCTTTCTGTATTTATTCACCAGAGCAGCCGGCTGGAGCTAGAGATCTGAACGTTCCCTTCACACAGTAAAGGCCCTGTAAGATTAGACAACCAGGAGCTGCAAGACTCTGCAAGTTCTTAGGGAATTGGACAATTTAGTGTTAAGTTGTTTGACAAAATGCAGACAACACACAGCAATAAGTGCTCACACAGGAACGCGGGTCGTCGTACGAACGTGCTCCAGCACAGATGAACCAGAGAAGCCCAGAGGCTTTTAGAGAGCTTAAATCAGCCTGAAGGCTATCAGACTACATCTGCGTTCCAGTTTGTACATGTGTCACATCAGACAGAAACAATTAGAACAAGTTAACAAAGTGCCAGAATTAAGTAAAAGGAACCCAAAAGTAATCATTGCTCTGACTTTACTGCCGAAGGCGATGGCAGAGCAATGTTTTAGCCTCCATTTGTGTGTTCATTTGTCAGCCGTGTCAGTAAAGTTTCATGAACCACTGCATGAGTTTGAATGAAATTCTCAAGAAGTAATCATTAGATGTACACCTACCACTTTCACCTACAGCTTTCCTTTTGGAGTCAATCCCATTTAAGATTAGCAACCTTAGCAGGCACAGAAAACAATATTAACTCAGTCAATTTGTGTGGTAATAGCTGCAAGTCATCCTCAACACGTACTAAGAGTGCTATCCTTGCTTAAAATGTGGCATTAACTCTTGCATACTAATGTCTGTTTATAAATAATCTCATGAATCTCATGTGGTAGTAGCTGAGAGTCATAATTTAAACATGAAAAATGTGGCTGTGGCAGCCTGTGTGCAGGAAAAAAAACTCAGTCATGAAATCCAGTAGGCGATGCTCCTTCAAAGAACACTTGGACTTTAACTTTTCTTTTGTATCTAAACAGCCTCAAAAATATCCCCAAGAAAGTCTAATTGCTGCTTTCTGGCGTGTTTCTGTGCAACATTTCAAGTGTTTAGTGCACTCTATTTGTACAAACGCCACTGCAGGTGGATTTGGACAAATCGATGAACTGCAAGGACTAAATGATGGCACAACTCACTCTGAGTGAACCCCCCTCCCCCCCTTAGTGACTACTAAATGAGGCGCTCTACATTTTAAATGTAGCCATTATTTTCTTATGGACATCCAATTTTCACTATATGTTGGTGCTACAAAGTGAGTGCAGGAGGAGAAATGAGTCACAACAGAACACTAAAGAGGAACAATTTGTGTTTCAGACAAGCAACAACTTCCAACTCAAAGGAGCTGAGTTTGTGTGGAAAATCTAAATGCACTGATAGAACATTCCAGGTATGGGTATACAATTGTTTGGTGGAAGATTCATGTCAAACTTGATCAAAAACATCCAAGAACCAGTTAAATACAACTTAACGACCAGTCTGTATTGTCACCAGTCTTATGCAGAAGGCCTTTACTACAATGAACAAAAATCTCTGCTGCTTGGCTCACTCTAAGAGCCATGTTTCCATGGTAACAGTTAATGACAACTGTGACAACCTACAGGAGCAGAGGTTGCGCTACATGTCAAAAGAGCAAATATGATTCATGGCTTGTGGTATGCTTACTTTTTTGTGAAGAAAGAAATGGGTGTGTAGTACACTGTATTGTACTGTAGATACAGTTATGTAGTGGTGTAACAGTACAGAAAGGTATTTGTATCAAACTCTTACAGTACTGATGTCACTGTCATCTGCAGGCAATTAGACAGTCGCCACTCAAATCTAAACAAGAACCCACACAATTACAACAACAGCTACAACAATAAATCAGTAGGAAACAGTCTTATTTGAAGCACTTTACACTAAAGCCAAGCAAGAATGACACACGGGAGATTCAAGACACCTGTCAGCTGTGTGGAAAAAAAGTTTGCTAATGATCCACAGCAGCTGCTGAGGGGCTAGTAATGGTCATATGGAAAGCTGAAATATCACAGTATAAGAATTCTTCATGACCAAGTACACTTGCCTGAAGATAAGAAACAACTGTCATATGCTTTCCCCTTAATCTCAAGATAAAGGTCACAATTTTAAAAAATAAAGTCAAAATATATTTCAAGTCAATATAATTGACACGCTATTTTAAAATTAAACAAAACAAACGCTTTGAGGTATCACGAGTAACAAAATGAGCGTCAGTGAAAAAAATAGAAGAAAGCCACAAGCCTCTGCTGCTGGGAGGGTTATGGTCTCTTTAAAAAAAAATTCTGTTTTAGTTGCTTCGTTATTTTCTTTTGTTGTTATTTTATCAGTTTTGCTTTGTCTTTTTATGCTGTTTTTAACTTTCATTGTTCTGTTTTATCTTTGATGTTCAGCACTTTGTTTCAGCTTTGGCTGGTGTTAAAGCGCTTTATAAATAAAGTTGATGATGATGATGATGATGATAAAAGAAAAGCAACATAAGGTCAAACTCTGACCCCAAAACAGAGACACATACCAAACTGTGATTTCTAGGTCCTGCCACACCCCTATTTCTGTTTCATTTGGCTTCTACTTTGCATTAGCCGTAGCGGTGAGGACCACATGCAGAATGACAAAATATGCATCGCTTGTTTGCTTTAATTGAGATTTTACGGTCCTGCATATTTTTCTTACTTTTAAAGTTAATGATTAACCGTCGCTGAATTTTCACTCCCACTTCCAGAAATAGGAATCTATTTTCTGCTTAGTTGCAAGCATATGGTCACAGGATGCAGCTGAGTGGTCAGCTTTGCTTTTTCATCATGAAAAGAGTCTTGATTTGCCCAGAATTTATAGCAGTTTTTTCTTTGTTAAACCTCAAAGTTTCCAGGGCCAATCAGCAGCACATTTTTGTCTCTAATGGCTCTCCCTCTGGGATCAGTTGTTGCAATCGTGAAAGTATATTTTTTTTAATGTCCAAACCCAAGTTGTTTTATGTCATATTTTTATCCCCCATCCAGTTTGCATGTTGGTGTCTGCAGACTGAGCATAAATGCGCCAGCCAAAGGAAGGCACAGCTGAGTGAAGATTACAGCTGTGCTGCCATTTTATCACAGAACACGATCAAAGCTGCGAGGCTAGATGACAAACAGCAACATCTAAATGTTCGGAACTCCTCAACAACTCCACCTCTTTGATTTGTGGAGTTGTTCAGGTATGGAAACAAAACACTCCTATGGAGCAGAAGCAATGTTTTGGAAGGAGAAGCTGTACCACGGTGCCACGTAGAATCGGATGAGCGTTAAACATTTGAGTGTGACTTGAGTTTACCGTGGTGCTTCGAGAGCTGCATAAATTTTTTATCTGTGTCAGTCTGAACTTGGGAAAAAAAGGGGGAGACTGATCAATAGGGAGCCTGTTGAAGATCTTCTCTCATGCTGAAACAGCAGAGGTTGTTTTGTAACGCAGCATTAAAGCGAGAGAGGTCCGAGTCCGTGCCAAACGGCAGCCCCTCTTTATGCTCGCGACAAATTGAGTGTGAGAAAAGCAAGGCAAGCTCAACCTACTCAAAATCACATTAGGGATCTGTTCTGCAATATTTCAAAGGAGAGTATAAAGTTGTTGAAAACACACTGAAGCTACAATGTTGGTTTGGTTCCAAGATCTTCTATTTAACTAAACTAATATTGGGAGGTTTTGTGAAGAACACGGACAATGAGATCCCGCTCTCATTGCACTCTCATTGCAAACTAAATGTGTAAAACGTACAGTAACAAGTGTACAAACAGGACAAGTACCACATGGAAAGGAAATATTTTTCCAATGGGGCAAAGCCTGATAATGAGGCATATCATTCCAGTAAACAGTTTGGCATTATTACACAATTACAGAAAGATGAACGTTTTTTCTGTGTCGCTGACCTTTCCTCCTGCCTAACTTTTAGATGACATTTGTCCAACGTGGAATAATTTTTAAAGGGGAAAGGACCGGAGGGGTCAGGCAAACTTTAGTTGATGCGTCTGTCTAGCTTGTAATGACTTGTTAACTCCAGGAGGTCAAACAAATGTTGCACTTTTATTATTTGGCCAGGATTTTTTCTGTGTAGGTAAAAAGAGGATTTCAGCTAAAACAAGGTATTACCTACTATTTTATTTCTTTGAAAAATAATTACCATACATTATGCAGAAAAAGAAAAAAGAAACAACAGCTGAACTCTAACAAAGTACACAGCATGTGTAACTTTTCTTCCTCCTAATGCTGGATGGCCTTTAGTGCAGAGGAAACCCCACTGTAAGATGTCACTGGACCACGAGAACCCAATAAGATGGAGACTAAAGCAAAGCTGAGTGGTCAGCACAGTTTCTATAATAAGCCTCCTCTGGGGCTGACACATTATATGTGAAAATGGCTTCAATTAGGCCACCCAGCTGTGAAGTCTGTGGCTTGGGATGGTGGAAGTAGCAGAGTAAGAAAAGAGGTTATTTATAGGACAGAAGAAGCTCAATTATGTATATGCTCTAAGTTTCTTTTTTCACAGTTGAAAAAAGTAAAATTAAAATAATTTCCAAACTTAGAAAATACATATACTAAATAAAAAACAACAAATATAAATTGTGCAGAGTTAGATTTTGTTTTACCAGTTTTGTATTTTTCATATAAAATTTTAAAGTTCCTGATGTTTAGTATTATATTCAGCCTTTCATTTGCATAATTTTTTGCAACTTTAGAAGAATTCATATAAATATTGCATCAAGTAAATTTCTGGTATAGCGTGCTATGACTTGTAGTAGTACGTCACACAACATGGTCCAAAATCTTTTAAAAAGCAAAACATTTCTATATAGCCAACAATGGGATTTAGAAAGTGACAGTGGTGGGACTATTAGAAAACACGTGAACACTGTCAGCCCCATTAGCCCAGCTGTTTAGCCCAAACGTTACAATAGAAACTTTATTTAAAGTCACAAAAAGCTGATGTGACTGAACTGTGACATCTTTTACAGTTTTGACAAATTTAAATCTTGTGAGTTTTATTACTTGTGTGTTCACGTCACCCACTACCGTCTGAGCTGTCAGAACTTTCCAAAATTTTTGCAAAAAAACGTTTTATTCTCTAAAACTTTATTATGTTTTGCACAGTTTATCAATGAGACCACAGCCATGTTTTATATTTTCACTCATTGTATTTTTCAACATTGTAGGAACTACGGTATTTCCAGAATCTCCCCAGAAAATGTGCAAACCCAAATAATCATTTACTTCAGCTGCATCTTAAGTTCAGAATGTTTTGCTTCAAAATTGGAATTGTTTGATTTCACTGTCATAGCACCTACATGAAACTGTAGCTATCTAAAAGTTTGTGCATGTCTGATGCTTTTGCCATCGATGCTTCAGGTCTTTTTTCAAACAAATTCAACTGTTTGAGGCTTATTTTCTGTTCTGTTCCATGAAGAGAATTGTCATTTGTAGGTATATACAGTATGATCATTGAGATCTGTCAAGTAGTGCCTGAGATATTTTGCTAACAGACAATTATTAACCAGTGTCCTAGCTACTACCACCAAATTTAGCTCACTATCTCTAAAACTGACCGATTTTTCAGCTGATTTAATAAAGACTTTGAGTTTGACAAAAATCTGTCCAGTGACGAACTCTGCTAACACGACAGACAAACACACATGCGCAGACAATGATAGATTGAGCGTGGCCAACTGAAAATAGTCCCACCACTGTCAGTAAAGGCACATCATCGGTCACTAACATCCTCTTCAGCTAAGCAAAATCATTGCTGGGCTGAGTCAGTGACACCTGCAGGACACAGACACAGTGGCTGTGTCCACACTGTTCTGTTAGTGTCGTCTTTCTTTGCCCCTGGGACGCTCTCTCCCAATGCATTGCTGAACACGAGTGGAGTCAAAGGACAAATAATAATAGTAAGTGATAAGCAATATTTTGAGATGCCAACGTCCAGCTGATTATGGTAGCTTAGGCTGAAATGTCAAAGGTGCCTTGTTTCTGCCGTTAGCATGGAAACTGTGCTGACATGCTGCTTTATTAGGCACGTAGTCATCATCAATACTTATTTGACATTTCATCCTCGGACTTTAAATGTCAGTGCTTTTATCGTGGTATTCAAGAAATACCATTGGTGTAAGTGGAATAAGCCGAACACACGCTAATGGCTTTTTAATGTCAAATTTGACAAAAAATAAAAAATAAAAATAACAGCTAATCTTTCATAACAGCTGCTATGATCCAGTTTCTTTTCAACACAACAATACTGGAAATGAATTGATTTATATTGTTGTGACTACTGTCTTAAATACATGAGTTCAAGGACATTGGTGTATTTATAAAGTACACTGAATCAAAATAAATGTTAAAGCTGCTGCCAGTGGCTCATTAGGGTCACCATAGTAACTCCACATCTATGCCTGTCATTCCCCTGATGCACTCTTTATAAGACAGGCGGAAAGCCAATTTTTGTGTCAACAATGTTGTATGCAGGAGATAGAAGTTAAAAGCACTCTTCAGATCTGAGCTCAAATTTAACAAATACCCAAAATTTGTCAGGCCCAGTTCTGGCCCACACAAGGCACTAACACTCTTACACTCAACCCAATTACCACAAAGAATGTTGGCCCTTTGGACCAGGTGTGGTTTGCAAGAGGTGGTCCATGCATGGATCAGCACCACGTAAACCGAACCACAACTGGGCCATTTGTGGCATGTCATTCTAAAACAGTGCCATCATTGCCAGACCTGGTCCATGTTCATTTAACAAACCACTTGCCATGCCAGCAGTGCCAGCTTGACTCCAGATCTAGCCCACCCCTGTCTGCTATGCACACACTTTTTATTTTGGGCCATCTGAGAGAAAATTGTAAGTCTCATAAATGAGAGACGTGCTGAGTAAAATAAGACAAAATTGTGTACATTTAATGTATAAATTGAATAGGAAGTTTAAAGTCTGTAGGCGTAAGAAGAGTTCAAAGAAATATTTTGAAAGTTTAGATAGGGGTGTGTCCATACTAGTTTTTCTCAGAGTATGAGTACAAGTACTTCATTTTGGGTATTTACCAGTACCAATTTTTACAGAATGATGTTAACACTTTTTTTTTTTATTTAGAACAAGGTGGGTCTCTTTACTTATGCTTACAGACCCTCTGACTGCATCAAATTAAATTTACTGTTGCAACATTCTAAAATAAATAAGAATAACAAATACGATTGAGATGCATCAGGATAATAACAAATATGATTTTCTTTCAACTTGTATAAATTTTATAATCATGGAACTGACAAACTTTTCACTTGAAATGTAACTTATAACACATTCAATGTAGTATTGATATCAGGATCCCAGTATCGATACTATTATTGGTATCAGTTCTGAGTAGCAAGGCATTTTGTACGAGTACTTGTACAAAGGCTGGTATCGGTATGATGATCTATCAGTTCCACAGGATTTGTGACAGAAACAAAATATCACCACCCAAACAATAATTTGGGTGCTTCAGTAATAATAATACTCTTACTGATAAATTTCAATACTAAAACTATTAAAGTATATGCCATGTAACTGTGTTCTGGTAACATTTTTTGCTCCTTCTTACCACAATTGACAGCACATGAACGTCAAATCCTAAAGACAAACTGTCTGACTAAATACACATTTATAAAACCTTTTACGTAAAATTCAGCACATCAGTTTTACTGACCCCTCAGAGTGATCGTGGTTTCCAAAAATGATTAGTGAGCTGCTTTTCTTTCTACTTTTCTCTCCAACATGAGATACTTTGTATCTCAATATGTTAGTTCTTAGATCTCAATGTTTTTGTTTTCATTGCGTATTTCGGGGAAAACTAATGAATTATTTCCCAACAATTTAGTTTGTTTGCTGATGTGAAACCCTAACGATCCACTATCTCTTTCAGGAAAGTTTTTTTTTTGCCATCTTTTCATTTATTTTCTGTGTTTACACTAATTATTTCCCAGCTCAAACAAAACTCTCATCTCCACAGCCACTACCTTCAATCCAATCCCCCAGGTTTAATTAGCATTAATCAGGTTTATAATAGTATATATTTTCACTCTACGAAGGTGTGTAATTGGTGGATTTCAACATTGGTGAATCTTTCATGAGAAAAATCCACGGTCTAACCTCATTAAGGAACTCAGAGCTCAGTGGAGTCGAGGATGTTGAAGTCTGAGCGGTGCGGTATGGAGCCGAACACCTCCACTCCCACTCAGGAAGCAGACTTTAATTAGCTAATGAATAAGGGAGCTCCCCCTGCCAACCTTTGACCTTACGTTGAAGCATAATAAGCCTATTCACACTGTGAAATGTGTCATATGCAGCTGGAATCAATGTGCTGGCCTCCACACCGAAACAGTGTTTAATGAGCCCAACATTGTTCCTTTTATTGTTCTAAACAACCGAGAGCAACGGGAAAGGGATGTAAAAAAAACAGACAACAATCGTGAAACTTCAAATATATTATGATAATTAATGAAAGACGGCATTTGTGCAATGTTGTGTTTAAATGGATTATTATGTTAATAACTGTCTGTTAGCAACATATTTTTTGAACCACTGAGCAAATTTTAACAACACTTTTAGAAAACAATCATTGGATGAAGGTGTACAACTGATTCACTTTTGGAGTCAATTGAGTTCAACATGGCCGCCACAGCTCACCAAATTTAATATACACATAAAAGAATATATGTTTTGGTAGCTCCCTTTTCAGGGGAAGCCACATTAAATGAACTTACATGAAGATTTGGCAATTATTTTTACACCAATACCTTTCCTGATGCAACCACTGAACACCAAGCTATCGCAGCCCACATGTATAGAGCGGGCGCTGCCATCTTGGGCGCTTGAGGGCAGGGTTGAGGGTCTTGCTCAAGGGCCCATTGTGGGGCATGGTGGACAGTAGAGGCATGTGTGGGTGCGTCACCTTTTCCACCCACATTTTGATGTAACGTCAGAGGATTCAACTTGCTGATTACAGGTTCAGCTTCTCAAACCTCTCTAACCTCCCGTCCTGTTAATAAATACACAAATGAATTTTACGAGTTTATGAATTTTACAGATATTCAGCTACATTTGGTGTGGTAGTCCTGTTAAGGACTGGAAATGTGTTGTTACCCCCATTTTGTAAAAGAGGTGAGAGTTTAGATCCTGACTTTTACAGACCTCTCTCCATCTTACTTTGTGTCTCCAAAGTTATTTGAGAAAATTTCCCATTACTATTTTAGATCATTGTCAGGTTTCATGTCTGTGAGTAAACAAGTGCACCCTTAAATGTAAAAAAATTGCAAAAATGTAATAAATGTATTGCACACACCAGTCTTAAGGGCTCATATCATATTTTCATATTTACAATCCCTCCATTTGTTAACAATAACACAAAAATAACACACAATATGAGGTTATTTTAAAAAAAGAATGATAATTTTAAAAAACAACACCTGAACGTGAAATTCATGTTATGTCAGGCATGTTAGTCACACAAATATCACATAAATCACTTAGAAAAACAAACACAAAAAAAAGAAAAATGTTCTAAAATCCTTTGAAAACAAGTGCAAAATGTGTTGCACATGTTCATTTATTTAATATGGTTTCACAAAAGAAAACATATTGTGATTCAGCTGATGGTAGTCTGAGCCTTTTTGTGCTTGTTTTATCTGACTGCTCCTTTCTGTAAGATTTATCTGGGATGTAAAGCTAACGTCAGTAACGGCAGTTTGTCTTATAAAGAGACAGCCAGGCTCCTTCTGTTCAGTGGAATAAAATGTCACTATTAGAATATCTGAAGGAAACAAAACGCTGTGGTCAACATGAAAAGACGCGTATTGTAGAAATGGAGAGAAAATAGCTGAAAAACAAAAATATAGAATATGACAAATGTCAAAGGAGCTTTATTATTATGAAAAAAGATGTTTATATTTAAATCAAATGCCCAGAAATAGCTTAGAATTTAAGTAAAAAACTTTAGCTTTTTGTTATCATATTTGTTAGATATTGCTAGTTGTTTATGATGCAGTAACATAACAGGCTAAATGCAGGTTCATATCTACTATTTCTAACTACTTTGGTCATATTTTTGATGATTTGATTTCTGATATGTTTGTCTGTAAATAATGTATATCCCAAAATTTAGAATTGGTTTTGATCCATTTCAGGAGGAGGGCCCTGAACAAAAATCACAATAAACAAAAAAATCATCCACCATCTATAACCATTAGGCTTATTTTACATCATTAATAATGCATACCATTTTACACATAATTTGATTGTAAATAACAGCAATCATTAAGTTCCAACAACTGGATGATCACCTCACTACGACATTGAAGTCACTCAAAACATGGATAGTTTTTAAAGGGTCTTGGCGAGGTCCTCTGGTGTGTCAGCAACACAGTGAGGTCTTGTGATGCGTGATGGAGCATGGTTAGGACCAGCATGGTTTTGAGCATGCACGAGGTTGGAGGTTAATTATTATGGTGGTAGAATACTGAAGAAGTTGTGCATAGCTGTGCAGGAGCAGGAAAACGAGTAAAACATGCAGGACAGCAGCCCTGAAGGACCAGGGTTGAAAGCCCTTGTAATAGGTTTTGAAGAGCATATCAGGGTTTTCATCCGGAGTGAATGGGGCCTAAAGAACTTAACATTCAACTCAAAATGAAGGGGTAAAAACCAAAGATCCACACACTTAGAATTCCTGATTCTCTGTGTTCCCTCCCTGGATTGACATCTCAAAGGAGTCCTTTCTGATCGGAGTCAACCTGTGCCGGCCCAACCCGCCAGGTCCAGATCTAATTGGCAACCTCTGTTATTGTGCCGAAGCTCCTGTAAAGCTCAGTTAGGCAGCATTAAGTAGATTCATTTTTCTTCCGGGTCCAGCATTGGAAAAGAGCCCTGGGTGAGCTGGACCATAAATTAGTTATGATAGGTGGAGGGGAGACAGCACTGGACTATTCTCTTGTGGTTATCAGCAGAGAGCAACCTGCCTGAGGGTCGGCGGTCTTAAATCTTTCACCAGCGCTGAGGCAGCCAGATCCACACATGAACCGGAGCCATCAATCAGGGGAGCAGTGCTAATGGGTTATTTAAGTTTTCTGGAAATAAAACAGCCATGCTTAGCTAAATCAAGCATGAGAAACAGCACCAGCTGGCGCACACTTTGGTTAATTTTTGTATCAAACTCCACTTAAAGCGATTAGGTTTATGAAGAAAGAAAACATAGTTGCCTTGAGGTCCTCTGGTGCCTTTTATTAATCACGTTTAAGACATTTTATAATTACTTATGACTGCATTAGTCATTACCGTTTCCATCAGTTCCAGGATGTTGAACCTAAAATGGTCCAGTTGTATATATTGTAGTGCCTTTCATTTGCTGCTGTCTGCTGAAATCACAGAGCAGTTCACATCGCTGCAATTTCTATTATTAGTTTGTTTCAGTGCAGCCATTTGTTTCATGAAGAGGCATCATGACAGGTGTGTGTGTATCTATGTGAAAGTATTTTGAAACTACTGACAGCGTTGACCTACTGAAGGCCTGAATTGAAGGCCTAGCATTCTCTTTAGGAACACATACTGTATCTCTCACAGCCTTTCCTGCGGGCGTGTTAAACTGATCTGATGGTGAGAAGGAACGAAGTTGCAGCTGCAAAATCCTGCAAGTTTGGATCAAAAATGTTTGACTTTCTCTTAGTGCTCCAACTATCTGTTGTGAATGATAATCAGCTACTACCACACCAAACTTTAGCTTAATATCTGTAACACTGATAAAGTTAAAGCCATTGACAAGTTGGCTGAGGTTGCTTACATGTGGCAAGTATCTTTAAATGGTTTGAGTCCAAAAGATAATCAGTTTTAGATGTACACCTAATCATTACCAGTTAGGAGTTTCATTAAAATCCTTCAAGTGGTTCATGGGGTATTTTACTCCCAGACACAGGGTTGACTCCAATGGTTAATGAAAAACAAACCTTGAGGTAATCATTAGCACTCAGAATTTAAGTTGGGTGTGACTCTCAGCTACAAACATACCAAAGTTTATCTCCGTATTTTAAATTTGACTGTATTTAGCCATTATCATATTTGCTCAGGTCACATAGCTGTGGCACCCATCTTGAATGAGGTAGGCTCTAAAAGGTAATCAGTTGTGGAGGAGCATCCAGTACACTAAAATTTGTCTGATGGTTCATGAGATATTTTGCTAACAGACAGAACAGCAAACCCATAAAAGCATTCTCACAGCTTTGCCTTCGACAGTGTCAGATAAAGAGACCCAACCACAGCCGAGGCAGGTGGAAAAAGATCTCTTTACATCCGTAGGATATTGGCAGAGGAAACATCATTTAGAGAAGCCTATAAAGTTTTATTGAAAATTAAATACTAAATCAATGAAACGTAAAATCATTTCCCCCTCTGTTCATGGAGGAGATTAGTGAACTTTGAAGAAAAACAGCCGAAAAGATTTCTGTGAGTTCTGCACATCTTTTTAAAAAAATCACTGATGCAGATCTCAGCAACATCAAAGTTTTCTATTTTTTATTGCGTTTCCTGTAAGCAGAAAAAAGAAAGGAGTTAAATGAGCCTGCAGAGTTATTAACATCCACGCAGTGATATTAACTGTCAGGGAGAGAGCGAGCTACTGTACATCTCCTGGGTGAACGTCTTCGGCTGCATCAAAATAAAGGTAGCAAGCGAGGGTGAGATAAATATTAATGTTGTTTTCCAATTATACAATGTGTCTGTGTAGATTCTAATTATATTCTGTATCTTGCAGCTTGCTCTTACCTCATAAATAGTTTATCTATATAGCATCAGTTTGTATTGCACGACCAAAAGCCTGTACACTGATTGTACTGGAGTGTTTTTTGGAAATCATGAGGATATTTTATTGAATTACTTTTTTTAATTCCTAAAGGCATTTTCATCTCTTCTTTGTGATCCTCACCTAGAATCGGTCAAATGTGAATGAGTTTTTCTGTCCCTGTGTTTAATTAGTTTCATATTACTTTGATATCTCTGTTCTTGTCTGGATTAAAAATATCTTGTTGAACATTCAGCTAAAGCTATATGAAATTATTTTGAAAGAGAATTCAGATATTTTATCCATAATTGGAGATATTTCAAATCCATTTATCCTCCTTAGCTTTTCTTTCCAGGTTGCAGGGAGCTGGTGATTATTTTCAGCAGTTACTGTGTGAGAGGTGGGGTGTAAACCTTAATGGTTCACAAGTCCATCACAGAGCTTACGTATATTTTAAAATATTTGCGATCAAAAATATCCATTCTGGACACCCCTCCCTCATCTTTGACTTGGTTCAATCCGAATCAGCTTCACCAGTAGTGATGAGAATTTTGGCTCTTTTTTTGGATCGGCTCAGCTTCATCGGCTCAGCTTCCAAGTGGCTCCTCAGATTTTTTTGTTACAAGTTACAAAAGTTTGCAAAAATAAATTACTAATGTAAAATCATACATTATACCAAATGTTTATGGTACAGCAAAAAAAATCGCAACAGCTTCTAAAACCAGGAGCACTGGACTGGTAAACATTTGTCTTCAATGAGGAAACAGCTAACTTTTCGGCAGTCCGTTTTCTTCTGAACTACTGAAGCTGTTGTTACATTTTTACTGTGTCACAATTTGTCATCACATGCCAGTTGAGCACACCCTTCTTTGGAGGGTTTGAAACCACTTGCCAAAGAAGACTGGCAGTTTCCTACTTGTGAACAATATGTCTTACTGTAGAATTATGGATAAATTATTTGGAAATGGTTGTAAAAGTTGTTTTAGATTGATGGGCAACAAAAGTTGCTTTTCTAAGATTATTGCTGATGTCTTTACTTCCTGGCATTGGGTTGAGAGACACAAAGAGACACAAACACACACACACACCTGTTTGCCCCAGGGAAGCAAATTGGCCCAACTTAGGGAAAATAAGAATATTTTTATGTTTATATGTAAAACTATTTCCAGTTTAATGTTACTTTAAATTAAGAAAATGTATATTTTGAATTCATTTTATTTCATTTTAGTAATGGCATAAACTCTAGTGTCCTCTGTGTTTTTGCACTGAGTCATCATTAGCTTACAGGTGTAGCCCTCTGTGCATTTTATTCTGTGAACAGAATTAGAAAACATTGACAGATCAGCTACACCTGACACATTGTCCTTCAAAACCAATTACCCTGCTTGAAATCAATCCAGATTTAAAACTCCCATTTAATGACACCTCCTGGCAACACTGCTTTGGGGGGAGTTGTGGCAGTTTCATCAATAATGATCCATTGTTTCAACTTATCTTCAAAGAATGCCGAGAAATCCCCAAAAAGAGCTGCTCGTGACCAACGTATATGCAAGTAATTGTATCTTTCAGAACATTATATTTGTAAAGAGCCTCTCTACCTAACAGTTACAGGAAAACTAAAATGATGTCAGAGCACAAAAAAGCAAGCAAGGAGAAGATGAAGTCATTAATGGTCGCTGGGACATAAAACAAGTACATGGCATCAGAGGCCATATGTCAGAAAGACAGACTCATAACAAATTTAGTGACTGTCTCTTGTTTTGCTTTTGTGAGGCTCCATTTTACAAAGTTCAGAGAGAGAGCAAAAGTGAAGACTTTGTCAGCGCTGACGTGATGTGGATTAAATCTCACAGTGAAGGCTGGAGAAGGGAGGAATCAAAGTTCCCAGTCTGGTCCCAAAGAGCATTAACAGCATAAACAACAGATCTCTAACAAGAACTTAAGCTTAAGATTGAATCAGTCTTCTATAAGTAACCTTTATAAAACTACACCAATGATTTTAAAACTGATAATAAACGTCTTACATCATCGTTTTTTCTCAGACGGTAATTTTCTCTGACATTTAAACCAACCAGCCAGAGTAGTACCATTTCACCTCTGTGTTTAACCTTTCGGGGTTAACTGTGTTAGTTCAACAATTAGTGCAACAATTTTCCCCCCCTGCATTGTTGCTGCAATCCTTTTTATTAATCAGCGGCAGGTGTTCCCTTCACAGCTGGTTAGCCGGTGCTGATGTGAAAAGCTGCCACGCTTCATTGTGTGCTGCAGTTTTGCAGGTCTGGGACAGACTTTCTGTGGTCTGGTTACATCACGTAGTTCAGGTGCCACAGTTGGGTCAGTGAGTGCTTATTAATACCTCTCCATACACTTGTTGCAATTATACTGTATTAGCTTTGTGTGACAATGTATTAAATGTATTAAATACTTGAGTTCTTTTTTACTTGTGTATTAGGTCTATCTAAGTCAATCCAGTACTTTACTTTTGTTTTTACTCGTGTTTTTCATTCGTCTGTGGAGAGTCTTCATAGTATCTCTTCCTTGGTTGGTGGTCTGCACTACTTAGAGGTTTTACGTTGGGTTTGATTATTTATCCACAAGTGGATCTTATTAAACTAATACATGGCTTCTTAAAGTAATGGTGCATATCAGATGGGGTGAATATAATAAGCACGGATGACTTTTAAATTGACAATGAATTTTGATTTTTTTAAACATTGTAAACCAGAATCATCAAAATGACAAGGAATAAAGGTTTGAAATATTTCACTCTAGGTGTAATGACTCTTTTGACATGTTTACATTGTAAGGCTTGGCCCATCTTGGCCCGGCTTGGCTACAATTGGCCTGGCCTTTGATCGATTTTTGATTTTTCATGATATTCTAAGTTTTGAGGTGCATCTGTAAATCCAGAATACAAATCCACAACACAATAAATTTACCCACAAATGCACTGAAGTCAGAGCAGTCTGTCCAACACTTACAACTAGGCTGGACAAGCACATCAGACATTTATTTGGATAAGGATGAGATGCAAAATGGGCTAAGAAACAAACTTTCCTACTTAAAACTACTTGATGGTAAGCAAAACTAAGAAATATAAAATGTTAATGACAAGTTAGATGTATAGCGTGTAATGTCCTAATCCATTTAGATATGCAAAACACACACAGACAACTATCCATGTAAAAACTATTATTTGAGCTACTTTGTTGAAACGTTTTGTCTCCTTTTCAAGAGACTTCCAGAGGGCCTCCATGTTCAATTAGCCTCCTCTATCCATGCTGTTACTGTATGATTCAGCACTCTGTGAAAAATGGGCCTCAATGGGGCACGATTGGTCGATGGGCTAATTGTCCTCTTTTGCATGTTTGGGTTGTCATCGATAAACTCGTTGATCCACTTTGAAGGTACTGCTTCTAAGGCAGAGCTTACCTGTAACTCATCAGACGGAAGAAGTCTTTTGGAGAAGAGACAAAACGTTTCCACAAAGGAGAACCCATCCACTATAAGGGAGGGACAATTGGACCCAGGAGCCTCCTTAACGACAGGCGGTTTCTCTTTTGTGAAGAGCACAAATATTCTCTGCTACACACAGGTCCTATAACTAAGTTACAGAATAATCTAATGTTCTTTCCCTTAAAAGAGCCACACATATTTCCAGTTTTTAAGAGTTTCAACCACAAGGAAGGCTAAAAATACAGCAAGCAGCCATCAGGTTTAGGTGCTGATGCAGCACGTACACCTCACTTGTTGTGTGAGGCGTCAGCAGCAGCAACATTTTCTCTAATATGTTTAAATAAGACATGATGCAAGTTTATTTTTATAACATTCCCCATCACAGGCTGTTGGCAGGCAACAGATTCTGTAAAAACAGCAAAAATGTGAAAAGCGTCTTTGTGATGTACGGATTATAACAAATTAAGAACATTATATAAGAGAATATATGAAAAATTAATCCTTTCTACACAGCAGGGGAAAAGTAGGAAAAGAATCCTTTTGAACGCTCATTAATGTGCAGTTGAATAAATCCTATATATGGTTTCCACTGTATACATATTTAATAAATCACTGACACATTTTCAACTTTTGGTTTTTAAATACAAAAACAAGAGCATTTTATTTTCTGGTTTGGAGAAAGTTCCCTGTTTTATTTAAATTTATTTTTTTGCGTGCTTTTTGTGAAGCTCCTTCTGTATCTCTCGGTTTTGACTTATTTTTATCACCTGTCGAAAAAGGACATACTTCTCCAACTTGTTACATTTTGGAGTCAACCTCATTCAAGTTGGCTGCCACAGCTAAGAGACCTCAGCAAACAGAAAAACAGTTCTAACTCAGTCAATTTAACAGACATCGAGCTAAAACGCATTTGCCTAAAACTTTGGCATTAACTGTATAATATACAATACTGTATATATATATCACAAATCATTGGACGGACAGTGAAACATTTGGACTTTTGAGTCAGTTAATTTGAGAGATTTTGAGGTAAATGTGGTGTCAGTGCAGCTGAAAGTCATCCTCAACAAATTCACTGAGCACTCACATTTTATGAGACCTCAGTATATATTACATGAGATCCACATGGTGATGTACATGTTTTGACCAAAACAATAACTCCATCTCTGCTCAGACAAAGGTGATTTTGGTTCAGTGAGGAAATTTGTACAGAAGATTTGGCCATGATTTTACACCGGCTGCCCTTCCTGAAACTTGAACCTGCAGCCTTAGAATTACAAGCCCACACCACTGACCACCGATCTACCACAGCCTCTTTCATTCTGTGAACTTATCATCTGTAAATTCCTCTCAGTTCGTCTGTTTTTGGATCTCACTTCATAAAACGATACATTTTCCTCCCCCTGCCTCGTCAGCCCCTTCTTGTTTGACTTTCAGTCAGTAATTAAAGTCTTGTTGTTCTTGTTCTCTTCAGGTGGCTCCTCCATCTCTACCACTCACTTAACTGCTAGATGTTCTCTAAGCTGCTGCTGACAGTCATTAAATAACTCAGGCTTTTAGTGAACGAGACTGCGGGATAGAAACAAATCAGAATTTGTCAACCACTGTGGTGTATTAACCACAACTGTCCTACCTTTCAGGTCTGGACTCAGCGTGGCGCGTTTGTGTGAACGTCAAGAAGAAGATCAACAGGAAATGGGGACGTGTTATGGAGAAAATCACCGCTAGGTAGCGCACCCAGCAGCGTTGCCTTTACTGCTGTGCATCCCCCTGTGGTGCCATGATCCAGTTCTAACTGTGGGTGAGTCTTTTAAATTCAAAACCTTTTAATAATTTATGGACCAAGTGTTTGTTTTTTCAACCTGTTTGTCACACATTCAAACTTTAGGATGCATTTTCTGCTAATTAAAAAGAGTTTTATGAACCGTTTTGTAGTATAAAATAATATTTTAAAAGTGGAAATAATTTTATGACTCCTTTGCTTGTCTTCAAGTTGGCAACTATCAAAGTAAAAAAAAATGTGAAAACTAATGATTTTTATGGTCAACCGAATTGTGCCAAAAAATATCAATGAACAGCACAGCTTAATATGTTTACCAAAAAAATGCTTTGATTGCTTCAGCCTTTAGGTGTGACTGAAGTTTGCAAAAACAAATAGAAAGATTTTTAGTTTCAATCTCAATGAATTTTGAAAGTTTGCAACACATTTATAGCCTGAAAATTTCACGCCTAAAGGCTGAAGTAATAATAGCGTGAATAGGTATAATTGGACTGTACAATCATATTTAGCGTCAACTTCAGCTGTCCCCAGCGATGGAAGCAGGGCCTCTGGGGAAAACATGATGACTTGTTTCCTTTTGTAAAGCTGAAATGAATTTGCCAAATATCTGTGGTTACATTCCGTCTTTTTCTTCCTTTTGTTTCATTGAGCTGATCAGTTTAAACACTGCATTCTTTCAGTTACGGCTCTTTCCAAAAGCCCGTTTTAGAATGAGGAGGGACTGGCCCTGGGAGAGATGAGGAGGTTTGTTTTTAGTTCTATGCAAATAAGCTACAGCGAGCAGGGAGGAGACATTTGCACCTCTTCTGTCCCTCCATTAATGTCTGCTAATCCAGGTTTGTGAAGTCGTTTCTTCATCCCCTCTTCCATCATCTCTAAGCGGAGTCAGAAGCGTTCCTAATTGAGGTATTTTTACCAACTTGACAAATAAACAAGTCTTAAACTTAGTTTTGGGCATTGTGACCTTTAGTGAGTGTAGGGGGACAGGTGGAAGAGAGCCTGGAGAAGTGCAGGTAATCTCCAGAGAGAAAAGAAGGAAATTTGGTAGAAGCGAGATGTGAGTTATTGAGATGGTGGCTCAAGTTTGCAAGAAAACTGAAAGATAATGACCTAATGACCTTTATGTTTTATTCTGGAGTTTGAAACATCCCTAGTTGAGTGCAACGCTTTTATTATGCAGACACTTCATTAAATAAAGGGGGCAATTCTCTAAAGAACTTTTAAAGTGAGAAATAAAATTAAAGAATCAATCCAAAATAAGGACTCAAAGCCAGTGTTCACACTTCTGAAGCCGTGTGACCCAGAAACTGTAGGAAAATTGTGCCTTTCATCAGATGTTGTGCTGTAATATCTTTTCGTTCTGCCTCAGCAGAGCAGCGGAACTGTGGGTTACCATGGCAACTCGACCGTTGTGCCCAAAGACGTATGTATGTGGTTGTGCCTCAGGTGCTCTGAAACTTTCCTGCTATTTTGTTCTTATTCATATAAAGTTGTGGTCCTGTTTTTTTCAGCAGTTAGCCTTTTAAAGAGAATCTAATGAGTATTTACAGTTCCAAACCTGAGGATTAACACCACTTACACAGTGTCATGGAAAATTTATGCCTGTACTGTGTCCATTGATAACCCGATGTCTTATTGACCAGTTCTGTGTATGCTGAAGAACATGTTCTGTAAACAAATAACACTATAGGATAAAAGAAGATAAAAGAAGAAATCGGTCAGTTCCTCTTTATCAGCAGATACACCCGTATGATAATCTCTGTATTATGACGGAAACTCTGACGTGTCAAGTTTTGTATAATTCTGGTCTGAAGTGTGTATTTAAGCTCATGTCTAATAATGCTCGGGGCTCTTTTCCTTGCTGTGGGGGTGAAGAGACTTCGGACACGTCTGTCTCCGAATAAATGGCACAAAGACTTAAGATCGATCTCTGAGTCTTCATTGAATGGATTTCTCACCTCTTTGATAAAAGAAAAATTCCACAACAATTTTGTTGAGCCAGCCAGGAGCCAGTGAGCTGACACATGGGGAGACGAGTGAAACGGTGCTTGGCCTGCATGGAATGTTTTTATTTCCAGTTCTTCAAATTTTGTTTGGAGGAACCCGGATCTTGTTTCCTGCGTCTGCAGCCACCTGGCTCTTTGACCCTACTTCTGAATAACTGATCAGGTGAGAAACTGTTCAATTTATTGGGTGACTGTCCGAGGGAGGAGGCTCCGTCAGGTTTTGTAGAGAATTTGATAATTTTCTACTCTGGGTATATTTGTTAAAAATATACAAGTGCCCTTAGTCTTTCGGCACTAAAAAACTAGGAAAACCTAACAAGAGACGTCTTGTTAGAATCAGGATAATGGGGTCTAGATCCAGGTTCCGTCCCTCCACCGGACAGTGCCCTAATAATACAAACGGGGAAAATATGGTGATGAATGTTTGAATTGTGTGAATGTTTGGATGGAAAAATATGGAATCCCTGATGGGTGATCATTAAGTGCAAACCAGCTAAAAATGGTGAATGAGAAGGTCAAGGGTGAAGGGGAGGAGAAGGAAAATGTAAGAAATAGATCAGTGTGAAGGATGTTTCTGCCTATGTAGAACATGGAAATAAGTAATAGTGTGAATGAATGAAGCTGAATGTATATTTAGAAAGACTACAGGAATGTCCTTAGCTGGAGGATTTTTTATTGTTGCTTTTCTTGATTTTTATTTAGCATATGGAAACATGTGGTTTGATGTGTGTGGTTTGATGTGTGTGGTTTGGTTTGTTGTTTGTCATGATTGTTGTATGTGTGGCCACAATGTTGTCTGTGTCCAGTTTGTCACTGAGTGTGTCATGGCACTGAACCTTCGAGAGACTAAAATAATCTGATTAGGAGCAAGAACAAAATAAAATAATGGGTAAAATTTATATATACATTGACAGACATTATCTGTAACCTGAGTATAATTATATTTCAATCTGGAAAGACTCACACAAAACATAATGCAATTAGAAAGGTTTTATTGACATGAAAAGAGTTCTTTGG
>JAVKLF010000063.1:16159711-16171231 GCA_034783495.1 Millerichthys robustus | reverse complement strand
AAATAGCAGAAACAAGATTATATCTTGTTTAGTTGGATATAACTCAAATGTGGAAATATTGTGTGTTGACATCACAATTGACACATTACGTCATTAAGCCCCACCCCGGGTGAAACTGTTCCCTTATTTTGGAGGGGCTGAGATAGCAACTCTATGTGGTGGTAACACATCAGGAAAGACTGCTTTTAATTTAGTTAAAGTTACTGTTTGTAACTTCATGTGACTAAGAACTTTGATATTATGTTCATTAAGTAATTTTAACAGCGTGAACAATTTGAGGGAAACAAACTCTTTGTCAGAGATATCTCAACCATAAGGTGCGTTTGAAGAATAGATCATCGGACATTTCCTCAGCTGTTAACAAGCACTGTTAGGATCTGGAGCAGGGGAGGAGACATGTAATCCGTACAATTTAGGCCATCCATCTTGACATCAGTCGAATTACCTCAGTGGACACAGTCTAGGTCCTCCAAGCATTAGCCTCAAGTCTTGTTAGTAGTGCAGAGGGAGTCCGTGGCAAATGGAGCGCCTGGTATTGACGGGGCCTGTCATTACCTTTCTCTGGGAATCAGCCAAAGTGCTTTGTCTCCCTCAGAGACCCTCCATCACCTCCAACATGCCTATTTATGGGCCAGAGGGGCGGAGAGAGTCAAAGAGTCAGACAGAGGCAGAAAAGGAGCAAAATCAAAGGTGACAGGTCAGGTAGACAGAGAGTTGACAGCCACCACTGTCCACTTCACTGAAACAATAGTAGCTGTCTGTAAGTGTGCTGTGAGTTAGTTAGATGAGGTGTATATAAACTGGTGCAAATAAACTTGGAAAAGTGCAATGCCTTTAACGTTACAAGCTAGCTTTGTCAGTGTGATTTTCCTAGATTCAGAGCTGCCCAACACATCTACATCATGATGCACCACTTAGCATTATACTCTCCAGTTTGATTCAGTTTTGAAAACAATCAGAAATGGCAGTTTGTGACCACTGACAGGCTCATGACTCATTAAAGTTCCTTTGTGACAGAAGACAAATGATTCATCCAGTTATGAAAACCTTATTTTAAAATGTCTCTTTGTGCAAATGTTATCTGCTAAAAACCTGCCGGAGGGTTCATGTAAAAGATAAAATGAGGAAGGAAGAAGGGGGATACTTTTCTTCACTTTACTACATTTGGAAATAGTGATTTGACTTAAATCATTGCATCACTTTTAAAATGCACCATACGTTCAAGCATAGGCAGAGATCTCACCTTACGTTACCATTGTCGAAAAAAATCATGGAAAGGTTTTCTGTTCATACAAAACTGTCATTTTATCATCAGATGGCACTTTGTTTGTCTTAAATGCTGTTTTTATCTTAGGGTTCTGATCTGATCAGTCAGATGATCCAAACTAGACTGCAAACAAATATGTTTCATGACCATATAGATAGAGTATGATATTAATAATGTAATAATAAAAAAGAACTTAAACAACAAATGACAGGTTTCAGATACTTCATTGGCTTTGATTATAGAATAAATTATGTGACTTTTGTCTTTTCAGTCCATTTTTTTACACACTTAAGTCTGTTTTTTAATAAACTATTTAAAAATGGCACATTATTATAAAAACTTGCAACATGCAATAATATTGTTAAATAGTATTGTTTGCATTGATGATGAATTTGCAATAAGCTGAGCAGCCCTACAATTTAAAAACAAAACTGTTAAAGACAGATTTTGTTTTTCTTTTTGACATTTGGTTCCTTTTTCCACAGCTGCTCTACACCAGTAAGTGACAAAAACAAAAGATCACACATTACCTGATGAACAATTTTCACATTTCAGGTCACAAGCTGCTGCAGACGGTGGTGCATTAGGGAACACAAGTTTAGATCAGGACATTTCAGTCTGCAGCAGAGGCAGCTGTACAAAAAGGTTTATAACATGCACATTCTTTTTAGGTCAGCTTTAAATAAAAACTGATGGAAACTTTATGAAATATTCATCTGGCTCCATTATAGTCTGTAAAAATCTGTTTTAATTATTCAGGCCTCATAAGAAATCGTTGATTTTTCCATCCAAAAACAATCTTATTTACTGTTTATTGATGCACTACTTTCAAGTCCCTGGACTCCTTTTCACCTCCTTTCATAGGATTCCTTCAAAATAATAACTAAATGAATAAAAATCTAATCAGTATTAACGTTGCCATGTTTATTGGATATAAAGAGAAACTTAGGATGTGTACAAAGTTAAGCAATAGTGATAAATAGAGCAATTTTGTTTAACATTTCACCCACATTTTTATCTAGAATATTATTGATTTTGATGACAAGTGTGTATAACATTTTCATTGTCTCCTCGGCACCCTTGAGGACTGCACAGTGCACAAAGCTGCTTCCCGTCTGGTTCCTGTTCCAACATGGGCCTATTTTCTCCATCCTGACAGCCTGTGCCTCCGCACTCAAACATCTCCGCCACAGGACTGTGTCTCTGTGGGCCACACGCTAACTGGAGCAGGAAAACGGAGCTTAAATGCATTGGCATGCACTCACAATCTGGCGCAACACTCGAAGAGACGCTGAGCAACAAACACATCAACAGAGTGGGTCATGGAGAAACTTTTTGCTTGGCTTCCTGCAAAAGAGGGATTTGTGATGTTTTCACTGCAGCTGATATCCCTTCCACACACTCCACACACACACACACACACACACACACACCCTCACCCAGAAGAAGCAGACTCGTTTTTGCATTTTCAATGGGGGGGCGGGGGTGACAAACCTTTTTTTTTCCAGCTCCTGCAAGGATCCTGATTTATTGTTTCCTCCATGTGAAGTCTTGTACCCTTATATATCTTGGAGGGAAGTAGGCAGGTGACACATTTGCAGCCAAGCTTCCATTTTGGTACAAGTAGAAACTGGCTAAAACAATGTTGGAAAGAGAGAGAGAGAGAGAGAGGTACAGAAAAATAAACAAACAAAGAGAAAACCAAGAGTGGGAGTGGAATGAGCAAATGACCCCATCGTCTCCTCACAGTTTCACCAACTCACCATTAAAAGAGCCGAGCTCATTAAGGGAGCCTCGCTTGGCTGTTTTCCCTGGGGTTTAAATCTTCGAAAAGCCCACAGCTGAATGATAATGTGGAAACTCTGCCTCAGTCCTGATCACGCGACCTGACTGCTTGGCAGAAAACTGCAGATAGGACTGTTTTCTAAATGCTTACTCGCGCAACACACTTATTTTGATCAGACCCTTCCGCTTGAGAGGCTTCGTTATTATTTATTTATTTTTTATGCACTGAGCTTGATTAAATGCCTCTTCACTCTCTAAACCTTCTTGCCTCATTAAAAAAAAGTCCCCTCTCTAATGCTGTAGCAGCTCTTCTCAGTACGTAGAAAATTCACTCAACAACAAAGAGAGGGCGGCATATTTGTTTGATCCTTGAAGATTAAAGGGGACAGGAAACTTTAAAAAAAGAGGGGAAAATGAAGAACCATGTAGATTTACCTTAAAGAGTCTTTAAAACCAGCCAGCAACCAAACCTCTTGCTCTAATGGCTCCAGTCCTTCAAACCCTCTGAGCTCTTCCTGTGTTTGCTCCCTTCATGATGCTCGGGCCTCATTATCTCATTGTGGAGGCAGCTGTTGAACAGTGTGTATCAGCCACACAGACGGTCAATATTCACTAGATTTCAGAATGAATCACTGCAGCAGCTCCACACTCCGCTGCAGCGCTGACGCTGAATTACTCTCTCACTGTCACGTTCACTTTTTCCAATTCACTAACTTGTTTGAATTTTTTTTCCCCCTCCTCCTTCTCTCCCTTTCCCATTTTGTCTCTCGCCAGATGAGGTCAACTCGGAAAGTTTCAGTGTGGCCCGTGGCCTTTGTGGGCGGCCTGAGATACGAGTCCCCCAAGGTGAATGCAGCCGGGAAGGTCTATGGCTGGAAAACGGTGTTCGACCCTCACCGACCCTTCGCCATCGACATGGCCGGTTTTGCCATCAATCTGAAGCTCATCCTCTTCAAGCCGCAGGCGTATTTTAAGCTCCGTGGGGTGAAAGGAGGCTACCAGGAGAGTAGTTTGCTCCGGGAGCTTGTAACACTCAATGACCTGGAGCCAAAAGCAGCCAACTGCACCAAGGTAATTTCCTTCTTTAAAAAAAATAAAATCACGACTGTTAAACAGTTTACTAAAATGTGAGACTAATCCCTAAACTGGAATTTTTTTTAAACAGCACAAATAGGCAAAGAGGCAGGGAAGCTTTTCTTTGTTATTCATTTATACATTTTCTTCAATAAACTTATGTCAGTTGTTCATCAAAAGCATGATGCGGTAACAATGAGTTATTAAACACACACAGAAAAAAATAGAAGATATCTTACAGAAAAAATGAATAGGACGTTTTAAAGAGGAATATAAAATGAAAAAAAATCGTACTGTATTTATCTTCACGTGCTTATCAAAAATCAAAAATGTAGGTTTTTTTCTTTAGATTTTTTGAGGGGGGGTTCCAAGCTACTGTCTCTATCTCCATAGTTATTGAACAGTTCAGGCTTTATGGTTGCATACAGTTTTTATATTTCTTTAGCATTGGAAAAAGTTGATTGAAACAGACTTGAAATATCTTTAACATTTTGTGAAAATCAATTTTGCAAAGAGTGTTTTTAATTTTTTTGTTTAAGAAATTAAAAAATAATTTAAAGGTGACAATATGTCCTTAAACAGTATATTACTGACGTTTTTTTATTATTTGTTTTGCACCTCAACTGAAGACACATGGCCAGTACTACTGAACATGAAACAATAAATGAGGGTTGGGAAAATCATGACAACCTCACATTTGTTTTTGTCTCTGGGATTTCACCTGTCTCTGATCGCTGTGTCTGATATTGTGTCCATATGTGACCAAATCTATACATCACCCTCTGACAATAAGGCTTAATTTATCTGCTCTAAACCAATTGTTAGAACATCATCAGCACTATTTTCTCCCTTGCATTTTTCCAAACATTTACCATTAAAATATTAGACATTATGTAAATACATCCAACTACTGATCTTCTATTTTATTGCTTCTTAAAAAGCAAAAGGCCCTAAAATAATTGTTTTAAAAGTTCATGAAACTTTTATCGGCTTATAGAAGTCTACTCAAACTAACACTCAAACTTAGAAAAATAGGAAATTTGTTAATTGAATAGTGAAAATTAGAAAGATTTCAATAAGTCGATAAAAGTTTCATGAACTTTGATGAATTTTATTTTGGATTTTCCAAAGATGGGCCAAACTTGCCTCTCCTCATTGACACTTTCCAGATCCTACAGAGGAAACCCAAGGTGTTTTCAGGTCAGTTGGGATATATAATCTCTCCACTAAGTTTGGGGTCTGCCCAGGAGTCTCCTCCTCATCCAAATCCATATCTCATTACTGTAGGTGAGGGTTGGAACTTAGACCAACCAGTAAATCAAGATCTTTGCCACGGCAGATGAGAGCAGCACCCTCATTACTGCAGATAAAATCCTGATCTGAGGTCTTTCTCCTGTTCTATCCTACTATCACTCATGAGCACGACTCCCAGGTTCTTGAACTCCTCTGCTTGAGGCAAAGACTCCCCGCCAACCCACTTGGAGGAGCCGACCGGATGCTTCACATTCTGCTGTAATTCACTCAAGTGCAACTTGAAAGTCACGGCTTGAACAGAAACATCTCATCTGCAAAAGGGATTTTTTTCTCCCCTTATACTATTTTACCTTTAAAAACTGTTATGCCAGTTTTTATTGTCTTGTTGCTGAAACGTTAAACATCATTGAACACACTTTTCCCACTGCTTACGTTTCTTTGGCAACAAAGTTCTCTCCATGCCACTTCCACTGCTCCTGCTGTCAGTCAGGTTTACGTCTCTAAGCCTCTCTCTGGGCAGAGAAGAGTCAGCCAGAGGGCTTCAGCGAGCCAACATCCTCACCGTGAGCACTCTCACATGGACAAAAAGAAAAGAAAAAATAGGGAAATGGGAAGAAAGGAAGGGGAAAAGAAGTACTTTCAGCCAGTTTTTTTCTCTCCTGCACCTCCCCTCTCAGCTCCCTGCCCCTACCCCCCTCCTGCCATTCACATGGCTAAATGAAAAGAGGGGATTCAGGGAACGGCTCACGGAGCTGAATTGGACTTGGCGGCGGCAGTGGTGGTGGAGGGAGCTGAGAGGCGGAGACGTCACACTGATTACAGATGAGTGCAGGAACAAACAGAAGGCTGGTCAGGAGTGGAGAAAGAACAAAAAAAAAATGGAAAGTCGTGTTTGTGAATCCCTTTTCCTTGTAATCTTCTGCCTCAGATGTGAGTGTTAACTCGACCTCCGCCACCCTCCCATTACACCTGAGCAAAATAAAAATAAATAAATAAATGTGGGGGGGGGGAGTAGGAGTGGGCAGATGTCGGGCATAATTCATGAGCGCTGCCAAGGCGAGATGAAAGGAGGGGGTGGGTAACGACACCAAGTGGAGGGGATAGGCGAGGGGGGGGAGCGTGACTTTTTTTTGTTGTTCGTTTTCCTTTCTTGTTGCCCGCGCCATCGTTTTCCCGCGTGTTTGTTCTGTCGCTTGCACTGAACCAAGCCAGCATGAATGCTTTAGTGAATACTTCAGAGCAATAATGCATCCAAAAGAACAACGCAAAGAAGTAGCACGGCCACAAAGGCACGACCCTATACATGTAGGAGCTAGACACAGGCCGGGCCGCAGGGACTGGGTAACATTTTGTGAGGAAACATTCTCTCCTCCTAATGCAAGGTTTTACGCTCAAGTAGCTCTTTACACATAGATGGGCCCTGTGGTGGGGAATGTACCACCGAAGCCATATTAAGAAATGGCTGTTTTTGAAGAACACGAGGGCGTGAGTGGGAGCTGACAGGGAATAAGCGCATTAGGACGACAGTGTGCTACTAATGCTGCTGTTGTTTGTGTCTCCACGCTGCTTTCTTCACAGATCCTAGTCTGGCACACACGAACAGAGAAACCTGTCCTCGTAAATGAAGGGAAGAAAGGATTTACAGACCCCAATGTGGAGATTTGACCATTCCCCCCTTCAAACTATGGTAAGTATTAACTCTGAAGAGGTCATTAGTACTATGCAGAAACCTTTATCTATAAACAAATGACATCTATTCAGAAGGGGGATTATTGCCAGTTTGTCTGACCTGGTTAGATTAAAAAAGAGCAGGTGTTTTTAATATTTCCTAATAAACCAAACAGTAGTTTCCAATTCTCTTCTGTAAAAGCACAATTACAACAGCTGTTGTCCATTATTAAGGTAATAAGCAGGCTTAGAAAGAGCATTAAGGCTAATTTAAGTTCATTAAACCCATTTTAATCCTTTCTGTTGCAGGTGGTTGGCCTTGGATCTGCGACGGGAGAAAATAGTCAAGTTTCCCAAGAAGTGCAATCAAGTTTTATTCAAAAGAAGAAGAAAAAAAAAATGGTTGAAAATGGGATTTAATCCTCGTCATTTCTTCTAATATGGACCAAAACAGGACATGAGTATATTAAAGCACAGACACGTTGGAGGCAGCAGTCATCTGCTGAAGAGCGAAGGGGATGACATAAGGGATCCCCTAACAGCGTTTACGTGGACTATCATGACCTGCGCCTTCCACTGAGCGCAGAACTGGGGGCCCGAGAAAAGAGACAGCACATTACGTACAAGCATACAGCCAGCAGATCCAAGCAAACGAGCCAATTTAAAAAATGTTTCTTTCACTTCAAATTTAAAGAAAAGAGGGTCTAAGACAAATGGTTTAAGATCTGCGCATGAAGAATTCCACTTGAAGGCGTGGTCGTCAGCACTGGATACAAACATGGACAAAGACGTCTCATGATGATTTTTTTTTTCCTTCGAGCAAACAAACAGGGCAAAAGGAGGGAATGTTCTTTTGATAACCATGAAACGTTTGCTGTAATTTAACCTGTTTTATGAACACTACTTGTACTACTAGTTTAATAGTACTGACTCCTACCTTCATTTGCTGTTGGGTTACCATTGTCCATTTTACGGTGTCATTCAAACTAGTCCATTAACAGCAAGCCAACCATACACTCAGAGAGAAACTCCCCCTTGTGCTTGGAAATTGAGCTGAAAAATACACAAAAACGTACAATTTAGCAGTTAAAACCTACATGGCTTCCTTTGAGGTGACTTGTACAAACATGATAAAAGAACTATCATGGGGCTGGAGGTAGGTTTTTTGACAAATGCACTGAAAATGCTGTATTTATGTGTGAAAGCAAAACAAAGACTCTCTATTCTTTCCCCCTGTTGACCTCCTAGGATTGACACACAACGAAGCACAGGTGCAGTCGAGGTGCAACCTCACAAAAAATGAAAATAAAAAAACAACAAAAAGTTCAGTTTGTGATACATTTATGACAAAAAAAACAACAGCTTAAAAGGAGAGTTCAGATGTTTCAAAATAAAGTCTTGTTGTGGATAGCCTTTTGAGCCACCAGATTGACGAGCGCATGGCTAGTCTGAAAAGAACCAAGTAGAAGGTGAATTCCTGCACTCCTGTAACAGGAAGTGCTACAGCTAGCTGCTCTTGCTGTTATCTGTACTTGTGGATAACTAGAATCCTATTTTAATAACTGCGTGAAGCAATATTCATTGTGATTTAAACATCTATAAAACAGCATTTTGCTTGAACGGCTATAACTCTTTTGAGAGTGAAGCTGTTTTGAGACACTTTGGTTGATGCTGCGTTACTTTTATCTGTTAGCTTATTGATCCAGTCAGAATCAAACTGTATGTCTCCAACAGGAAGTCGTTCAGAGAGCTATCTACAACAAGTAGGATATTTATTGTTCATAACCTTTTGAAGACCACTTTAAAAGGTTAAACTATTGCTTTAAGATCAGATTTGCAAATGCTGATATGATCCCACATGTTGGATTAAATGTAACTTCTGTAAAGGAAAAAAGTGTTTCCACAAGTTGATACTGTTCCTTGTCTATGAACTTTTAAATAGCATTAATTATGAGTTCAATACAGATTTCTGAAAAAACTAAGAATCGAAGGGATGAAGAAACTTTGGAGAAAAGCTGTAAAAAAAGTACTGAATAATAATAATAATGTTGAATTAGACAATACATTAGACTCCAAAGTGACCACAGGCAAAGAAAAGCACAATAGAAAGAAAACAATGCAAATGTAGCAAAAGTAAAGTCTATGATCAGTGCTAGCGATGAGATGCGAGGCTTTTTTTGTGTGTCAACGTTCAGAGAACACCTAATGATCAGAAGCAACAGATGAACACTTTTACAAAGTTATTCTACATCTCTTAGTAAAAATGATCAAATCTCAGCTTGGTAAACCATACGTGCGGAACACACTGAGGTGGTATTTATGTAATGCTGTCCTGCATTAGCAAGAGGTTATTTAAACATTAGGTCTTGGTACAATATCTGTACAGTACTCTCACTGCAAGACAAACACAAGCTGATATTGACTGCTGCAGAATAGAAAAAAAAGACAAACAATTCAGATCCACTCATTCTTATCAGCAAGAGGAAACCCACGTTACTACAACCTGTCACGTGAGTCTGACCGGATACTCTGCTCCAACCGCACCAGCTGCTTTCTCTGACCGAGACATTACACTGAGCAGGGATCAGCCATGAAGATCCTCAGCTATCTCCCATTATTTATTTACTCAGCGTCGAGTCTAATAGGATTATTTATATATTTATTTGGAGTTTTGGATGTGCAATTTGATCACAGCAGCTGTTGTTCCTCAGCCGCTGTCTAAAACAGCATGCTCATAAGCCGAATACCGCACATGGATGGTCGTGTTGATGGGTTACCTGCAGGCACAGCACAACTGCTGGTAGCATTGTTCTACCTGAGTGGCTTTTCATCTTGATAAAAGAATCCACCTGAAAGGCTTTTAGCACTGAAGCTAACCAAGAGGTACAGTATTTCATCAAAAATATGCCAACATGTAACAATAAACCATTTCTTTTAAACAATAGCATTCAATTTCTTTTTTAACTTGGTGCATTTTTTTACGAGTAAAACTAAGTTTTTGTGCTCACCTTGTAAATGTCTACTTCGAACTATAACGTGATCAGCATGCGGGTGGATTGGCTGAACAAGATTTTGTGATTTGACCTTAATCAGCTGAACTATTCATGGGGCTTCACCTTGAATGTGATGTACCAACTTTATCCTATTGTGCAATATGAAACACTCTCCAACAGATGGTGTGTAAAGCAATATCTTAGAAATTAAACAGAAACAACCTTCCTGTGACATAGATCGACCTCAACATAAATGAGCCTCACCCTCTGGGGTGGGGGGGCTTCTGAAAGGCACAACACACTTCACACAGAAATTCTCTCGTTTTCCTCATCTCGTCCATCATCCTCCACCCTCATGTGATTCACTTTCAATGCATGTGACTCTTAAGGTTGTTTATTTGCCACAGCAGTTCTGTCTCAGAGAAAAATGTTAGTTGAATCAAGAGAAATAAATAACTTAAAAGAGCTTCACTTCTCCGTGTGTTTTGTGTCTAGAGATGTTTCACAACATGGCGCTCCCATAAGCAGCAAGAAGTCTTTTAGGTGACTACATTCAGTAAAAGATGTTGAAAACAAAAATAAATAGTCCAATATATTGGACTATATGGAGATAAGTGACTAATATGTGACTTGATTCCATTTGCAAGGAGCTGGAAACAGAGGGCAAAAGTGGTGGCATCATGAGTGGAAAAAATAGTGTTATCAGGTAGTTACTGGAGTATCCAACAATCAGTCAAACGTCACCAGACTCAGAGAATGCATTGTAAAGACAATACCCCACTAACAGCACTTGAGAGAGTTTATGAGATAGATGTACAGATGCCACAGTGGTCCAGTGTTGTGATTAACAGATATGTGAGGTTAGCCACACACATAAGGCTCTTTCACAAGACAGTACCGATAAATGGCCAAACAATCCATTCCAAAAACAAAGATCTTCAAATCTATTTTGTAACCTTTATTTCTCTTCAAAGGTGGAGGCAAGCAGCTGAAGAAAAACAAAGAGTTCACAAGCATTCATGTCCTCACAGTTCAAAGCAGACTTTATTCATATATTCATCTTACACAGCCGGCCTTGATGTAAACTATAAACTGAGTCTTTTTGAAAAAAAAAAAATTCAGTATAATCCAAATAATTAACAGTTCACAGCTTGTTTTCCAGTTTACAGTTCAAGTGTTGGTAAAAGATGCAGGCTTGGAAAACTAAAAAAACAAAAGTTCAACAAAATGTTATAAAGTTAGGAAAGTGGTCGTGAGAAAATATTTTTTTATTGTGACACATTTAAGTGATATCCAACCCTGTGTGAACACGGCTCTGTCACTTTCTACCATGTTTCCCTCCTGTCCTCAATGGACATTAACGGTCAGGCCATAGTCCGGGCTGCTGGTGAACTGGATTTTACCATCTGTTTTCTGCTCTTCAAACACTACGACCTGTGACAGAACACACACACACACACACACACACACACACACACA
>JAVKLF010000063.1:16102527-16117152 GCA_034783495.1 Millerichthys robustus | reverse complement strand
GTCAGCCGAACGCAGTGGCAACTCTGGCAGCTAGTCCCGAAAGCAGTGGCACTTGTGGCAGGTGTCAGCGGAAGTGCCAGTACGAGGTGCCGAGGTCAGCCGAAGTCAGGCGAACGCAGTGGCACCTGTGGCAGGTGTCATACCTGCCACCGGAAGTGCCAGTACGAGGTGCGGTGTCACGATTTGCGCCTGCTGTCTCTCTTTTTTTTCTGCTCCCTCATTTCATATAGACAGAGACAAAGAGCCCCAGACACGGTGGCGAGAGTGTGGCAGAGGTTCTCCGGGCGCATGGAGTCAAATTTCTTTTCACCCTTGTTGGCGGGCATATCTCGCCTATCCTGGTGGCTTGTGAGAAGGTGGGCATTCGTGTTGTGGACACAAGACATGAGGCCACTGCTGTTTTTGCTGCTGATGCTGTGGCAAGGCTCTCAGGTATGGACAAAAAGATTAGTTATTGACTTTGTGAGTGATTGTGTGTGTGTTTTTGTGTCTGTTAGCATAATATTTCATGAACCACTGAGCATATGTTTTGTGAAAATCAAAGAAAGTCATGGCTGGATGTATATCTCCAGCTGATTAATCTTTGGAGTCAAGATGGCTGTCACTGTTAATCAACCTCAGCCATCACAACTGCCATAATTCAGTCCATTCTGTACCCAACATACCTACTGTAGAGTGTGACATCTCTACCTGAAATTGTGCTTAACTTGAAGGGTAGTCTCTGTCACAGGGAACTCATTGAATGAAGAGCGCAGAATCAGCATAATAACACTGTGTTTCCTACAAATATCTATGACTGGTTTGGTAAGCTCAGATGAGACTCATTATCCTTAAAGATAAAACTAAGTTTGTTCCAATTGTTTGGTTTGCTTAAAATTAAAATATGACTTATGGCACATATCCAATTAACAGAGGATTTTCACACTGAATGAACTGGTTGGTTTGCAGTATCGTTGGGTGTGTCTTGATAAAACATTTTTCTCTGGCAAACTTTAGAACGTCAGACAGATGTAACAAACACCATGTTCAGTGGCTTGCCTACATTTAGGTGTGTCTTTATTTTAACCCTGGAAGCATGACCACACTAGCTCTGATAATTAACATGGAAATTGTTAAACTTTTTTCAACACATGCTGTTTTTGCTGCTCCACACCAGGTACTGTTGGTGTCGCAGCAGTCACTGCTGGCCCGGGTCTGACTAACACGGTAACCGCTGTGAAGAATGCCCAAATGGCTGAATCTCCGCTGCTGCTCCTAGGAGGAGCTGCTGGAACACTACTACAGGCGGGTTATTTACAAAAATGATATGATGTGAAGAACAAAGCAGTCTTCAGTTAGGAGCAGGTTGTTGTTGCCAGATATTGTGTGCTTTAACTCTTGAAATGAACCGTTTGTGGTACAGGGCAGAGGAGCGCTGCAAGACATCGATCAGATGTCTCTCTTCAAGCCTCTGTGTAAGTTCTGTGCCTCAATCCGGACAGTCCGGGAGATCGTGCCCACACTCAGGAAGGCCTTGGCAATTGCTCAGTCCGGAACCCCTGGTCCAGTTTTCATCGAGTTTCCCATTGACACACTGTACCCCTACCATCTGGTGTCCAAAGAGTTAGCTGTTAAGAATCCTCCCAAAGGCCTGATGGGAAAAATTGTCTCATGGTATGTTATCAGAGTATAATATACTAATTTGCTGATATATAATAACAGTAATGACAAAAATATTTTTTTATTAATCAGTAAACTACCTCTGTTTAAAACGAAATGTTGTGAATTAATATTTGTAAGGTACCTCAACAACCACCTCATGAATCTTTTCGCTGGAGCTTGGGAGACCAGAGATGTTTCTCCACTTCCTGTTCACATCCCTCACGCCACAGATGATCAGGTAGTCCTCTTAATATTAAACGTCTGATGTTACTTCACTGTTCTTGTTGATGTAGTATTTTATTAAGTTAATACATTTTATTGTATACTTCTCTCACTGCATGTAGTATTAAAGGACATAAACCAGTTTGTATGATTGGTTTTTATTTCAACAAAACAAATCAGGTACAAAAGTGTATAGAGCTGGTGAGCCGAGCCAAGAAACCAGTCATTCTTCTGGGAAGCCAAGCGACACTTCCACCAACACCAGTAGATGATATCAGGTAAAGAAACATGTGTGTTGCTTGTTCATCATATTTTACAGTTTGAGTTTTACATGTTATTTAAGACGCAACACTCCAAGTCCATGGTTTGATTCAGACCACTGTTAGAATTTAAGTACTGAAATTCCCAACAGTTTGAAAGAGGTGGAGAGGATGAATGTGGTCTAAAGACTTTAAGAGGGCAGACAGTAACACTAGAAGATAAATCTGCTGCACATAAGATAAACATTTCTTTCAGTTATAAAACTGATGCATCCTGACTGTTGATACTGAATTATTTTATTGTAATAACTTGATTTATGAAGCAAGTGAGCATTGTTGATGTGTTCCTTTTCCTTTGCATTGAGACGCATCTTGAACTTAAACACTTTCCTGCTCTCTAGAAAGGCTTTGGAGGACTTGGGTATCCCCTGCTTTCTTGGAGGAATGTCTCGGGGCATGCTGGGTAAAGACAGTCCGATACACATTCGGCAGAACAGGCGAGATGCTCTAAAAGAGGCAGACTTGGTTCTCTTAGCAGGTAAGACTTTAGTAATCTGTAGACAGACTATATATACAGTCCTAATATAGAGTAGACTAGTGGTTTTAAAACCCAATCCAATCTAATGTCCTCGCCCCGAACAATACGGTGCTAGCGCCTTTAGTCAACACACTTTTAAAAACAGCAGGTGCTGCAAAAACGTCAGTTCCTTTTAATGTCCAGAAGGGGGCAGTGTTGCCTAATTCAAACTACATATAAAAGGCTAATAATTTCTTGCTGACTTTACTACACAGTAAACATGTTTCTAATGAGTTTATTGGGACACTTTATAGTTTAATTACCTCTTGAAGTACTACTTGGTTTGGTATATTTTGAGTAAATTAAAGTTTAGAGAGGTTATCGTGTGTTTGAAAAGTAGTGATTTTTAGTTTGTTTATTCTGTCAGTCAGATCCACAGTCTGATGGGGGACATTTCTGACAAGTCAATAATAAAATATTAACACATAGGAGAAAGTGACAAAAAATAAATAAGTTGGCGTGTGGTACCTGGTTCAGAAGTTACAAGTGAATACTTAAGTAATCGAATTACAAAAATTACTGTAGTACTAAATATTTTGAGGAATAATAATCTCTTGTGCATAAATGAAACAATATTTGGAACTGTCTATTTATACTGATATTGAAATAGTGAGAGTTTAAACTGTTTTGTCAGAATAAAGAGACCAGATTTTGCTGTGATTTGTTGCATTTACAGGCACTGTGTGTGACTTTCGACTGAGCTACGGCAGAGTTCTCAACAGGCGCAGCAAGATCATCGCTGTCAACAGAGACAAGACACAGCTGCTGAAAAACTCAGACATGTTCTGGAAACCCACTGTAGCAATTCAGGGTACATATACATCCTGCTGCTAGCATCCATTTTTTTAAATAAAAGTAACACTTAACTGACTACAATACTAAAAAAAGGTGTCTACATTAAAGAGCGGGAATTTATATCAATTTGTGATCATTATTATATTATGTTTGTCATACCAATAAAGCTGTTAGAGGTAAAGCCTAAAATTGACTTATTTTGTGTTCATCAGGTGATGCAGGCTCATTTTTAGTTAGGCTTTCCAAGGGCCTGAAGGGCCATTGTTGTCCAGAGGACTGGCCTCAATCCCTGAAAGCTGGAGATCTGACCAAAGAGAGTGCGAACAGGTAGGCAGATGTGGGGGGCCCTGGTTTGTGAGTGTACAACCTGCTCTGGTACCACAAAATCATTTCTCAAGGTACTTTTTTGTTTCAGGACTAAAGCCGACGAGAAGACTGAACAGCACTTAAACCCTCTGAAGGTCCTCCACTGTGTGGACGAGCTGATGGCTGAGGACAGCATCATTGTTGCAGATGGAGGAGATTTTGTAGGAAGTGCTGCTTATATCATGAGACCAAGAGGACCTCTGCGCTGGTTAGATCCAGGTCATGTCGAACAAGAAGAAAAGCACAAATAAACCTCTTGCAGTAGTCATGTTTGTTTATGTGGGGCTACAGAATCACAGTTCGTTTAGCCATGTATCCTGATGCGATTCATGCTCTGTTTTCTTGCAGGAGCTTTTGGGACTCTGGGAGTTGGAGGAGGCTTTGCTTTGGGCGCAAAGCTGTGTCGTCCTGAATCTGAGGTAGACTACACAGAAACTGGTTTTGTTCAATACATGTTGAGGTGTTTTCAAACTTCTGTTTGTAAAAATACTTTTGTGCACCTTTGACAGGTGTGGATAGTCTACGGTGACGGCTCCTTAGGTTACAGTGTGGCAGAGTTTGACACATTTGTTCGACACAAGGTGACGTAATCATTTTCGTATTATGTGTAAGGAACTCATTTATTCACAGTGAACTTGTGATACTTCAAAGTTTTCAGAAGTACTACAGTAGTCATTTGGATATCAGTGCAAGTTGATTCAGTTCAGTTTGAAATTATTTCAGGGACAATCCATGAAATGTTAGAAGGCGGAAATCTAAAATAAACTATACTATATAAAAAAATAAACTAGACAGTCAGAATTTGTTTTTGGGGACAGAACGCATTAATTGAGACATATTTTTAACAACTCCTGATAATCTGCATGTTACTTTAATTAAATTTTTCTTTTTATCACTCAGACACCAGTTATAGCTGTGGTGGGAAATGACGCGTGTTGGAGTCAGATATCTCGAGAGCAGGTTCCTATCCTCGGCAGCAACGTGGCATGTGGCCTTTTATTTACAGGTATGTTTTCAGCCACAGCCTCTACACACAGATTAGATTTCAAATTCTGGGGGGAATTATTTTACATTTCAGGGGTGTTTTGTGTAAGCAGCTAACCGCCAATGTATTTTGATCGTATTTCTGTTTTTGCAGATTATCACGTAGTGGCAGACGGTTACGGTGGAAAGGGCTACCTTGTTGGACGAGACGACGATGAACAGCTAAGTGACATCATCAGAAAGGTTCAGAAGGAGACCAAAGAGGGCAAATCTACACTCCTCAATGTCCTGATCGGGAAGACCAACTTCAGAGAGGGTTCCATCTCTGTGTAGAGCTTCTGTGTATTTAAAGTAGTCACACATTCTTTTTTTAAATTTGTCTTTGACAAACTTTCTGTACAAGTTCTATGAGGGATTTCAGTTATTAAGAAATTGTTTTTGAATCCAACCCGTTTCAAAGTTCTGAGATTTTGAGATCTTAAAGCCATAATTTAAGTTGAAAAATAATGATTTGCTGATAAGTTATTTCTTTTAACAGACTAAAAAAAACATTTTGACACATTAATTCTGGATATCATTACACCTCTTCAGACATCTCAGAAAATGAATGCTGTAATTAAAAAGAGGAAGTGAGACTATTAGGACTATTCTGCACTGTTTAGTGGTTTTCCCTTATTAAAATTTGACCTTTAAATAGCCTCTTACAAGTTTTGTAAATAAACAAGCAACTGGAATCACTGGTGAATGATGGCAATGATTTAAAGTCGTCATATGTGACCAAATTATGCCTTTTCTACTGTTCCAGCAGGAACAGAGGACCTTTTCTGCTGATTCAGGAAATCTTTGAGCTGTGACATTCTGTGTCGGCAGATGATTTGAGGACGTTTGTTCAACTCGAACAATTACTTTGAATGCTGCCGTTTGCCTTTTAATGTTTGATTGCATTTTTAAATGCATTGGTGTGTAGATTGGAAAGGTTTGTTAATTAATACGAAATAAAACAAGGTTTCACACTGATTTTTTTCTGCAGTAATGTAAGAAATCCTCTTGTAAAAAATCTGTTCAGCTGTGTCATAAATATCTTAGGCACAAGGTGAGAAGGATTGTGTCTGATACTTTGAAAAAAGTGTTTTTGTGTAGATTTCAGCTGTGCGAAACTTGCTTATTTTTTTATTTAATAGTTAAATCAATAACGTCTTAATTGCATTTCTGCAAAATTGCAGTGTGATTGTTGATTTCTCAAACTTATTTAATGAATTAACTGTATGTTTAGAACTAAAATGCACAAAACTTTTGCTAAATTCTAAAATAACCAAAACCGTAGCTAAAACCAAAATAGAAAAACGGCAAAAATAGGAAAAATCATATTTAAGTTAGGCTATAACTTGCCAAATAGCTAAAAGCTAAATAAAGGAAAACGAACTAAAATGTAAAATGAACAAAACTTGCTAAAAAGCTAAAATGATCATAATTAAAAGCTAAAAGCAAAGAAAAAAATGAGGAAAATAGCTAAAATGAGCTAAATCATGGCTTGAAGCTAAAATTGGCAACATTAGCTAAAAGATAAAATTAACAAATCTATAGATAAATATTAAAAATAGTAAGATGGCTGCTAAAAGGAGCACATAAAAACAATACAGCACGTAGGCTATGTTGAAGTAAATTTGAAAAGAATATGAAGAAATTTAAACATCTGTGTGTTCTATTGGAGATTTTTTTTTTGCAAACCAATATCTAAAAAGCACGAGTTACAAACACTAAGTCATAGCAAAACCCTTCCTGACTGAGCAAAATATGTGATACAAGAATGGGTAAAATAAAGTATGCAGAATGGATTTGACTGCAACATTAACAGGAAAGCAATAATGCTGACTCATCATTGACTCAGTTTTTATCATTACCTATTTTGTTCACACACAGTCTTTCCTCTTTTTTCCCTCTCCCTCCCTCCAGCAGAAGAGGGCAGTCTAGCTGTTGTTTTTTTCCCGCACAGATCAAAATCTGCTGACGTGTCCTATTTAGAAACTCTTAAAGAACAATACTGATTTTTCTGCAAAGCCAACTCACCAACTTGAAAACAGAGTATAAGCTGCATTAAAACCGCTGTCACTCAAAATCAAAATGTTTAATTTGACATGAAAACCAATAATCTTTACCAACAGACAAAAATGTCATACTGAAAATATGGGGTTATTTTCTTTTTTACTTTACAACTCATCCGACCATGAAAACAGATTGTTTCGTTTTTGTTTAATAAATATTCATTTTGATTCTTTAGAGAACCAAATGATCCTTGAGTACAAAAAGAAAGAAATTATTTTTTTAGCCCTTTGTGCAGGCGCATACTTGCGAGCGTTCTTCTGCTGCATTCAGAGGCTGTTTGTAAAATTCATTTTCTTACTTTTGAAAGTAAACGGTCTGTAGTTGTCTTGAAACCAACATTTTAAGCTAAATGTTAGTACATTCTGTGATATAGTGAAAAGCTTAAACGCTAAATGTAGCAAACGGAGTTAAGTTCTTTCAAATCATAGATTTTATTTAGAAATATTTAGCCATCACTGTTCATAAAAAAACAGTCTTGAGAAATATTCCCAACACTGAAAACAATTTATGTTTTTCTTAAGTTATCTAAAAAAAGAAAGCCGAAGTGAGTCTATTTTGGCCACGTTATAAAAACCGTCATTACAAGTTGAATACATTTACTAGCAGTTTTTGGAGCACTTGAATGCATCACACCACTGCAGGAGGCGACTTAAACAGTGCATCTCTGCTGAGTGGATTTATGAGCAGCAGGAGTCAGTCCACAGGGCTTCAGGTGCATGAGGATTGTTGTGAGTAATAATTTCGAACACTGCTTGCTTAAAACGGATTTATAACTCGTATATACCGCTGTGGACTCTGTCAGCATGAACAATTAAAAGTGAGTGAGTTTTCTTGCGTTCGAGTCGAGCTTAGCTTAAGTGTCTCAACGGTAACAGTGTTCGGACACTGACGGTCACGGAGGGTCGAATTTACAAAAAAACAAAAAGAAAACGCATTAAAGTTTGTTTCAGGTTGCAGTAGTAGTAACTTTATCTTTTACTGATTTCGAATTAAAGGATAAGCACGTCAACTACAGTAAACACGGGATATTTCCTGTATCAGAGGTAAGTAGGCTCAAAGTATTGTTCCTTAGTTGAAGTTGTGTCTGTGAACATCTGCGTGTTGTCACCAGCTGCTGTTGTCTCTACGGAAATGTAACACACGCACACACACACAAGTTAGTGTTTCTGTCCTTGTGAGGACCGTGTCTTGCCTTTCATTTATTTCTGGAGTCTAACCCTTACCCTAAACCCCCGGAACAAACCTAACCCTAACATAAACTCAATTCACTATCTAGCCCTAAACCTAACCCCTAACCTAAAAATGGTGGTTCACCTTAATAGGACCAGGATTTGGTCCCCAGAAAGCCTATTTGTCCAGACAATGTCGATGTGGATACCAAAAATGGTCCTACAAAGGTTACAAAAAATCAGATACACACACACATACACAGTATTTTACTTGTTGATTAATATGAGTTCTTTTTATGGGAAATGGCTGTCTTTAAAAAAATCAAGACAGTAACAGGTTTTTGGCCAAGTGTGTATTTTGGATTATCTAAAATATAACAGTAATTGCCTATTATAAATAATGTATATTTAACTTTTTAAAGAAATTGAGCTGTTAAAAATAACACAGAAAAGTGTTTTACTTGCTTAAAAAACAAAATTGTGGCCTGGTTGGAACAGCTACTGGTGCATCATATTCATTCTGGTTATTGACAAAGTTTGCACAGTTAAAATAGATTGGTCAATATACTGGCTTATCTCTATAACTGTTTAGTCACTTGGGTTTATCTGTTCAGAGCGATAGTGCTTGTGGTCACTTTTTGAAGTGCCTATCGCTGTGTGTCATCAGTTTATTTTTTTGCTTAAAGGAAATGAATAAAACATCTTCTGCTTGTTGAGCGTGGAGAGTAAGACGGAGGAGGAAGTGACACATTAGCAATTAATTTCTACCTGATAAAGTTAGTAAGTAGAACTTCCCAAATGAGTCAACCAACAGGTGCTTGTGGATTAGTATGTATTTAGATTAGCTACATTGACCACCTAGGTTCTTCTAAGATGACCTGTGGTTGTTTGTTACAGGAGCTGAATGGCCTCGGTGGTAGCCGTGAAAACTGAGAAGCGACCTGCAGCTGATTCTCAGGATGCAGATTCAAATGCCAAAAAGCCCAGGTAAGCTCAGGTGAAGCTGCACAGTATTCTCTCAACAGGATTGATTAAAATCGTTTGTTTGTTTGCAAGTGCTAAATGAAGCTAGGTTTTAAATTCACACTGCATGTTAGCACTCTTGAAAATGGTTTGTTTAACCATCATACTGCCAGAAGGCTTTGGGAAGCAACATCTTTAGAAACCGCATTCTGCAATCTCGGCCTGCCCTAAAGGAAACTGCTGCCCAGCCTGAAGACTAAGCGAGCCCCTGAGCTTGTGCTGGTGATCGGTACGGGAGTGAGCTCTGCAGTGGCCCCACAGGTCCCTGCTCTCCGCTCCTGGAAGGGGCTGATCCAGGCCTTGCTCGATGCTGCCAACGACTTTGACCTGCTGGAGGAGGAGGAGAATCGACGTTTCCAGAAGCACATGCGAGAAGATAAAAATTTGGTGCACGTGGCCCATGACCTCATTCAGAAACTTTCCCCGGTAAGACTGTCTGAGTTACCTCTTTTCTCCCTGTCCTAAATTTCCCTCTCACTTTTTAGAAAGATGGACAATAAGCTGTCCTTTCTTCAGCAAGAAACATTTTGTTTCCACATGTTTACATTAAGGCATTTTCACCTCATCTCATCACAAAACCTTTAGCATATGACATAAAATTTGTTTGTTGAGGTTATTTTATTAAGTTTAATATGATCCATGGGTGCACATAGCTGGTTAATGTGGAACATGCAATGATTAGACTTCCTCTAGTGTTTCTCATATATTTGTGTTAAAAATGACCAGAAGTAGGTAAACAGGAACAGCCAGATGACTTTCCCTCTTTAAATCAGGACTAACAGCATATTTGGAGCTTATACGGCATATAACCCTGCACCGAAGTGATTGCAATAATGCTAATTAAAAAAAATATATATTGAAATAATCTGAGCTTTTGTATTAAAGGGTAGATCAGGTGTCGTGGTTCAGTTTTACCTAAAACAAATGTAGCATTTTATACTAGAGAATACTATGGCAAGACATTATTATTAACAGTAATACAAATTTTTACTGTATATGTTAGTGAATTGCATCTGTCTTCTTGACTTTCTTGTATTGTTCATCTCCAAAGTGTGGTGTTGGAAAAGTTTGAAAATTTACCTTGAAAACACTTGAAAAAAGCTTTAAATTTTACTGTGGGATAAATGTACTAACCCTGTAATCCATAACAATGTTATCTCTGGACGATATGATTCAGGGCAATCTAAGTGTTTGATTTATTTGCTAAATTTACCTCATTGCTGCACAGTCTTTTTTTTAATTGATTGGTGCTATTAAAAAGTGCAAAACCTTTTCAGTGGACGCAGACATTCTCAACATTAGGCTATTAAATATTGTGGTTTGTGGTGGGTAGTGTGAGAGGTAGGCTAACTTAAATCAAAGTTTTAGAAATGTGACATGCCCAGAAGGAAAGTTCTTTAAGTCAAAGCAAAAGGAATCTCACAGGTGAGAAAGATAAATGTCTCCATGTAGTGATTTAAATAAGGTCACACAAAGTGCACAAAAATTCCTACCATCCAACCACAGTCATAACACGAGCTTTATTCAGACGCTTTATACGCCCTGTAGGCATTCATGTTCTTTTTCAAACAGGCAACATATTTTTGTAGTTCTTTTATGAAACAAACCCTACAGCTTTAATTAGGTTCAATCAATAAACTAGGAAAAATCAGGTGGATAAAAACAGATTTTTATTATTAAATGTCTGTACGATTGCATTTTCTTCCTGCTGAACCAGACTGATCTGGAGCAGGGCTGGCAGATGGGAGTCTTAAAACCGTTTGCCTCCTGTGTTAGTCATGTCTCATCGCACCTTTGACATTGATAAAAACACACTTTGTTTCAGCCCTCATCCTGTTGGAACAAAGGGAACAAACAGTGCTTTTATGGCTTTATCCATCGTGTTCATTTCAATCCACAGTTGTGCAGACACCAGCCCACTCTCACTGACTACAGACACAGCAGGGTCGAGCACAGCAGGTCTGAGGAGAGGGAATAAACCAAACATGGAATATTGTGAACTAGAAACGCCCCAAAACCCAGATTTTCCATTCAGACAGGTTTAAAGTGCCACCTAAGCATACAATAAGTTACAGTACACGGTATGAGACATTCCAGTCACAGACTCGTGTACAGAGCTTCTCCGTTTTCATATAAATACGTAAGTTTATTGTCCTCTGGCTGCTTGTTACCTTGAGTCATTAAAAAACCTTCAACACCAAATCAAAACTACTTTTTCATGACTGTGTTTTACTGGCTCCACTGAACTGTAAACTTTGATTTTAATCACTCGCTCCAAAGAATTCTACTTTTTGTAAGAGTGAGTCCTCTGGCTTCTGGCTGGTTAATTCCAGTAACTCTGGATTGAGAGAGTTTTACCCACTTTCATAGACTTGTGTATGAGCCAGGTTTACTCTGGTCTCTAACAGGGTGCAGTACTGTAGAAGTAATAAACATTAGCTGAAATTAAACCTCTGTTTTTTGCAATGAATCCTGTCACATTTTCCATCCATCCAACCATCTACCTATCTTCTTTTACCTGCTTCTTCCTTTTAGGGTCACGGGTCTGTCACATTTTCTACAGTAAAATTAATTAATTAAACAAATGCTAGCTAAATAAAGACTTATGAAACAGATTTCTACCTAAATAAATGTTGCATTTAAAACTAAAATACTGATGTTAAAGTGTTTTTGTAAAAGAAAATAAAACAGTTTGTTTCTCATTTATCTCAATAATCACGTGCAAATGTAACTTCCTTACCACTCCTTTATTTGTTAAAAAAATATGTTGTTTTGGCAGCGTTGATTGAAAAATCTAGTCAAGTTATTAAGATGTGTAGCTGGACAGTCAGTGGTTGGATCTGTCACAATGGCTTCTGAAATCATTACTCATTCTCTTGATTTTTCTTAATATTATTATTGCTGATTATTGCTCAACGAATTTCTGTTTAATTTTGGGGTAATGCTTACATCACATTTTGAATAACCAATTGCTTTGGAATGAAACAAACAGTCATTGTGTCCCTGGGAAAGACATTTCACCTGCCTTGCCTGCTGGTGGTGGTCAGAGGACCCAGTGTGTCGATGGGCAAATGACTGTACTGTGGAGTACATAGGGACTTGATAAAGCACTATATAAGTTCTGACCATTTACCAAATGAGTTTTAACACCTCCACATGAAAAAGGAATCCATTAGCGTCTGCATAAAATCTTCTATTTTCCTTTTAAATTCACTCATTGTTTATAGTTTTATCAGGTTCGTACCTGTCCGCGAGCAAGCAGCTTCTCCAGACACAGTGGGAAGCTGAAAGGAAATTAGGCTGGAAAAGATGGTTAAGATTTGTAGCCATAAATGCTAAAAATGTCAATGCAGGTTAATTTATTATTTTTAATAAAAATAAATGGCCAAGTCTAAGCCTTCAAAGGGTCTGTGTCATCATATTTTTGTAAAAAGTATGAATGCATTTTGTATTAGTTTGGGATAGATATTTCGGAGAAATGTTGTACTTGTTCTTTAGCTGGTTGTTACATAAGTTAAGAGAGAGTCCAAGGACAGGGTGATCAGGATGGACGCTGTGGACACTAGATGAGGATAATGAGCTTCTTCCTGTGGAAAGGGCTCCTGCTGTTTAGCCCATTAGAGCTGTAATCTGTTGAAGTCAGCAGAGCATTTCCTTCCATCAAGGATTACCTTGGTCACTGCATCTTTGCTATTCTTAGCCGCGTACTGCTTTGTTTTATCTTTTTACAACACACCCTGCCAGGTAAGGATGAGATTTACACCAGACGGTCACAGTACGTAATCTGTAAGTAGAACGAGGCGACGGGAGAGTTGCAGGTTGAAGAGCTGGCAGCATGAACAGTGTTGGGCATGTGTGTGAGGTTACTTTTATGTGAAGCTTTTTGAATCACCCACACACTTAGCATATCCAATTAATATGCCTGTCAAGGGCTGAGCAATTAAAGGGCCTGTTGAAGGGAAGAAAAAAAACGTGTTCAGCTCACATTGTCTTTTTAAGAACAACAGCAGATAAAGTTATTCTCTTTTAGCGGTACATGTAAAAATCCGCATACTTTTCTGATTGTTCTTTGCAGTATAAGTTCAGAGGTACTTGATCTGTACTCAGATACACATTTTTATTTCAGACAACTTGATTCATTGTTAGGTCACATGACATATCAAGTCAGTCTACATAAAAGGCTATTGGTGAGTTTGAATTATGACTTCATATTGAACATTTTCTTTTCTTTCCGTATGTATTCATTCAATAGCAACAACAGTAATTTTCTACATACCCAGACAAGTCCCAACATGTCAGCATGACTGAATGTTTGTCACCTTCACCCAAACAGAAGAGATATAAGCTGGTATTTAGCCAACAATTGATTATTCTAATTATAAGCTCTGTTTGTTTTAAATGCCTTGTGTAGTTTTGTATGGGTGGGCAATACTAAGAATTTTGGTGTCAATTGGATACCAAGTTAATACAGGATAGTATCACAGATTTCGATTCCGATATAAAGACTTGTCATGTTCATTGAATAGTTTTGTGATTTTGCCTTTAGTAAGTCGATTATGATAAAACACAAGACAGAGATTTTACCTTTTTGTATTATCTAACTAAAACAATATAAAACTATGTAACAGTATAAAAAATATAAAATATTCCCCTATTACTTTCTACTACATACTTATTTTTTAAGAAAAAGTCACTAGGGTAAAACAACAAATAAAGCAACATTGTAACAAAAATAGAAATATAACAATGTCAAAAACACAACACAGGCACGATAAGGACTGATAATTAACTCCAAACAATTTGGAGACTGCATTTTATTGGTCAATAGTGCAAATAAAGTGTGCACAAAAAAATGAGTCTCATCACACGAGTATCGATCCGATACAGATCGAAATTATCTATGCTTAGCTCAATACGTGTAGTTTGTCATAGATTTTTTGCAATAAAATTACTGTATTCCATCACAAAGACCTATAGCACATATTTTGAATTCTATTCAGTCCTTATACAAGCGGTGCGAAAGTTTGGTTCGCATTGCCGGCAATAAGTCGAACCCCTTCAGGGTGGGAGTTGGACTTCGCCAAGGTTGCCCGTTGTCACCGATTCTGTTCATAACTTTTACGGACAGAATTTCTCAGTGCATCCAGGGGGCTGAGGGAGTCCCGTTCGGTGGCCTCAGGATTCCATCTCTGCTGTTTGCAGATGATGTGGTCTTATTGGCTTTATCGTGCCGTGATTTTCAGCTCTCACTGAAGAGGTTTGCAGCAGAGTGTGAAGCGGCTGGGATGAGGATCAGCACCTTTAAATATAAATCCATGGTCCTTAGTTGGAAAAGGTGGATTGCTCTCTCTGGGTTGGGGATGAGGTTCTGCCTTAAGTGGAGGAGTTTAAGTATCTTGAGGTTTTGCTCACGAGTGAGGGAAGAATGGAGCGTGAGATTGACAGACGGATCGGTGCAGCTTCTGCAGTTTTGTGGACTCTGTAC
>JAVKLF010000063.1:16086806-16102427 GCA_034783495.1 Millerichthys robustus | reverse complement strand
GGAAGACACAGGACACGCTGGAGAGACTATGTCTCTCGGCTGGCCTGGGAACGCCTTGGAATCCTCCCAGAAGAGCTGGAATAGGTGGCTGGGGAAAGAGAATTCTGGGCCTTCCTGCTCAAGCTGCTGCCCCCGCGACCCGACTCAGATTAAACGGGAGATAATGGATGGATGGATATTTGTATTTGTAATGTAGTAAAACACTTGTGCTGTCAATAACTACCTACTTTTGTGCATTTTGGGGAATTTATTTCAGAGGACTGGAAATGTGCGATCCACATTTTTCAAAGACTGCCTGTACGAAGTGTTTGATGACTTGGAGTGCAAGATGGAGCATGCGGGAAAACACCTTTTGCGCTCAGTTCTGCAGTTGATGGAGAGCGGCGCACTAGTCCTCACCACGAACTTCGACAACCTGCTGGAGATCTACGCAGCCCACCAGGGAACCAAACTGGAGTCTTTAGATTTGACAGACGAGAAGAAGGTAAACATTGCTTCCTCTGTGCCGTGGCACCTATTGATCTTTTCTGCTACAATATATGTAATCAGCTTTTTTTCTATCAGACAAGTGCAAAGGTCACTTTTGCATGTTTTGATTGAATTTACATTCTGTGTAACATCTGTCCTCGGCTCTTTTATTAAGACAGATTTATATACTTTAAACCCTCTGAAAAAGTCTTTTTTTCCTCCAAGAACATGTCGTTGAGCTCACATATAGAAGTGTTACATTTATGACGTGCAAACAAGTGAAGTTCCTTGTTGGCTGATTTCAGAGGAACAAATAATGCTTTGGCTAGAATGAATTCTTTGTTCTTGAAAGTTAAAGTGCAAGCTGTTGATCAGCTGATGTCAGATTTTATAGATTGTAAAAATTTTTGCTTTAGGTATAAGGCTAGACTGAAAGCCTATGTTCTCTCAATTTGTCTCTCTCTTCAACCAGTCTTAAATAAAATCTCAGCTGTACAGTTGCACGTCAGTTTCACTGTTTAATCGAACACAGATTAGATCTGAGAGTGACCTTATTGCCTCTCAGTCCTGGTATTTATGCCTCGGCTCCATCAGGGCTAAAATCCTCTCATTACTATTGAGCGATTTTACTCCCCACCCAGTTCGAACAGGATTTTGTGCAGTGAGCTCCTAAATGTGCGTGTGTGTATCTAGGTGCTGGAGTGGGCACAGGAGAAACGGAGGTTAAGTGTTCTGCACATCCATGGCGTTTACACTAACCCCAGTGGGATTGTGCTGCACCCTGCTGGCTACCAGAATGTACTGAGGAACACTGAGGTGATGGTGAGTGCCGGGTGAAATCTAATTCACTACAAGCTTTCTACAGCTTAGATTGTTTCCATGTTTCTTTTCTTTTCAGTTTTTGTTTAATCTGACTACTTTTGCTGACTGTACTGTTGTTTAGACCATTCATATAAGAAAACATTCAACTCATTCAAAAGATTATACTTTTCAAAATATTTCCCTTTATTTACAAATATTTGTTTCATAGAAATATGTTACAATCTCTATGCTGCATAGTTTAGTCATTTTTCTTTTCTACTGCTTATATTTGTACCATTTCACTGATTTTCGTCTGATACATTTAGCTAGCCTTGTGCTACTTTTTGCTTTTAGCTAAGTTTTTGCAATGTTTAGCTTCTAGGTAATTTTTTTACTACTTTTAGTTAGTTTTGTTACTTTAGTTTTTAGCTAGCTTTTGCCACTTTTAGTTACCTTTTTGCTATCCCTTTGCTTTTTTGGATTTTAGCTAATTTTTTGCTGCTTTTGCTTGCCCTATTGCTACATTTATCTATTACCTAGTCTTTCAAAATTTATTTGTAGCCGGTAGCCAGCATTCAGCCTTTTTTAGCTTTTTGCAAGTGTTTTCCTCGTCTTACTTAGCTCATACAACTCTGTATCATTTTCCTCAGCATTTACACCACATTTTCAATGGAAATGCAGGGTTTTTTTTACTCATTTGTATCATCGTTGTATTGTTAATATTGAAGAATGCTGTAGCAAACGTTTTGCCAGCAACTGAAGGTTAAAGATGCTTTAAGTGTTACTGGTGTTTTCTACAGCGTGAGATCCAGAAGCTGTATGAGACCAAGTCCTTTGTGTTCCTGGGCTGCGGGCGCACAGTAGACGACACAACCTTTCAGGCGTTGTTCCTGGAGGCAGTCAAACACAAGTCCGACCTGGAACACTTCATGCTCGTGCGACGGGAAGACGTGGGTGAATTCAAGAAGCTGCGAGACAACATGCTGGACAAGGGCATCAAGGTCATCTCTTATGGAGACGAGTACGCCGACTTGCCTGAATACTTTGAGCGGCTGGCTAATGAGATCTGCAACAGAGACATAGCCACCAACAGCTGGGGTAAGGGTCAGTGGACGTTTTCCCAGTATTGTTTTAGGCTGAATTATCTCATCTGTTCCATAACATTAGTTTGGTTTTTTTATGTCTGAAAAATATTATTTCAGTTTTGGTGGTCTGCTTATTATGCTACTATACATTTTGTTTTTAATCCATAGGGTCTCCATCCCAAAGTGTGGAGGAGCAGCTGAATGGCTTCAGCACACAGAAAAGTCTCCTTCAAGGTTAGGACTTCATGCTTCTCTACGACTTTGAAAAGCAAACATTTGCAAAAAGATTTTCAGAATAACAACTAAAGATTCACACAAGACTCTTTGTTTTCTTTGCTGGTAGATTGTGAGTTGAAGCATTTTTCTCAACTTTCTTTTTTGTGTCGAAAAAAGCAAACTGCTGGTACTTTCTTACAAGAACCGAATGGAGTATTATCCCCTACAGCGCACAGACAGAAAAGAAATACTGTATTCATTGAAAGCATTCAAGTTTTTGCTTTAGGCTGTTATTCTTCAAAGCTTCACAGTGTTCATCGTTTTTATTCCTTGTTCATGGAGTGGAATCCAGTCTGATTTTATCAATACTTTCTTTTAAGTTTTTGAAGACTTTAAATAAAATCAGCAGGAAAATAATATGGACTGTGATGGACTTGCGACCTGTCCAGGGTGTACCCCACCCTTCGCACTGTGACTGCTGGATATGGGCACCAGTGACCCCCGTGACCCTGAACAGGAAGAAGCAGGTAACAGATAATGGATGGATTACAGGAAGGAAAGAAAATAATACTGGTAGTTTTTAGGTCTTCCCAAGGTTCCCAAAACAAATCATTGGATTTGGTTCCAAATCACCTGAAAGTATAAAAAACTAAACAAAACAAAACAACTGAACTTCTAGTCTGTAGTTCATGTTTCACTTCCCATCTGGAGAGCTTTCTCATTTCAAAACCGGAGAGTGGGAAGTGAAATGTCTTCATCCAGTTTATTCCTTTTCTTTTCAGTTTACCTTGTCCTGGATGACTAAGAATCTACACCAGCACCTAGAAGTACCAACTTGTGTGTCTCCTTCCTGAAAACGTGTTTTTTTTTATTTAACACAGCTCGTTTTCTGAGGCTTGAATAGCAAAGAGCAGTTCTCTGTCAGGAGTTCTTTGTCATTCCTGTGCTAAAATGTCCTTTGTAAGCTTTTTGTATTTTTTTAACTGGCATGCCTTTCTGGTATAGTATTTATAAGTTATTTTTAAAATGAAAATTAAAAAAACATGCATCTAATTTGTCTTGTTATATTTGCTTGTCTGCTGATTAAAGCCATGAGAAAATCTTCTACTCCAACCCTATTAAATAAATTAAAATATTTGGATTATAAACATGTATAATATTTGTGAATATACATTTGTCAGTTCACTTGTTTAAATGGTGCTGTAGCAGGCTCAGCACCCTAGTTCCTGCAGCCTTGCTGTTGATTCAACTACATGCAACAAAACAAATCCCATAATAAAAAAACGTTTTAGCAGATAGCAGCTTTATTTAGAAATGGTTACATTCTCATAAATTAGTTGAAAATGTCAGCACAACCCTTGCTCGTCTCATAATGCACTACCACAATTTAAAAGAGGGTTTTTAAAACGTTTGTTCTGATAAATTAAGAAAAAAAATCAAAAGGGGAATCAAGGTTTTTTTCAAAAGGTCCCATAATTTTAATGGAGCATTTATAATAGTATTGACATCCTGACAAAATGAAACAAAATTTACTCTTTAATATTAAACTGAAGCAGCAAAGTCTAGAATAGAAGACAAATAGGTAAACTGTTTTAGGCTAAGAGCTTATTGAAATTTTAATGTGTGTGTGTGTGTGGGGGGGGAGATAAGGGTAATAAATAGTCTATTCTAAAAGTTTAACATACTGCCCTGATTTATGGAGGATTAACTTAAAGAGAAACTGCACTTTTTACTCCAAAATTTATTTGATCTTTTTAGCAGTTTTGCCCAACATCTGCTAACCCAATAAATACAGTTCAGAGGAGGGGTTTCACCTCTGGATCCGTATTCTTAGAGGCCAGCTGTTGATGTAATGGGTTCAATAAGAGCTTAACAGGGAGGCACTATGGTCACTAAGTTCTCCTCGGAAACAGGTTACTTCCTGTTACATAACGAGGAAGAAACTGAGAGACAAAATGCATCACAAGTCTGTTTTTTTTGTGCACCAGAGAACTGGTGATTCAGTCATGGTCCAGCTATAATGTCATTAATGTCAGCTGATTTCAGGTGCTTTCAAATTTGGCCCAAACGTTGCAAAGACTTCTCTAACGGGAGCCTCCTCTGGTTCTGTCAGGAAACGTTCAATTTGAGTGATGATGGCTGTCCTGCCGCTTGGGAGAATCAAAACTCTGGTTCATTCATTGATGCAAAGATGGGCAGTGGATGGGAGTAGTGGACCTGGAACATCTCACGGCAGCTCGGCAAAAGGTGTTGTTGGCTTCTATGAAACGATGGATAAAATGCAGAACATGCAGCCGCGTGTTTAAGCCTTCATCAGGGCGCTGACCACAGCGCGGGCGTTGAGGCTGCGCAGGTCATTGTAGGTCTGACCTGTGCCCACGAACACAATAGGCTGGCCTGTGATGTAAGTCATGGAGATGGCTGCACCAACCTGTGAGGAGGCAGAGGATATGACGCATGAAGCGCTATCAGCTTTCCAACTGCCTTGTAGTTAGTATTTATGAGCCTGAAAGGAGTCTGACAAATCACTGGCTACAGATGTTTTTAAGAACTACATTCAGAAACTTTATTCGTGAACATTAAGATGTATATAGTTACCTTATCATCGATGGTGTCGAACTTGGTGAGAACAATCCCGTCGATGAGGCGGGGCGTGTCGGACATTGAGTGGTCGGCCAGAGCTTGATTAAACTTCACCTGAGGACACGACGAGGAAAGAAAATAGAATTATTCAGGTGAAATTGGACCAGGGTGGGATTGAAATGCATATAATCAACTTTTCAGCTCAGTGTTTAGAGGAGTGTGTGGGAGAGGGAAACCGTCTCAAAGAAAAGCAGAAGATTAAAGCTATACTGACCTCTGCTGGACAGTTTTAGCATCAACACTCCTGAACTTGTCTAAATATACGTCTCAACTGAGTGATGCTCATAGGTTAATATTTTACAATTCTTAAACTGGACTTTATTCTTGTATTATGTTTAGTCTGACATTTATTTTATATTATGTTAGTTTTCTTTTTACCTTGCAGCTTTTGTAATTGTGTGCCATTTTGACTGGGTCTCATTTGAAAAAGAAATGTTAATCATACAGGAGTTCTTGGTTAAATCAAAGTTAAATAATAAATTAAAAACAAATCTTCAGGACTGTTTTATCTGTGTTTAACCAGGCTAAGCCCTTGTTTACTGCTATACAAAACACTACATCAGCTGCAAAACCATCTAACTTCATCAGTGGTCTTACCAGCTGATCAACAGCCTCGTTGCCCACCAAAGCTTCCCCAACAAACAGCACTAAATCTGGCATGTTGACTGCGATGAGCTTGGCCAGAGCAGTCATCAGGGGGGCGTTGTCCTGCATTCGCCCAGCCGTGTCCACCAGCACCACATCAAAAGTCTGGTTGCGAGCTGAGGGAGACCAAACGTGGTCAACATGTAAAGACATCCATTGAACACTCTGAGGTACCGTATACTTGTGACATAAAAAAAGGACTGAGGTGAAATGTTGTACCGTAGGAAATGGCTTCCATCGCGATTCCAGCTGCATCCTTCCCGTAGCCCTTCTCATAGAGCTGGACCATTGGGCGTCCAGCGTGCTTCTCTGGGGGGTGCAGGGAGTTCAGGCGGCGCTGGTGAGTGCGAAGCTGCTCCACAGCTCCGGCACGAAATGTGTCGCAAGCTGCGATCAGCACACTGAAACCATTCTCTATCAGCCAGTAAGAGATCTGGACCCAGAGAGGGGGTCAAAGTTACAGGATGATAAACAACAAGCAGTTATGCAATTTGTTTTTCTTTGTCCATGCTTGCTTACTTTCTCACTCTGTAATATTTAATAACAAATGTATCCTCCTTTTGTGGCTACGCAAGATGTGACAGACATTTAAAATCCTAAGCCAACATAAAGCTGAAGAAATGTTTTGATCCACATGTTATCACCCTTTTCATTCATCCATTTCCTCATTTTCTTCCTCTTATCATTTGGGTTGTGGAAACAAAAGGTCCAGAGGAGAATACCAGACATCCCTCTCCTTAAGTTTGACTCTGGAATTTAGGTAAAACCATCACAGCACATCGAACAACACTCACCTTTGCCAGGTTAGTAGATTTTCCGACTCCATTGACACCACAAAATGTAATGACGAAAGGCCGGCGCTGGCTCTGAGCCTCCATGACGTCTCTCAGGATGTCCACCCTGCGCTTGGGCTGCAGGATCTGCACCAGTGAGTCCTGCAGGGCCTGTTTTACAGTTGAGGCCACAGCTACACACAAAAAAAAATCATAACAGATTTCTCACACACCCCAAAAAGCAATCAAGTGGGAAAGTCAGCAACTGAGAGGAAGATCTTTTTTTTTTGTTTAAATAACATAGAATAAAATCAAACAATGTATTTTTGCCAACACTGGCTGGAATTGCCTTACTGCTTTCAGTGTATTGACAATTGCCAGAGCGTCATCAGGTGTGAGTGGAATAAACGGCTGTGAAAATATACTTACTGGTGAATGTGCCCATGACTTTCCCCTCCAGTTTTTTGGCAACAGAGTTGCACAGCTGAGAGGCGATGTCGGCTGCTACATTCTTCGCTGTGAGACCAGAAAGAAAAATATGACAATTAGCAAAGAGTGAAAAGCTGCACCCTCGGCATTCAGACGGCGTGTGAAGGGGACATGAAATCGTACCGATGAGGTGATCCCTCATTTTCTCCAGAACTGGCTCCATGTCCTTCCGTGACAGGCTCTTAGAGCCCACCAGACCCTTCAACATCCCAAACATTCCTCCGAAACCACCACCTTTTTTGGGGCTGAGCAAATAAAACAAAAACTGAGTACTTGTTTAGGTTACAACCTACACCTGAGACAAATGTCTGAGTGTCCTATAAAGTACACACGATGTCACCTTGTCTTGCTTGTTTCTCTAACAACCACTCCCTCCTCCTCCTCTTCCTCCGCCTCCTCTTCCTCACTGGACTCATAGTCCACAGACAGCAGGTCTCCCTTCATAGAGCTTACTTGCATGTCCTGAAACACACCAAGACCTTTTACTTTCACTTCAATGTTGTGAATAATGCAGGTGATTCTGCATCAGGAGAACCTTTTGAGGTTTAGGGGAACGTGTACATACTGGGCCAATTTGTGCCTCCAGATTCTTTTCATCATCACCAGGAGAAGCAGCTCCATTTTTGTCGCTGTAATCCAGCTCCTTGGTGCTGCTGCCAGCGTTGTCCCAAACACGATTTTGTTTTTCTCTTGGCTTTTGAGGCTTTGGGGACTTTGTGCTGCAAGCAGAAATATTAAACAAAATTAGAACTGCTCTTTTACTGCTATTGAACAACTTTTGTGTCAGCTGAGTAAGAAGGTAAAACTATCAGCTACTTTACTTTGGTTTTTCAGAAGTTCCCATTGTACGCTTGCGGAAAAAATTCTCTCTATTTCTTTGCATGATTTCCTCAGAAGTCAAGCCCTGGTTACCATTCACAACAGTCTTCTGACCAGTGGATGGAGTCTTGCCCTGATCCACTTTGACAGGCTCAACTGAAGGAGCTGGAAAACATTATATATAAAATAGCTGACATTATAACCAAGGCACGCTAACATTTAACATCAAGACCAGTACTTACCCTCCTTTTTGGCATTTTTATTCTTTTTGCCCCCCTGTTCTTTGCCTTTGTCTCCACCCTTTGTCTCGATCATCGACTTCACAGTTTTCTGGGATTTCTCGGAATCCTTAAAGGATCTCATGGGGGCGGGGCTTCGGCTTTTACTGCTCTCCTCTGCATTTCTGTTGTTAAAATAGTTGATTTGGGTCAGCATGAGCCAAAAAGTGCTAAAATGATTTAAGGAAGCGGTTCCCAGCCATAATAAACACATATCTCATAAATGCACAAACTCTACCTTCTGACAATGATTAACAAAATCTGACAATAATGCTTTCTTCAAATAAACTGGGCCTTCACTATAACATCATCATTTACAACAACAGGTGTTAATGTGAACCTTTGGTGATCTGATCACAAGAGAACAGCACCAAGAACACTAGTTTATTCCCAATTTTAAGACACTTTGTAAACCCCCCCACCGACATATGTACCATCCTATACGGAAAACTATACAGGCCACAGCCTGGAAGTTGGTAACATTAGATGTGTGGGGAAAACATTTTGGCAAACCTACCACTTTACTAGAAATCAACCCTGAGAGACTTAGATATTTGTGTGTGTGTTTACCTAAGGAGCTCACTGAAGGCATCCTCAAACTCAAAGGTGTTGTTAAGAAGCTTCATGGCACCCTTTTGCTCCAGCTCATTCTTATAAAGATCCCTAAAGTGACGCTGGACATCATTTAGAAACTTGTCCACATACGTCAGCGTGAGGATCTTTTGAAAACCCACCTGGACAGTCAGACAGAAGACAAAAGAAAATGCTTATGAACTTGTGAAACGATTTGTGACAGTACTAGTGGACTATTGTTGGCCACATGCTCCACAGTTATTATATTTTAATTGTTGAACCATGCACTTCATTGACTCACCACAAATATCAACTCGAACTCATTGTCTAGCTTGTATTTTAGATTCAGAGCTTCGTGGGTAAACGAATTGTTCCCACCCCGCTCCTATGGGGAGAAAGAAGAAACAACAATCTGACATAAACATGAGCTCGACAGGTATGGTTATAAATGTGGCCTAAATAACGCGAGTTGAGTCATTATATCAGAGGTTTAATTAAAGCTCAGATAAAAAAGCAATATGTGGTACTTCTTAGTTCTCTAAAAACTAAAAGAAGTTTGTTTACTTTTACTTTCAGCATGAAGCCAACCCTTAGCATTAGCTTAGCATTAGCCATGACGTGCCAACAGTTCGACAGCAAAACACTTGTCTGTGGCTCACCTGAAGGATCACCGAGCGGATCAAAGCGTTCACCGGGCCCGTGAAAGACTCGGTGACCCCGGTTCCCTGAAAACACCACAACACTATCCCCCCTTTGCTGAAGATGGTGAAGAAATCCAGCATCTTGTCACCACGAATCTGGATTTAAGGAAACACAGGCAGAAAGAAATTTACAACGTATAACGAAAAGCCCGCGAAATAAATACTTCTGTAATCTTAATGTAAGTGCAACCTGATGGTAAAAATTCGACTCTTACCAGAAAACAATAGTACGTAGAATAAATATCCCCCGAGTTAAAACCTAAAGCCGGCGAAAACTGTTTTAGACACGTCAGATGCTCAGACAGGAAGTGACGCTCTCTTTCGCTATTTTACCGAAAACGGAACCACATTAGTTTCTACTTCCGTGTAATGAGCGACGCCATTACTATGTGTTGATTAAAGATGTAGGAACGCTGTGTTCATATTGTAGACTATTGCACTGCTCTATCACTTTGTGCTTTTATACCCCGCTAGAGCCAATTTTTTGATATTATGTGAATGTGCAATGTTGACTCGTGATATTTAATTATCTATTAATGTTTCTACTGGCTCACTTTGGTCACATTACAAGTATTTTCAGGGATACCATGAGTTTTTGTCCAGACCTGTTTCTATGAGTTTTATTTTTTTAAATAATTATGTTGAAGCATGTTTGAAAAGCAATGTCTGACTTTTATGTGTTTATTTTCATAGGTTTTTATTCATTACTACTCTTGCCGAATTCAAGTTATTTCTGTGACCATTTGGGGTTTTTCTTTCATTAATCGAGGGGCAGGCACGTGCAGAGGGTGGGGGCGAATGGGGCTTGAGTCCCTGTCCCTTTTGCTCCTTGCCTCCAAGTGCCCTTTCGGTCTTTTCTTTTCTTTTTTTATTATTATTTATTTTTTTCCAAGCCCTCCTCTGGCACATAATGACATGTACTAAAATTAATATTTTTATTTTTTGTATTTTGCAAGAAAAACAATATAATAAGCCCTCCGGTCACCTTGTTACCTTTGACCTTTTGCGCGTGACGCACGAGGCGTCAAACCGCGGAGCTCAAGGTAGCGAACGTTCCAGATTACAGACTAGTTTTTGGTTAATTAAAACAAAAAAAATGGTGAAGAAACTGGAGTAGGCTTGCTACGTGTCAGATAACAGAAAATTATGGTTTGCAACAGTTAAAAATTCATAGGTGTTCTTTATATTTAAGTGGATAAACAGCCCTCTGAAACCAGGATTTAATGTTAAAATCTCTTTAACATGAAATCATTAAACATTAAAACATTAAAATATTTGGACTGAGTGACAGGACTGCACATGGACCAGTTTATCAACTGTAAAGCCACAAATTCTTGAGACTGTTGTGTAACATTTATTTTGGAAAAGCCATGATCTGGAAGGCAGCATGTTGTTTAATAAAAATGGACAAATGATTTAACATTTCAAGGATGTGCAAATTATAATTGCAGGTACACTGAAGCATCAACTCATCAAGAGTTTGTTCTTGTATCAGGTTAAATAATCTTTTTGTAGATGTGTTTGGATCCTGGTGTAAATGTTGAATTTAAAAACAAATATTTAATATATGCAACTGTACAAATTCTTAGTTTTTCTTTGTAGGGTCTGTTATTTTTGATGTTTTTTCTATTAAACACTGGAGTGTAGTGGTTATGTAAGACATCAGTCTCATCAAAGTCACAATAAAATAATCACTTTGAGGGTGATTTAAACTGTATTCACTAAAATGGTGAAACTTTACTAAAAGCAAACAAACAAAAAAAGGGGGGGCATTAAATTATGACTATAAAATTTGAATTTTGCTTTACTTTCACCATTTAAGGATCTGAGATTATTTTCTGCATCAATAAATTTACATTTCACTTAGAAACGCCTGTTTTTTCTTCTTTAAGTCTGAACAACATAAAGAAAAAAGTGTGTCCATGAAGAGTTATTTGCTTTGATGTGAGACCACACAGATGTTGAACTAAATTGAGCGCATCTTCTGCTTTTTTTTCAGTTAAACAAGGTGTTAACACACAGCTCAGTGAATCAGAAAATCTTTGTATTGGGAAACTGTGCACAGATCTGGGCGTCTCTTGCAGCAACCAGTAACTTCCTCTTATTTCAGCTGAAGACAGTTACTTTGTGCTTGCTTCAGTTCTGCTCAGCTTCGTCTCTGAGTTAGGTGCACGGAGGACATGCAGTCGGCACAATCCAGCATCAGGCCTCATTTTGTGCAAAGAGTCTTGGACTAAATTAGGCATGATGGTGTTAACATGCATGGTGAGTGAAGATATGAATCACATATTTCTTTCTCATGGAAACATGACCATTAATCTGAAGAATTTATTTGTTTTGAATCTTTAGCAAGTGTACATGTTGACCAGTTATTTGTAAGATATTGGATTTAAACCAGCCATACATAAAATGGATGATAGAAATTGTTGGGATTACCAGTTTAGAACATGTCTTGTAAATAAACTGGGATGGATCAATGACTATCTTGCAGTATTTCAGGAAATTAAACCTAAAACCTCACTGGTTTCCACAAAAAGTACAAGAGTCAGTTCTTGCTTTGGGAACTCTGGTTCATCAGTTTATGTAAAATACAACATTGGGAGTATGTGTTAGACATCTGTTGGTGTGTAAAGCTGAAGTTGTGTGTTTTAGAACACTTCTCTGTCATTAATAGCATCTAAAACCTTTTATATTGTATTAATCAACCAGAAAAGCAAACAAAGCCAGACACTCATGATCTTCCACTAAAAAATCCACTAAATTTTAATATAGCCTTAGCTGTTCTTCCTCATTCTGTAATTTTTAGTCTAATTTCAAAATTTTGACTATAATTTTTTTTTATGGCTGTAGCTATTTATATGTTACGAGGTCCAAATGTTGCACGAGGGTTTCAAACAATCCCAAATATTTGAACCCATCACCTTTAATGATTTTTATATAATCAGTGCAACAGTTTAAAAAATGCAATGACAGATTTTCATTTAATTGTCATACACAGTTTAAATGCATTTTAGAGACAACAGAAAAATTTAAACCACCATGACACTATCACATTATTTGAAGAGCTTTGCTTTGGGAGAAAATTAATTTGTCAAAGTAAAAAAAATAGTTACAGTAGTTACAGTAGTTATAGTTACAGTTACATATTTTTGAGCCACTATTAACGCCATTTTTGTAAGATTAGCATAAATGGTGTATGTCTGAAAACAGACAAGTCATAATCAGTACTGTTTTTGTTTTTTCTTTCCGTTTTTTTACAGGTTGGTTCCAAAAAATTTTTAAATCTGGAAAGACAAAATCAGCCCAACAGGAAAAGAGCACAAGTGCTGCAACGTCAGTGGTGTCCACCAGCAGTGTATCGGCGTCGTCTTCATCAACGTCCTTAAGGACAAACTGTTTTAAACAACAGCGGTTAAATGACGCCCTGAACTCAGAGCTGCGATGGAGACGAAAATATGATGTATTTGTGTGCCACAGCTCTGACCCCACGGACATGGAAGAGGCCAAGCGCCTGGTTTTGTTCCTGGAGGAGACACCCCGCAGTCTCAGATGCTTTCTGTGGCAAAGGGACACATGTCCAGGTGGAGCCATTCCCACAGAGTTTTGCCAGGCAGTGGAGAACAGTCACATTCGGGCTCTGCTCATCACCCCCAGCTTTGTGCAGGATGACTGGTGTATTTATATGATGCACCAAGCTCTGTCAGAAGGACCCATGTCCAACAGAATGATTCCGATGCTTCAGAACCTGTCCCACTCTCTGTACCCACAGGAACTGAAATTCTACTACTACATTGACCTAAGCAAGAACCCAGACCAAGGCTTCAGTATGGTCAACAAGACAGTGCACAGGCGTAAGTAATCATTGCGTTACAGTACAGTATGTCACAGGTCCGGGTGTAGTCCAGTCCTGAGTTGTCAAATGTGTAGGATTATTTAAAATGGGCAATTTTGGTACACTTAAAGAGACTGTCAAGTGATGTTCTGTCATATAGTTGTCAAAAATTTGTACTATATCAATAGTGACACAGTTGAAGAAGATAACGTATGGAGAAAATGGCAAAAGTTGTCAACCAGGCTAGGCTAATGGCTAACAAAACGAAAGACAGTTTTTTTTCTTAAATCTTTTTAGACGTATAAAACAATTCCCTCCTTAAAATGCATTGGTGTGAAAAACGCATTACATTAGCTAGCCATTAGCCTAGCCAGGATAAAAAACTTTTACCCTTTGCTCTGTGCATTATGACTAATGTCATGGCTGATGGCTTGACTATCTGTTTAGGTGCCTGTGACATTTATTTGTCAACCTTTATTTAACCAGGCTAATCTCATTGAGATCACAGATCTGTTTTGCAAGGGAGGCCTGGGTCAGAAGGCAACCTGACATGCATTTTGGTCTGTGGAAGCAAACATGCAAATTCCACACAGAAAAACCCCAGGTTTGAAACAGGAATCGAACATATCAGAGACCTTCTTGCTGTGAGGCGTCATTGGTAACCACTAAGCCGTTGTGCTGTCATGCATTTCCTACAAGTACAAAAATTAGATGAAAAAATCTTATAAGATTTGCCATAATACATATGCACAAACGAGCAGGCAGAGCAGGCCTTTGCAGTGACAATGATCCAATGCAAGTTTTCAAAACACTTTGCAGACAGCTCTGTCTCTAATGACTTCTTCTTGTTTTCTTCCTTAGTCTTGGAAAACCTGGTTCAAAATGAAATAAAACTCTGTAGCCTTTCGGACGGCGCACGCTGTGGATTAGGTGGATGTGGCTGCACGCAGGAAAGCAAAGTGGTGTCAGAGCACAATCCTGATGGTACGTCGATTCCATTGGACGTGATACATAACAAAGATTTAAGCATCTGGAACTCTTGTGATAGAAGCTAGTTGAATATGATGAAGGACAAAGTATTCTGAATGAAAAGAATAAATAACAAACCAGTGCTGCTATTAACTGAACTTCCATCACTCATTCTTTTGTTACATCAGTTGACTTATTTGTGCAGCACTGCATGTGAGTCAACTCTTAGCTGTTTCCAGTCAACAGGACGCATTTCCTGCTTTCCTGTTTCAATTTGCAGAATTAAAAATGGCATTTTATGAGCTAACCTGAGCTGGAAACTCCTTTATAATTGTTGTGGCAGCTATATTGAAATAGAAAACAACGGTTAAACTCACAAACTTTATTGCAGTAATTGGGAAGATTTATTCAAAATAGGTGCGTCAAAGTAGAGAAACAGCTAAAACATTAGGGATAGTCGCCTTTGAGGACCAGGACCGGACACGACTGGTGTAAACATAACCTAACAATCGTGAAACTAGCTTTCCTTGAAGAAAAAACATGTTTATCTCTACCTTAAATACCAAAGTTTAAAAACAAAGGTCTCATACAGTCTATTATTGCACAGCATGAATGTTGTGGATCATGTTCATCTACCACTACACCAACTAAAGATCTCAAAAGTGTACTCATCTGTAGCCATTTTTGGTCAGTTCTCGCTATCTGGAGTTTGTCATTTTATTTGTCTCTTTATTTCCACCTGTGCAACTAAGGTTTGGAGCTTTTCAACCTAACCACAACCTGAAATTGGAGCTCCAGCAGCTTTCTTAGGCAATTTTTATTAACAACTAAAAAGTTAGAACACAACACAGTTTGGAGTTGTCCCTTCATTTTCAAATAAATCGACTGCACCAAAAATATTAGCGATTATAAATCTTTTATTTTAGATGCAGTCTGCTGTTTTATTCTCTTTCCACATGGAATCATTTGTTACTATTTGTTAACCATTTGTTCCACATGTCCTGGATTTTATTATTGAATTGCTATTTGATAATATTAAAACTATTTTAATGTTCGTCACTTCCCCATTCCCTCAAATATCCGCTTAACTCTAAAATAGACCTTGTAATCGTCACTTTTGTTATGAGCTGTAATTAAAGTTATGCAATCACCAAATAGCACAGATATTTGGGAAGTCTTTCATAAATCCTCACACACACACACACACACACACACACACACACACACACACACACACACACACACACACACACACGCACCTTGGAAACCTTTGGTGGCAAATGAGCTGACTAAATGTAAAGCACCTCAGGGCAGCGGAAGCCCCAGAAG
>JAVKLF010000063.1:16073907-16086706 GCA_034783495.1 Millerichthys robustus | reverse complement strand
ATAAATCCCTGACACCACAGCACTTTTTATGCCTGTTTGGAAATAAATGTTTACTCCCCAGGATAGCAGAATTTCTAAATGTTTCTCCTATAAAATGTAGAATTAAAGTTAAAGGTCTACCATATCTTGAACGAACACGTATAACTCAAACATTTGCAGTCAGTTGCCACTCAAAGTAGAGGGGAATTTTTCGGGATAACTCTCAGCTCAACGTCTGTTTAACGGAGTTACAGGCAGCTTTGTGTTGGCTAAGGTGAATGAACTGTAGCAGCCATCTTGAATTAGATTGAATCCAAAAAGTGGTCATAGATGTACACATACTGAATATTCTCTGGAATTTTCAATAAAATCCAACAAGTGATTTGAGATATTTTTTGCTAACAGACACATAATGTTGACTCTAGTTGTTAAAGGCAATGTTTTAAACAGAAGTCCTGCATGGGTACAAGTTGGATGCCATATGGAATTAGGTTTAACTTCAAGCTGAATCGGTTGTAGGTATGCATCCAACGCTTTCTTTCCCCCTGAGAGTTTAATTTGTATTTTGTTCAATGACCCTTGAGATATTTTGCTAACATGCACATAAACTCATGCACAAACAGATAAAACTGCTCTTTTGCGTTTAACAGCAGGCATAATTTGAAAAATATATGGTAAGCCTCAAATTTTTGAATAACCAAGACTGATTTCTTTTTCCTTTCTGTGTCTGTCTGCATTCAGTTTTTGTGTTCTGTTCTTGTATACGGTACTGTGAACCCAGTTCCTGCCGTCGAGGGCTAGCTTTATAGGGATTCAAGTTATTTCCTTGAGCCTCTAAGTGACACTGATGGATGACGCTATCATTAGAAGCAGCAGGACTCATCTACTGTCTCTGTCTGCTGATTTCGGTCCCCCCTCCTTCTTTTAGCCCGCTCCATCAAAGGTACTGGAGATTAAGGCAAAGATCTTGCTCCTCCAAGTCAAGCTGTCTCTGTTGTCTTTTACTTTATTCAAATGTGTTGCTTCTTCTTTTACAGTTCCTTGATTATATTACCTTGTGAATATAAAGCAATCTGTTGGACACATACTGACCATGACAGGGCATCTGGTAAAAGGAAAGCAGAATAGAAAAAAAAGAGCTCAGTTTGTTTTAGTTGTAGACTGACCAGTAAACAGTCTACAACTAAAATAAGTTGAGACCCCCTCCTACTTTCCTACCACAGTTAGTTTAGTGTTCCTAGACTTAAAAGCCTCATTTTGACTCCTCCAAACATGCAGCAGTATTTATTATCATGGCAAAAGTAGCTCTGTCTCATCTGACTATAAAAACCTTCTCTAGAAGGATTTTGACTTGTGGGCAGATGCAAGTTTCAGTGCAACACAGTTGTTTGACACCCTCTTGATCCAGTGTGATGTAAAATTAGCTTCATAGTAGATAGTGACACTGGTGTTCCAGTTTATGGTAGGCTGAAGCATGGGAGGTTCCTAACCAATTTCCTTGACTCAGAGAGTGAGACTTTGCGTATTGTTCTGTCAGACAAATCTTTTTTGTATGCTAGCAAAGAGAAACTACCAGCTGCAGTCAATCATGATCACTAAAAAGACAACGCTGGGCCTTGACCGCGTCAAGTTAAGAGACATTGGTGAATCTTCAGCAGCATGTATTAAAAGACTAAAGGGAAGGTGTAGATTTATTTGAGAATAGAGAACATCCACCACAACTTCAAATTCTTTCTTTTAAAACTCATTAAATTAGTTGTGTCATCATACCAACATAGAAAAAGAACACAGTTCAAATAAACTATGAAAAGCCCAAATTAGGTCATTCACTCCTACAATAAGTGGATGTATAGTTCCAACATATCATTTTGATAATTCCTTTTTGACGCCTAATCAACACAGACTCTAAAAACATAAATTGTTTACATAAAAGTTTTTTGCATGTTGATCATAATTTAATTCAAATCAGATAAGACAAACATTAATTTATTTGCTTTTTACACAGGAATCAAGCCAAATGTGAAAAACAATTGATAAAATCAATGTCAAGGTCTAAAGCAGTGATGTTTAGTCCTGGTCCTTGAGTGCCAACGTCCTGCATGTTTTAGATATTTCTCTATTTTGACATGCCTACTTTGAATAAACGAGTGATTAACAGGCTGAAGAGCGGGGAAACAAGTAAACATGAAGGGTAGTGGACTGGGTTGGAGGATCACCAGGTTTAGAGGTTAAAATCAGCAAAGCCAGAGTAACACAGTCTTTGCTTGCATGAGTAATCCTGTCTGAGTGCCTTACCTTACAGCACTCAGAAGGAGATTGTATCTGACTTGCCTGGATTTAATTCTTCCTGTTTATCGAGTGGAAAAATTGCCACAGTAAGCAGAGTAATGGACAGCACCGTGAGTTGATGGCTTTATGCTAAAGCTGCCTTTTGTGAGAAGTTGTCTTCATGAGCGCCGGAGTGAGAAGAAAGTTTTATATACATTCTTATTTTTGGTGCTTCACCCTTGAATGGCTTTAAAGCAAAACAAAAAAATAAGAACCCATGTGTTACTTGCTACTACTATGATTTGGAAAAATCTCAGGCGATGCTATACGCTCTGCACCATGTAAGCATGACCAAATGCAAGGCGAGAACAAAGAGCTGTTATTGTCAACAAAACAACTTTCGCTTACAGCATGAATCTGGGTCGTGTTGCACACAAAGAGTGAGTTGGAGTGTTGTGGAATTTTGAGCCGAGCCAAATACTCGGAGCAGACACCACGCAAAGGCATGAGCAAAGGTTTTTAAAGAAGCTGCTCTGTCATGACAACGTTGAAGGTGCTAGGCAACAGAGAACTGCCAACTCAGCACGAGAGAGAGAGAGAGAGAGCATAAGTCATTTATGTGCAGATCACACCAGCTAAAATGGACATAAAGTGTTCTGTCTTAACAAAACTGCTGCCTGTCGAGTTGTTAAAAGTCACACGTGTCCCATTTTTCTCTGAGATTAAAGCTTTTAATGTGAGAGCAAAGACCGATTAAACTAAAAATAATGAAAGTGAGCTTGGATGACTATAATAGAATTTGGACTTGTTTTAAGACAGCTGATATCCACTTTGTTCTTGGTCCTGTTTGAACAGGTCATTATCACTTTTAATCTGTCAGAACTAAACACTAACAAATTTTGTTTGGTGAAAAAATGGAGTTTATTTCTGACCAGACTGACAAGCGAATGGCTAGTCGGAGTGGGGACTAAATCAAAGTTTCTTGCTTCTATTTTCAAACTGCTCTAATCACCCATTTCAGAACAGTTTAGGTAAGCACTATTTAAAAACTTCTGAAACTTTCCTATTATTTGGAAGTACAAATAGTGGCAGAAACAGCTAGTTGTAACACTTTGGGCGAGAAAATACAAATATTTATTTACAATTAACTGTAAAATGCAAAATTTATTCATTCTTTTTTATTGGAGTTATTTTAGGACTGCAGCCATCCACTCCACTCTTGGTTCTGTTCAAACAAGCATCTATTCAAATGACCACTTTAGCAAGAATTAAATTACTTCTCCAAGCTGAGACTGTTCAGAGCTATCTACAACAGGTAAGATAATAATTGTTCCGAACCTTGTCACGGAACCTCACTTCAACATATGAACTATACAGGACAAGCTCCATTTGTGTGTCATTCCACCATAAAATTCCTTTTTAAGTCTTGTTGGCTTTTAAAGCTGATATAACAGTTGTTAAATAAAAAGTTGTTGATCACATTACATCTCAAGTTTGTTTTAGTCAGTTGTATAAAAAATTCAGTACTGAAAACAAATTCTCCTATTAAGCAGATCACTCTTCTTAACAGTTTGTTCCCCTCGTTCCCCTCTAAGATCTGTTTTTTCTTTTTTTTTTTTCTTTAGATCTTGTGTAAATGGTTGAGACTCGAGTGTGTGTGTGTGCACGCGTACACAGGTCCTGAGCCTGCAAACCATGGAGTACAGGGCAGCCAGACCACCACTCTCCATTGGGTTTTGCACCTAGAATAGCTGCTTCAGATGGATCTTTATTTTTTTATTTCTTTAAGAAACAGCGGGATGGGGACTTGTTTGTGTTTGAGACAAGTTCAGGAGCTCACATTCTTCTGCTCATGTTGAAAATATTGTTCCATATCCACTGTCGAGAAGACAGTGGAGCTGTCTCCACTCAACCAAAATCCTTAAACAGTTGGGGAAACATCAGATTAATTAATCCTGTCGCAGCTTCCTTAAACGGCTCACTGATTAAATTTAGAATCATAATTTTAAAAATTGATGACTGTCAAAGCAAAAATGTAGGCCTGACCTACAGTGTATAAAAATCCTGTCGGGTGGGATGGGGTGGGGTGGAAGGACAGATTACATCCTACAACTAACAGAAATGAGATAATCCAGCATGTGGATTGCAGTAATATTTGCCAGAGATTTCATGCTGCATGAGGACAAGCATTGGTTCATTCATAAAAATAATTATTTTGATAGCAGTTTATCCAATGGGAGTGCGTAGACATTTAAAAACTCTAACTCTGGTTGCTGGTGGAGACATTTTCTATGAAATTTTGGCCCTTTTACTTTTACTTTGATTCTTAGTCGTGTCCAGTCGACAGTTTTAGTGGCAACCTCTCCACTCAATCTTATGTCAGTATTTTTTTTGTACCAGAGATCTTTTTTTAGAGAGAGAGAGAGGGAAAAACCTGTAACGTCTGCTCCAACAAAGACATGGAAGAATGAACCTGGAGAAAGTAATCTTGAGAGAATTGCTAATTTAAATGGTTATCAAGTAATATGACTTTTTGCAAATATCCAAGAATAAAATTATTATTTAACTATTTCAACTAACAACCAAACCAAAATGTTAGCAAATTCTCAACATAATAATCAACATTATGCTGAGTATTTGCTAAAATTAGAGTTGTCTGCTGTTGTAGAGATGTAAACAAAATAAATAATGATATAATTCAATGTTTGAAAATGTAACTGTAGCAATTACCTCAAAGTTCAGTAGTCAAAGTATGACGGCTCAGTCCAAGCTTTGAAATTGGTCCACTTTGAATTGTCTATCACATGATTATCTTTTTCCCTAAACTGAGAAGACATTGTCTCATCTGTCTACTGCAGGTAAGACACTGATTGCTGGTAAGCCCCCCCAAAAAAACCAACAACAGCAGATCAACAAATCAGAGCTATCCCTATAGTATATGTTAAATTAGTGGTTATCAACCCTTTTTCCTCAAAGGCCCCCTCTTACTTCCAAGCCTAGCTGAGCTCCCACTGCCACTACCAACAACCCCTTGCTACTCTTCACCTCTCCCAAAGGCATGCTCATCCTTTAGCTCTTTATAAAATGTTAAAAGAATAAAGTAAATATTTATTTGGAAAAGTGAAGAAAGAGTTTCAGAGTTTAAATTATTTGAACAGACTTTTTATGGTGCTTTTTATATACAAACAATAAATTGATATTGTTATGTCTCAGCAGACAAGGGTATGGGCCCACCCGGTGCCCACCCAGTGCCCACCCAGTGCCCACCCCCCGTGTCGGGAAGCACGGAGTTAGATAATCCAGCATGTGGACTGCAGTAAGATAAACCTCTCTTTACTGTACCTTAAATAACTGAAACATCCAGACAGGATATTGATCCTTCCTTTCCTCTTTGCTCTGTCTGACAAACTCTGATAAAGCCCCATCCCTATTTAAGCATCACACAGCTTTATCAGTTTGCCATTATATGTGCTGTATAAAAGACTACTGTATATGAAGCAAAAGGGAAGGTGTTTTCTTAGAAAGTTCTCTAGCAGGTAGACCTGATCAGGCTCAGCAGTGAGAAATGATTACCTCAGAGGGAAAACAGGAATTTCAATTTTACGCTAGGATACAGCTAAATATTGCAGATGAAGAACCTAAAAAAGTGAAAATTTTTTTAGGAAGAGTTTCTCTGTTGTTCTTTTATTATAAGCAGACATCTTAAGGCAATATGTTTCATAATTTTGAAGAAAATAATTCAACCCAAAAATGCAGTTAATTTAGGGTGTTAAAAGTGTCAGGTATACAGTTTTTCAGGAACATTTCAGCTCCGACCTATAAACCTGCTCTGATTTTGAGCTGTATGTATTCAGAGGAAGCCAAGTGGAACAGGTGGGGAAACTAAATTTGCAATGATGCTCAGTTTCAGTCCCATATGACATTTGAGGCTCAGTATAAGCTGCCATCTGTCTGGATGCAACTGACAGAAGTCAAAGTAAGAAGGAAGTGCTGGGTGAGGAAAAAGGGTAGATTCATGAAATCCATTGAAAAGGCTGAAAATAAAAAGGAAGAAAACATATGTTGAGTTGAGACAAGAGGGCGTATATAAGGACTGCAGGTCTCTGACAGTGACACAGAAGAAAAGGAGTCCCTGTGACTACAGCACAGATCACCATATTTAAAAGCTAAAACTAAAACACTGCCACTGGGGTATATCACATTATTTTAGTCTGACATCAAAGTGATTCAAGGTTTGTTACAGTAATTAGTGTAAAGCCCCAATGGTGCTGAGGCCACACAGTGGTTTGTCTTTTCTATCACAAGATATACCTTATAGTATTGTTTTCAAGAAATCAAAGAAACCTTTTGAAAAAGGGTTATGCATTTTATTATTGTCCAAAATATGTTTATTGTACAATGACTCTTCTGCATTATAAATGATTGAAACATTTTGAGACATATGAAACATAGTTAAAACCAGAAGTTTACATATGTAAAAAAAAAAAGACAAAATTATTTCTATTCATTAAATGCCAGGATAATGAGTATAATGAAAGTTATTTTCTTCAGAGTCACAAGTTTACATACATTGCTATACTTTGGGAAAGCCCAGAGAATGATGCAATGGCTTTGAAGCCTTTTAAAAGATTAGCTGACATTTTAGTTGATTGGAGGCACACCTGTAGATGCTTTGTATGGCACACCTCAAACACGCTATGTTTTTTGTGCGGCATCATGGGAAAATAAAAAGATATCCGCCGAGATGTCAGGAAGAGAATCGTTGACCTCCAACATCTCTGGTTCACCTTTGGGTGCGACTACCGGTAGCCTGAAGGTCCCACATTTATTTGTTCAGTTACACCCAAGTATAAACATCATGGGAATGTCCTGCCATCATCCCGCTCAGGAAGGAGATGGATACCGTGTTCTGTGTTCTGAGATGCATGTTTTGGTGCTAATTGTGCGAATCAGCCCCAAAACAAAAGCAAAAGAATCTTGTTATGATGCTGTTGAAGCTGGTCAGAGAGTCTCATTATTCACATAGAAACACTCTCTGTAACAACATGGGCCAGAAGGCCATTTAGGGAGGAAGAACCCATTAGTCCAAAAGTAGCATAAAAAATCAGATTACAGTTTGTGCAAATGCACACCAGAACAAATATCTTTATTTCTGGAGATGTGTCCTGTAGTCTGATGAAAGTAAATTTGAACTGTTTGGTAATAATGACCACCGATACATTTTGAAAGAACAGGGGGAGGAAGTTGAAACCATCCTTACATCCAGGCTTAAACTTGCCACCTGTAGTATCACAATTTAGAGCCAATTTTTTTATGCTGGAGAGCAAGTAGCAGGAAACTTTAGAAATATTTCTTTGTGAATCCAGACTGAAATACAAAGACTCTAAGTGAACAAGCTGTTCGATCAGCGAAAGAATAGGCTTAGTGGTTTGGATTTCTCAAGTGCAAAGCCTAATTTTATTCAAACAGACATTTAATCAGCTAAATTGGGCAGTACGTTCAAAAAACCCAGCACTGTCACATATTAAAGCAGTTTTGCAGAAATATTCCTCCAAGAAATATTTACTAATTTTAAAGAGTATAGTTGAACTCCATCAGTAGTTCAAAGCAGATGCTGAAACATAGAATCACATTAAATCAACAAATCAAATACAAAGCCTTTTTGGTAGAAGTTATGAATTGATCACCTTTAAAGTATGTATAAGAAAAGATTATTTCTACACAAATGTTGTTTTATGTACCATAAAGCTGTCTTAATGCACATTGCAACTCCACTGAATCTGGTGTTGATTTCTGAACATTTAGCAAATCATTCTTTCACCTGAAAGGAGCCAAAACATTTGGGAGGTTTTGTATGTGCCAGCAAAAATGATTAAATACGTTAAACACTAGAAAAATAAACTATGCTAGTTTCAGTTAAAACTTCAAAATGATCAATTATGTCACAATCTTTAATATTTCTCTGGGTTTATTAAAATAGCAAAAAATTGTAGTAAAAATATTACCAGTTTACTGAGAACTTACTTAAATACATCAACATTTTGCACAAAATGAGGGGGGAAAAGAAGTTTAGGAAGCCAATACATAAACATGGAAGCAGCCTTAGTAATATTAAATATTTTTGATCCTCATTTCTTCCTACAGCTTTGGAAAACCTGTAGAAAATCTACTAAAGCAAGTCTCGAATTACTATTGAGCTTTATAGAAGAAAGATGATTTATGTTGGACATTTGGCCAGCATGACATCTTTCAACATGTCTTCAAATGTTTTTTTTTTTTTGGGCAACTCCTGTAAGTAGAAGAAACAGATCCAAAAATGTAACTTATTTAAATGTAGTTGTATAGTGTTACAGAAACTGTCACACACTTTCACAACCCATAACGTCCCGTGTCATTTTTCTGTGATTTTGTGATAGCTGACAGGCCCCCTCAGCCATGACATCTAACCTGCATGGATTAGGACTGACTTTATCAGGAGCCATCGAAATGCATTTGTCAGTTTTACTGTTGTGCCTCTGACTTTAAATGGTAAAACCATGTGACAATGTAGACGCCTTGATTATTTGAAATGGCACCATTACAGTATGGCATTATGAATGATGAAATTTTGAGCCCGTTTCCCAAAATTTCAGTCAGAAATAAAGGGATTGGGTGGTTAATCTTAGAGAAAGGAGGCTTTTTTATAAACTGGGAAAGAGATTTTTAATTTTATGTTTTGGGAAATGTTCTGCCTCTGAAATAGCAAGAAAATACATACAAACACAATGAACCATCCAAAATCTAATTAAAGGCTTTTTGCGGCTCAATCCTTAAAACAAGTGCACACACTGCCTCGCAAACAAGGGCACAAAAACACGGAGCAAAGATAAGAGGGACTGCCAAAGATCCTGCATGCTTGGCTAGAGATGTGAAGGAAATTTTATCAAAACATATCTTTAATTTATTTTATGTCTTTGCATATAATAATGTTGTTTATGCCTATGTGGGCGCAGAGATGAAATAAAGTGAACACATACAAAAATGGAGCCTACAGCGGCTTTTTAATGAAATCAAAATTTGCACAACATTCTTTTCTTCATATTACATCTTGTTTTATTAAAAGCAGGCTTTCATCAATAGCGTATAAGAGTGTCAGAGGAAGCAAAAAGCTGATTTTATAATCCATCACAATTTCGCAGCAATCATAAAATGGCACATCGGTGGACTGAGAGTTCACTGCAAAATTATTCATTATCTCCTGAGAGCTATCACAAATCCACAGCCATCGATCCCCCCCCACCACACACATTTTTTTACTGGTGCTCGATTAGGTGAAGAGAGTGGACACATGAGTTATGAGAGATCGTTATGCAGAAATGTGAAAACTGGGAGTAGCATTAGTCGGCGGTCCAACACTCGCCTTAATCTGCTGCGCCACAAGTACAGGATCACTGAGGATGTAAAAAGACTTTTAAATGTAAATTTTATTCCTCGCATTTGATCTGGTGTGCAAACTGCACTGACCGGTCGTGATAATAGTTGAAAGTAATAACACTGTGTTCTAAAGAAAAACTATGCCAGGGGCATTACTGCCTGCAAGCATAGAAATCCTATATTCTGCAGTAGCACTTGCAAGCTGCATTGATAAAAAGCTCTATTAATTTTTATATTAGAGCACAAAGTAATTAGGTAGGCGTGGGAAAGGTTTTTTTCATCATACTGAGTTAATTGTGTATCGGTTTGACACCTTATAGTTTAATGTTTTACTGCGTTTAAAGAATATTCTCTCACAGCACTCTCAATGTAGCATACATCGCAGCTAAGCCTATAAACAGCAACAGTAACAGCAGTAGATTAGATTAGCCATTTAGCTTTATTTATTGATGTATCAGACATTTAAAGAGAGGCTTTGCAAAGTCTGTCCATGGTTTGGTTGATTTTTTTTACTTTGCATTTGGGTCATTATCTGGTGTGAAGAATGTCTTACAAAGACATCTCAATATGTCATAGCCTAAAGGATGGGTATTGTGTGTCTGAAATAGTTACAAATTACATCAGCGAATTGAAAAAGTATGGTTTCAGAAAATGTAAATTTGCAGTCTTTTGCTCATTAAAAAAAAAGAAAATAATTAATTCATCTCTACCTCCCAGGATTTAATTTTTCAAACTAATCCAAACGTTCACAAAGAAAAAGTAGCTAAAACCTTTCTTGCAAACAACTTCTATTGATCTGAACAAAACTAAAAGTGCTTTTTAATTAGAAAGAGAGAACAGTCTTTGTTCCCTCCATCCAGCTTGGATTTGACTTATAAAGTCAAGGCTTTTAAGAAGTTAGTGCTTGCCATTGTCTTGGGTAATTTGAAATATTCTCTCAGCCAAGATAACAGTAAAGCAACTTTCTGAAAGTTTCAAAAATCAGGTCAAATATATTTAGATTAAACAAGAAAACCCTTCTGCTATGGTGAAACTAGCTCTCTACTTTTTTTTCTTTTTACCCACAATGAGAGGATTACATAAACAAGACATGATTTAACAGTGTGATGTGGATGAAGGAATTAACAGGAAAAGACACCCTGAGTGTGAGCATGATTCACCAGAATAATCCTGGGGGGGGGGGTGTCAGGTATGTACGTACGCAAGGAACTATTAATAATAATAACTGTGAGAACTCTGATTACTTTTCCGTTTACATACTCATTCGAATCAGGTTTATACAGTGGAGGACAACTGTCATATTTATATTGCAGAATAAAAGAAAACAGAAGAAAAAATAGTGGGATTGTGGGCAAAGATTACAGACTCAGTAGAGCGTGTGCCGGAGGCTGTCGGATCTGCCTTCCAGAAGCTAGGTGCTCATTAGCATACTTCATCTGTCTAAATATAGACATAATCCAATGCTGAAGGACAAACAAACAAATCACAGCATGTGATGAAGTGTGTTTTTCTTTGTTAAGGTGGTGGTGCTTCTGGTGGAAGGGCAGATATTGCTGATTCTTCAACTTTGAAATACTCCATCATGACAGCGTGTGCAATTTGTAAAATAACCACCAGCTGTCTAGTTGACATACAGTTTATGACCCTTTTGGAAACATTTGCTATGCTGCTTGTGACAGAGTGCTCTGGAAATGACTGCAGGCCTCAGGGATATCAGGGGAATCTGGTAAAAGGTCACAGGCGAAACTAGCTGGAGGGAGGACCTGCAGTGACGAGGCAGCTGCACGTGTAGAAGATGAAGAGAGGCAGCAGGACTTGGAAGAATCAGTGGCGTTGATCTGCGTAGTTTGCGAGAATGAAAATACAGGCGTACAAAATAAAATAGCAACCAAGTTTCAGATTGTTTGGTAGACAGTAACAATCAGATTGCATCAGAAAAACTTCACTGTTTCTAACCGTCATCTGTTATGTGATGGAATATTTAAATACAATGGTATCACAGACCGCATTTTTAAGGGAGGTCTGGACCTGAAGGCAGCCTAACATTCTTGTTTTCGGACTGTGAGGAAACCGGATGATCTGGAAGGAAACCACGCAAACACAGGAAAGATCATGCAAACTCCACACACAAAGACCCCAGACCCAAGCTGGGGATCAAACACAGGACCTTCATGCTGTGAGGCAACAATGCTAACCACTGATCCATCATACTGCGCTCCTAACAATCTATCAATAATAAGTATGTCAGGAAGTGTGTTTACTTTAATTATTTATTTAGTTTTATAAGATCTGTATATTTTGTTTTCAGACAAACACAGCATTTAAAAGAAAATAAAAAAGTTTCTCACAAACTCATATGTCATTTAGCCTATCTGCCGAGACTCGGTTTTAGGGAATTTTGATATTAGTTGTGATGTAATAATGAAGTATGGCTCTATAACTCTTAGAAGACTGAACTGAGTTGGATAGTATAAAATATGTTGTCAGGTTGTTAATAATTCTTTTCTTTTAATTAAAAATAAATTATGCAAAAGTCATTGTGCTCAGTTTACTGTTGTGTCCATACTTTGTGTGTATGTGTGTGTAAGTGTATGTGCGCCGTTCAGATTTGAAAAATAGAGCACTAAACAAGTTAGTCATACATATTCAGGTAAGAGAACAGCAACACTCCATCCTGTTCTGTTATTGCTTGATGTGTAGGAGGTAGAAGAGTCACAAGGGCTCCAAGTATAATGAGAAAAAAAAAGAGGAACGGAAATGATAAATATGCAGATTAAAAACTCATCTGTACAGAGTTCTGTGTTTTGTCCTGCAGTTGTCATGCTCCCCAGTGACACTGCACAGTTAGCAGTCTTGATGGGTTACATAAAGAACTGGATTTCTTTTACACAGAGGGTCATAGCTCCCAGCTGAACACACTAGTACAGTCTTTTTGCACTTTACAGTTTTTCAGATAAAATTCAGTTTGTCGTCTAGTGAACTGAAACACTCACATGGACGTAATTACATTTTTTAAATCTACCTGTATCATTCTAACAAAAAGCAAAGCAACCAAAAACAAACAAACAAAACAAAACTATATATATATATATATATATATATATATATATATACAGACAGACAGACAGACAGACAGACA
>JAVKLF010000063.1:16053328-16064928 GCA_034783495.1 Millerichthys robustus | reverse complement strand
ACACACACACACACACACACACACACACACACACACACACACACACACACACACACACACACACACACACACACCCTAATATACTGTACCTATTTCAGCATACCATCCAGTAGATGCAATATATTATTCATCGTACATTATTCACATCTGATTCACAGACTGTCATCTTGGTGACGATTCCGGTTCAGAACTGAGTAGCTTGGGCAAGAATAGTCTTGACATCACATTGCTGTGATTTAGTGAGCTTTTGTAACCAGCTACTCTTTAAAAAGTAACATCATGTTACATTTTCTCACTGTTTGTACTATTAAACTACCAAATTATTTATAAGATTTAGTTCTGTCCTGTCAAGCAAATCTACTCATTTTAAATTAAACGTTATTGGTAAAATGATTCATTTCCGTGCCTTATCAGCTGGACTTGGATGTAATCATCAATAACTTTACTGTGATAGTGTCTAAGCATGGCACATTCTGACCGAACAGACCAGTAGTATAAGTAGACGTAGTCTCTGCTGAGTCAATGATTGTAAACAGAAAACACTAAAGAGATAACTTAAAAAAAAAAGCTGAACAAACAAATGGGCAAATTATTGAGGGGACATGGGGAATTTTTGGATCTTGTGTGTTACCTCACAACACTTTTTGCGTGCAATAAATACAAAAAATATTGTGAGGTAACGCATAACATTGTGGAACATTTACCGAACCAGACAACAGCAACAATGAAACAGACATTTCACCCAAGTTTGAAGTTTATGGAGTTTTATTATGATGTTACAGTTCCACCACATCCTCTCGCCACTTTTCTGTCAGCAAGGGGGCCAAGCATGTTTGTGTCTGAACTACATGGCCCTGCACAGAACTTGTCAACAATATAGCTTATTTCTTATTTGAACTATATACATTGCAACTACAAAGTAAGCCGTATAAAATATTGGGGAAACATTCAGTATTTATGTTCAATTAAGAATGTTTATGGGTTTGTTTTATGGTCAGTTTGCTGGGCCGTTTATCATGACTGCACATCGTACTTTTTGCGTGAGAACGCAAAAAGTATTGCGAGGTAACACAAATAAAAAAGAAACCCCCCTTGTCTCTTACTGGGCTCTGTAGAAGTTAACATTTTTGCTTGTTTTTTTGTTTTTAAAAAAAGATGATAAAAGGAGTTTAATATTCAGTAAACATTTTAATATGTTTTTTTATTTTGTTGGGGATATGTGGTAAAAGTAACATTTGGACAATTCTTTAACAAACTTTAGGGCAGTTTGATGTCAGCATTTTATAGTGTGTATAACTGCTTAGTTTTTGCTACCTATTAATTATAAACCAAACACGTAGGCCTTTTTTAATCCTTCGCATTTATTAAAGAAGGTAAGTTGTTATTAGGACTCATAACCTCAGGAAAACATTGACAGGGCATTCTGCCAATTAAACATCTACGCAACGTGATTTTTTTTTTAAAGTTTGCTTCAAAGAATAAAGAATGCCACCAAAAATATTTTTACTGTCTGACAAATATGTAGAATAAATAAAATATTCAATCTTGCACAAAATGGCAGCAGGAAAAAAATAATAATTTACATAAATTGTCTACTTATTTTTACAAGTCTAGTTAATTAGAATCGCCACATTTTTTAATATTGAGGGCACAGCATACATGTTTTGACAGCAGAGTTCGAGGTTCATGAATACCTTCAGGCTTTTCATCGGCGATACCTGATGTTAGAGTAAGGACCTTAGATAGCAAATATCCATTAATAAATATTAATATATTAATATCCAATAATCCAACAATGATAACTAATAGCACATTTCTGCCATCATTGCTGTAGAAAAAGAAGAAAACTGTGATCAAAAATTGATAACAAATTTTAATATGTTTATGATGCTTGTGCGGTCAATATATCCTAATTTCCAGTCTTAGTAGCAATGTTTGAACACTTAAACTAGCAATAGTTGATGTCACGTTGATGGTATTTTGTCTGTCAAAACTTAAAGGTTTGGGAACCGCCTTTGTTGGTTGTCTGAATATGTAGTTGTTTATGTCTTAGATCAGGCAATGCATTTTACCAGGCCATGCTTGAAAAAACTGAATATGCCTGTGCAAATTCTCAGTTATCCGGGTCACCGCAACAGCAAACAGGCTTAAATCGGAGGCAACTGGACTTTAGATCAATTGTTGTTTGAACACGTTTCAACACCCATCCAGGAGTCTTTGTCAGTTCTGGTAGCTCGCACTGAGCAACAAGCAGTTGGTGAAGTTCTGATTGGAAGTCCAAACTCCTGGGCGCATTCAAAGTTTGATGCAAATCAAAGACCCACCCGTTGCTGTCCTGGGTCGTTAGGTGCTATTGTTTGGTGTAAGTGGAGTACTTGATCTCCAGAATCAAACACATTCCAAAGAGATTAGGCCATCAGTCTCACCAGGATTCAGGTGATCAAGTACTCCACTTAGGTGTCGAAACGTTTTCAACCAAGAATTGATCTAAATCCGGTTGCCTCCGATTTAATCCTTTTTGCTGAAAAAACTGAATACCTTCCATAAACTAGTCACTATAAACCTAAATTAAATCTTTTTTGGTAAAAAGAATGATGCACTTTTTCCAGCGAAACATTGAATTGAAGAATAAAAATAAGTTAGGTGCACAGTCGAGAAATCCTTGCATACATTCATGGTAAAATAACATTACAATATATTTTCTTGTCATTTGGGTCTGTGTGTGTATTTAGTTTAAATTATCTCAAAGAATAATTGAAATCTTGAAAAATCAAACAGCTAAAGTCAAGTTTGCCCATGAGAAATCATTTCTTATTTGTGTCCATTTTTAATTAATAAATTCAAAACACAACAAGGAGTCTGGGGCAACAAAGCTCCTGCTTGCTGTTTCGTCCTGAGGCTTGAACACATGGCTGCTGAGCAGTGGCTGTGGCGAGGTGGTTTTTATTTCATGTCAAAGTGCATGTCTAATCCCGTTACAATAAATAATTGTCCTTGCAGCTAATCAAATTCAGCAACTCATTTGAATTAAAGTTGAGGCCTGAATGAGTGCATTATTAAACATACCTACAGTGGTTCATTCATGCAAACATTACATAAAACACATGTTCTTTTGGCCATATTATGTTTATTCCCATGAGAACACACATAAAACAAATGACATTCCAGGAATGAAAGATATCTTCCTCTCTCTTTACCAACAACTGCGTTGTCAAACAAATGGTACACTGCTTACATACAGTAAAGTGCTGAAATGTGAAAGCGAAAAAAGAACTGGGATATGGAACTTTAAAGAGTTTAGGTTTTCTGAAGTGTGGTTTTGTAGAAACGTTTACAAACAGTTAATATCTTACCTGTTGTAGATGGCTCTTTGAAGGGCCTCAGTTTGGAGAAAAAAATTGAATTCTGACCAGATTGATGAACTAATAAGTTTGAGTGGGGCCAAGTTGTCTTAAAACTCCAATCTTAAACAGCATGCAAAGAAAATGCTAACTTAAAAACTAATATTACTCAAGTCAATTTTACTTTACATGTTTAATTTGACATTTTTGGCTGAAATACTTTAAAAATTCCCCTGGGCTACACTGGAAGTGATACATCCAATTGTTGCTGCCACTATTTGCACTTCCAAACAACCCAAAAGTTCCTTTTAAATATAATGTTTTGTTTATTGATGGCAGCAATTCATTTTGGCCTTAAGTCCCCACATATTCGCCATTAACTCATTAGTCTAGTCAGACAAAATCCCTAATTGTTTCTCTAAAGTGAAGTTGTTTTCTACAATATAATTACAACTTTTCCATAAAGCTTACTTTCAAAAGATCTGTACTATTGTTTTAAGTATCTAAAATATCATTTTATTTCAATATGATAAGTTGATCGTGACCGGCTAATATGTATATAGTAGAATTGTTATAACTTGCATGCCTAAAAAGTACCCTGTATTTTAATTTTTTTAAAACAGTTTTAAATGTACTCAACAAAGAGGGAATACGGCTAAAGTCATGCATGCCAGCTGTGTGTATTTTATAGAAATGAAGATACCATTTGGGTCACAGCCCAGATGACATTTTAATCTTCAGCAATCAACAACTGTGAGATATGTCAAGTAAAAACCCAAGAATGGTTTTCTGAACAAAAAACAAATTGCATATTTGAATGAAATGTGTTTGACTTCATAAGGCAAAAAGTAAAAGTAATGGTTAAAAGAGCAATAAAAAGGCAAGCAACAAGTTCTGATAATAAGATATTTTTCCTCATGTCTTGATTTCATTACCAAATAACTTGCTTGTTAAACAATTGGAATGTATAGTTGAATTTCTTTTTAATGGTAAATTTTAAAGCAAAACAATCCTAAAAGGAAACATGTTTTTTTTTTATATTGCTAGTTAAGCAGTTGAAATATTCATAAACTGTACGGTGTGTAAAAATATGAGGGTAATTTCAAATTTAAGTTGCGCAAAAAATTTTCATCTTTGAAAGTACATTTGATTGCCTCTTTTAACTAGGACTGACATGCATCAGCCAGCAGCAGAAGCTCAATGGGTGGTTAGTTCAAAGTGGACTTCCCCCACATAGGAAATTGTGCTTTATGTTCCAAGGAAAAGAGACTTGGATTAAATGTTTCAGTTTGTGCAGCTGGAAAGAGAATAAAATCGTTAACAAGACCAAGAGATTGCAGAAGTGTCAAGTCGGTAGCTTACATGGCATTTGTCTACTTTTACTGGTAAAGTCCTAAAACAGCATATAAAAAAGAGGTACTATCAGGTTTTCTTTTTTTTTTTCTTGGGTGAAAGCTCCCAGTGTGTTGATGGCAAAATCAACAAACAACCAGAAAAATGTGGACAAAGAAAAAACGACTGGAATATAATTGCCAGTACACACAGCCTGTGTTTTTTTTTCCCCTTTTTTATTTATCCTAGCTCTTTTCCTGAAAACAAGAAACCATATCTTTTTAATCCCAGGTGAAAGAGATTTCTGGCATAGATTAACAATGTCAACAAAAAACATAATCGGCCACATTTGAAAGCAAGATTAGATTACTGCGTACAAGCTGCTGTTAGATGTGAGTTGAGTTATGAGACGCTTAAAAAGGGGTTCTCAGTGGGAGTTAAATTAGGCTGAGTTAACACACCCTAAAATGAGAATATTGGAGTGTTTATAATGAGCCAGTGGTGTGCTGTCAGGGCTACCAGATTTAGCTCAAGTTGACGAAATAAAACTTGAGCTTATGAGTCATAGCAGTTAGTGGTCTTTATGATTATAAAAAGACAATCTGAAACCATTAAGAGTAAATACAGATATTGTACACGTGTGAGTCTGTTTGCATACTTAATTTCCTACAAAACCAATCTATACTATAGATTGACACTCTCAAAGAGGAATATTGCACGAGTCAGAAGTCTTCTGTCTCCTAACTGCGCTGAAACAAGATGGCCATTGATTAAAAGAAGCATTCTACAGTCTTTTCTGGGTTTTTGGCTGATTTGGCCCGTCAGTCAGGCAGTCCATCAACAAGGGGTTGCTCCCCCAAAGCAGCAGCTGAACCATTGTTCTCTCCCCTGTCACCCCCTAAATCCCTCTCTCCATTTGTCTCATCTTGGCTTAGTGGATCCAGTCTTGACAGGTGGTCCAGGGAGTCAAAAGTATGCGTTTTGGGCTCAGGGCTTAAGAGTGGTAGCTGAGGCAAAAGTGGCTCGTCCCGAAACTTAGTGGCTAGCTCCCTGGCGCTGCAGGTGGGTGTATTTGTCTCGTAGACTTCGTGGAAGTTGTTGTAGTCCACCTCATAGAAGCCCTTCTCCAGAGAAAGAACCGGTGTGAAGCGGTATCCCCACAGCACCTCAGTGTCCAGGTAGGAGCTCCGGGCCTGGCATGTCATACCTGTCAAAAATATGGACAGCCGAAGATGTCACATTCACGCAGGGTATGAAAGAACGACAAGAACAGACAGAACAGACAGGCAAACAAACGTCCATAAAATCCATCGTCAGTTATTTCTATTTATACAGCAGCTGATCCAAGTGCTACACAGAATCTTTCCACTATATTTGTAAAGCGCCTGTTATTTTAAAGTCTGTTTTGTACATGATGGATCATGTTTTTGCGCCACATTTTGTGTTTTCACTGAAAATTCTGACTCAGTGTAGTTCGAGATATGAGGCTCAATAATAACTGAATTTCTTGTGTTGAAATCTGCACAAGTACGCTGACTGGATGCTTTACGTCTACCACTTTTGCATATTCTGTTAATAATTTTTTTGGCAAGAAAAAAGGATGTTAATATTTCACGTTTTAGCGATTTATTGGCATTATTGTTCAATTATTAAATATAGGAGATGTTTTAAATTCAACAAATTTAAGACAAACTGAAATAATAATAAAACAAAACAAAACATGTTGGAGCTTTAGACAAGTCTTGTTCAATAACTTATAATTTTTTTCACACTTCATGGTTGCATTGTGTATTGTTGAGACATCTGTTTTTCCTTGAAATATTGTTTTGAATTTCACATGCACTGAGCTCAGAAGTGGCACATAAGCCAACAGCTAATTTATGTCCTAGAACCAACAATGCAGAAAGTTTTTCATGGCAAATTTGGAGGACCAAATAAATTGTCTTAAAAATTTGGAGTTTCTCTAAGTCTCTGACTGAAAACAAGTTTTAAACTTTGTGGTGATGAGGCTGCTGAATGTATCAGTCCACTGATCATATGGACTGATACATTCAGGACAAAGATATATTTGCCCCCTTCTTCACACTCTGTGCTTATTCAATGATGTCACAGCGACCTAAGGTTTAGTGTGGCAGTAGCTGTGTACATTTTGTGTACTTTATAATAGCTGAGAATAATTCACAACTTGTACTCAAAGTGCTAAAACGTGTGCAACATTTTTGCTTAAAGATTTAGCACTTACTGTTGGATTCAACATTGATTGTTAGCATAATATCTTGTGCACCTCTGGATGGATTTAAATTAAGCTTTCAGGGTTATGCCTGGTTGTACATTTATAATTATTTGTAATCCACATATTTTAAGATGGCTGCTGCAACTAATTGACTTTAAGAAGCACAAAAGCTATAAATGAGCTATTAATTAGTTTCATGGATATTGAGATAAAACTTGATGTGGTAGTAGTAAAGAGTCATTCACAACATATACTTTGAGTGCGACGCTTAGCAATATTGCACAAGATTGTACGTAATGCTATCTTAATGGTTTGACCAAAACCGCTTTCATTTTGTAAATCAGCAGATGATATGCATTTCTTCAATGATAGCTAGGCTTTTCATTTTAAATATATAAACTGGTAAATAATCTCAATATGATCTTTATCTAACATGTATCTGCTCACTTGTTGACGTTAACATTTACTTTTGTCTTAGTATAAAACAATTCATGTAACTGTTTCTACAACTAAAACATTGTTTGCCTCACTGAAGGTTTCTTGTGATTTTGTTTCCTAGAACTATTGCATTACATAATAACCAACACAAAAACCAAGCTTGTTTACTTAACATAACAGATGCTTTCTGGATTCTGAGAATTGTCATAAAGCAGGTCTTATTTTATATATAAATATGTTAACTGGGGGTTCAGAAGCATCAAAATGTGAAAACAAAGTTTGTTGTCGGCAACACCGGCGCACAAAGCTGGCCTTTTGGCAGAGCTGAAAAAGTAGTTCAATTTAATTACTTATTTATTTTTGTGTTGGGGAAATTCAGTTTAACATCATGAAGCGACTTCTTAAGTTTTATCAAAAGCAAACATCTCAGTTGGTGGTTTTATATAGAAAAGTACTTCTAAAAATACTTTTCATTTGAAGTGCAGAAGGTACCTGCTAATAAAGTGCAGATTGTTTTCTTTCTGATCAAATATTTTCAATCAAACTGCTGCACCATATCTGGGATGTTGAAACAATGAATGAAAAACAGAATCTGAAGAAGGCAAAAAGGCAGCTTGGAATTTGTTAAATTAAATCATGAATATAAGGTTCTGCAGTAGCACAGAGCAACAGAGGCTAGAATATTCATTTTTGGCTGCCCAGGATGTGACAAAAGGAAAAAGATGCATCTATAAAAATAAAATAAAATACCTTAAACTAACACTAAAAAGCAATTTAACAAACCTCTGCAACTGCTTTGCAGCAGCTTGTGTCAGGAAATGTCTGCAGACGGAGGAAGTTGTTGTTTGTCTGTAAAGCTTTAAATACAACTGTAATCTGAGAATCTGGGATATAAATCTAGAACTGACTGGACTTGATACATTTCTTATAACCTGTTACATGGATGAGAAAATAACACAAAAGCTAAAGAAATATTTCAGATTTATATAATTCACTGTGTTGATGGGTAAACAGACTGGCTTTATGAACTGTGACAATATAAAGTATATTTGCTGCTTCTATTTTTACATGTAATTCTGTCATAAAGTGAAAGTTTCAAAAGTTTTTTTTAACTGTCAAACTGTTGGTATTATTAGTATCATACCTGCGGATCGCTCTGTGACTGTCTAAATTTGAAGAAACAGAATTCACCATAAATCTGACTGGATTATGAACAACTACTATGAGAAGAGCAAAGAGGATTGCTCTTCTATTAAAACAATTCCAGTTTCAAATATTTTATTCTGGGTTATTCCAGCACTGTTTTGTAAAACTTTACACCAACACTAAAATTGAAAATGCACAATTATTTATGTATAATTTTACATTTGCAAGCACAAGGCGGCGGCAGCAGTCAGCTGTGGCTCTTCTGGTGCAACAAGAAAATCACATTTTTCCATGAAAAAAAATGTAATGTGAAACTGAAGATGGCCCTTCCAAGGTACATAGTGTTTAGATTAATAACTGTGACATGCTTTGAGACTGGGCTTCTTTTAAAGTATCAACAATAAAATAAAATGGAATAATCTTTACACTGAGACTAATAGAGGGGGAGCCTTCCTAAATTGATGCATCTGCAGCATCTCTCAAAAACTAACACAAAAAAGAAGAGAAGACACTACCCATTACACAACTGCATTTCAGGTATAACAGGAGTTCTACACTCATTTTGTACAGATGTAACTACTGTTTTAAAGTCTACTTGTCCTGATTTTGAGACATTTGAACTTTCAGATGGTTGAATCAATTCTGTCTGCAGCAGGAGGGGTCACAGATAATTTTCCTTCTCTCTGCTGAGATATAGAGTGGGCATTGTCATCCAGGGAAGGCAGGGGGGCAACCAATGAACTCCAAATTTTTGTATCAATCTAATACCAAGTAAAATAAAAGGCCAGTCTCAATACTTTTTAAAAATAAAGTGGGTGCATTATATCGCAATACCTGAAAAAAATGTTTAAAACCTTTACTTTTTTTCCCCATTAGATTATTAATGAAATAAAATGCAGCACAGACTGGACCAAGTTTTTGGGTAAATAGACAATAGATTAATGCTTGCTGTCATATTGTTTTACAGCAACACCGACGCTTCTTCTCCTATCTGCCTTTTCTGGCTGCAGCTGGGTCTGATTGAGCCAGACCTCGAGTCACAAGATGGTACAGCATCAAAATCAAAGCACAAGAGCGTGGGGTGTGGGGTGGGGGCATAGTGTGGCTGCTCCACTGCATGTAGTGACAGGAGTGACACCTGGAAGCAGCAGAAAGTACACAGATAGCCATGATAAACTAGCAAAACCACAGCAGCCCAAACTGAGAAACTAATACTAAGATATCTATACCAGTACACTAATATTGTTCGGTCCTCAAGGCAAAATTGATAATATCAATATTATTGAGTTGCCCACTATTAGCAACCCAAAAAGTGCTAAGCTGTCTATACTCTGCAGTTCTTTTAAGTGTGCTGCAGAATGTCTGGCATGCCATAAAGTTTTATAGAAGTCAGCACATTCTCTATGGTGGAGTGATACATGGCCACATACATCTTCTTCCTCACCCTGAAGAAGTGCAATTACTGCTCTGTCTTTCTTACATGCAATCAACAACAACAACAACAACAAAAAAATAAAACAAGAAAAAAAACCACAGCAACATGAATTTACCACGTTATTTTTCACACATGATCTCATTGTGTGATCTCATGAAAATGTTGAAAACATTCCAAAATCACACCAGGAGCACATGCAAATGTGTTTTTACATTTCTTTTTTTTTGTTTTTAACATTTCAGCTTTGAGTATTTTTTGTTCCAATTTCATACGACAAACATGACATCCATGTAGTTTATCTGTATGGGCACATTTGTCCTGATCCCACTGAAAGTGGTGGGTTAGATTTTTCCTTTCTTGTTAAACTTTATTTGTCAAAACTAAGGTCATTCAAAAATGTATCTACAACAGGTAAGATATTAATCACTCAGAACTCTTCCAAAGATCCTCATTTAAAATTTTTTAGAAACATTTTTGATTACAGTTATTTTGTCTTCACAGTGCTTTAGTCTTGGTAAAACCTCAGATTTTCTCTGTGTTTTTCTGTCAGAGCTTTGTTTAAACTGGCTGGACTGGGTCTTGGTTGAGCAATTTTGTAGCACATTCACACCTACTTTGTTTTGGATGGAACAGGGGTGTTAATTTACGGTTTTTATTTACACTCTATTGTAATTTTTCTTTGATGACATTAGTTTTGTTTTGCAGTTTTCACTCAATGCCCACTAACATGTTATTCCCTAATTGTAGAATAGTTTTTGATATATATATTATCTTTAAGTATCTTCATATTTTTTTCATTTCATATATACTTTTTTCTTCCTCTTACCAGGCTGTGCTAGGAGGAAAGAGAATTTTAACATTATATTTAACAGAAAGTGATGATCTACACATTTACATTTTTGAAATTCCATTTATCCATCCATTCTCTCGACTTGTTTCTTACTTTCCAGGCCACAGGAGTCACTGGTGCTTAGAGACAAAGAGCCATTCACTCACATCTAGGAATAATTTATAGTTACCAATTAATCTAACGTGTTTGTTTTTGGTGGAAAGATATCAGCGCACTTAAAGAAAACCAACCCAAAACAGTTTCAATCACAGATTTAATCCAGCAACCTTCTCACTGAAAGACAACAGCTCCATCAATTGTGTCACCAAGCAGTTTTATATCACGTCAAAGTACTTTTACTTTAAAAGTACTTTAACCTATGACATGCTGGGCTTTTGCTTGATCTGTAATAACCCTCTTGTGTTGAAGAAAGAGTGGGTTTATTTAGTGACTCTAAAAACAAACTGGTTGATTGTTGTTGTGATGGAAAAAATGTTAACTGTATCTGTGCTGGTTTCTATGACTTATGCTCTACTTCATAAGTTCCAAATATGAGTGGAAAGTGTGGCGGGTCAAGTGTAAATTCAAGTTTGTCCATTACACGGCAGGTTCAAGGGCAGGAACAATCTGATCCAGACACATTACTTATGCCGGAGAAGCAAGAGATGAGTCAAATAGGCCTATCTAACAGTGTAGCACAGGACTACTGGTGATTTTTTTCCTCAAAATTATATATATATATATATATATATATATATATATATATATTATCCATCCATCCATCTTCTACCGCTTATCCAGGGTCGGGTTGCGGGGGTAGCAGCTTCAGAAGGGAGGCCCAGACTT
>JAVKLF010000063.1:15987974-16008041 GCA_034783495.1 Millerichthys robustus | reverse complement strand
GAGAGAGAGAGAGAGAGAGAGAGAGAGAGAGAGAGAGAGAGAGAGAGAGAGAGAGAGAGAAATTCTAATAATAATAATAATAATAATAAAAAAACAAACAAGAAAACTAGCAACCAAGGCAAGAGTGAAACAGATGCAGACAGGCAAAGGACTGAGTCTGAGGCCAGCGAGTAAAAAACCCAGACTGGCTAAACATTTTTTAATGCTCGTAATACAGGTGTTTTAAAAAGCCATCTGTGAGAGGCCAGAGCCGTGAGAGGAGGAGAGAGACGTTAGACACAAGTTAGAAGTATTAAAGACAGTAGAAGAGGAACGACTGAAAAACTTACTGAAATTAAAGGCTTAATGTTTCTTGAAAGAAGGCCCATCACCTTCCACCTTTCATGACATAGTTTTTAACTCAGATCAATTATTGTTGAGAAATGATGGTTTAATAGCTACTGTAGTTCAAAGCTTGATTTTGATTTCATCGCTGTAATGTAACTTTGCATCTTGAATGACACGTCTGTAAGCCGTGTTAGCGTTTTCTTTTTTTTTCTTTTTGAAAAACATGCGCTGCACTTGAAAATTATTCACATTTTGAAGCTCATTTTACATTAATTTGATGGTAAAGTCACGTGTAAAAGGCTGAATCATCATCTTTCAGAGAGAAATGGGCAAAACATAAAGTAACACATGCATCCAAGAAAAAAAAGCAACCCACACACTTGCATCTGAAAAAAAGAAAAAAAAAAACCCAGAAGACTGAGACCTTAGATCCACACACAGAGGCACACACACACTTACACACACAAGTTCATAGCCACTGCATTCCGTGTTTTATATGCTCTCGTTTATTCCTAACATTGCATTTTACACGACAGAATCTGGTGCAGATTAAGGCTCGTCTCCTGCAGTACACTTGTGCTTACTCTACCCCTCAGAGCCTGTGTGGTATTTGACTGTTCTCTAAAGGCAACATGAACTCAAACATCTGGCAGTGCTTGTCTGCACAAACGCTGATAAAGGCTTTTCCTATAGCGAGAGAGCATTTCTCGTGGAGTCACAAAAACTCACAGTTTCAACTTTTCATCTCGATATTCTGTACCTTGGTGTCCGCCCGCGCTCACAAAATTAAACACGAAAGCAACATTTTGATCTGAAATGTAAATGTTATCTGGAGGCTGATGATAATGCTTTGAATCTGAGATGTTCTTACCAAAATATCTCACAAAATATTGAAATAATTTAATTGAAAACTGCAGTAAATAGTCATTGGCTGGAAACCTGCAACCGAGTAACTTTTTGAATGAATCCGGTCTGAAATAGATGACAGAATAGATCAGCTTTACCACTAAAAAAGGCTATACATTCATCAAACTTCCTCACATTGACCTAAAAGTTGATGTGATAGTAGCTGAAAAGCATTTTACAACACAAACTCTGAGTCTGGCGTCTCCAAATATTATATGAGATTGCGCACAATATTTTCAAGGTTTGACCAAAATGGCTACATTTAGTCTAAATCTGCTGCTTGAAAGTTGGTGGGTGATAGGCATCCCCTCAAAGAATACCAGGCTTTAACGTCAGGTTTCTTCAAAATGAACAGAGTCAGTTTGTAGGCTCTGCACAGAACTGGAGGTGGAGTCAGTGTTACAGGAGCCCGTTATAGAAATCACCATTTGTGAAAAAGGAAATGCCCGTAAAGGGAGTGGACCCAGTGTTTCTGCCAGTCCAAATACCTGGTGCTGAGAACCAGGAAGACCGGGGTCGAGGGGTGACGGAGCAGAATCTTATCTGGCCTATAGGCCGTTAGTTTATTAGAATGAAACTGGGCGAGAACAAGCAATCGCAGCCTGGTAACTCTCACCGCTGGAGGTGGATGGAGAGAGAAAGGCAGAGGGCATTCCCTGACACTTATCACTCTGAGTATTTCCTCTGTCCCCGGCCTCGATCAGGCCCTTCATCCTGTGAGCAAGGCTATCTCTATTATTGCAGTCTTTTCTCTCCTCTCTGGTGGTGACACTTTATACCAGTTGTAAAGGATGAGGTTTTTTCCTTATTTTCCTTTTTTACAGATATGCAGCCTTTGCCTGTTCAAGTCATGTCAGCACAAAGTAATGTTTTTAGAGTGAAAAGGTATCAGGGGGAAAGAGACGGCTATCCTGCGCATTGTTTTTGGAAACTCTTCCCAGGTACGAGAGGTTCTGTTTGAAGGCTATATGTCGGCTTTATTACCAGTTTGTTTTTGTAGTTCATTATTAAATCCTGTAATGTTTCATTAAAACGTTATTGCCCCGCTGCCAGCAGTGGAAAGTGGAGCTTTACACAAACATGACTAGGATTCAGTTAATTTACCAGAGATGGGAGCCAGAGATTGACGTGATAGTAGCTAAGACTCATTACCAAATTATTATTATTATTATTATGAGATCTGTGTTTAAAACTTTGCCGTTAACCATTAGAATCAACTTTGTTTGTAAGCAAAATACCTAACAAAAACAGCTTAAATTCGATCAATGTTACATATTTTGAGCTAAAATTCAACATGGCTGAAGCTGACTATTGTCACCAAATCTTTATTATAAACTGTTGAAGTCAATTTTCTGTCTATTAGCAAAACATCTTATAAAAAACTAGATTTCAAGAAAATTTTTGTAATGAAACTGTTGGTATCTACAACTCAATAACTTTCAGAGTCAAAACAATTCAAGAAGGCAGGCATGGCTAACAGATCTTAACTTACAGAAAGATGGTGATAGATAAAAGATAAAGATGATGATGATAGACCTCAGTCATTTTTACATACTGAGCTTAAATTTTCTGCAGTAGAAGCTTTAAAGATCATGCAGTATCAGGCAAAATATTGCAATTTTGCATGTAATTGTTTAGATTTCTTTAACTGTTGATCAAATTCTTTCATACTCCATCATTTTTCAACACAAGATTATGTAAAACTCTGACATGGAGGCTGTTAATTGTTCAAAACAAGGTACTTTTGTAAAGAATGACATATTACATTCTTAAATTGAAAACAATTCAAAAGGACGTTTTTTTTTTTTTTTTTAAATAACTCAAATACAAATGTTTGAGCAAACAAGGAGAAGTTCGGAACTTTCAAGTGGGGATCTGTGAAAAATTTAGATAAAAATTGTTTCACTTGTTGACAAGTTATAGAACAATGTCAGTTTGGAGAAAATGTTTAATTTCATTGGATTGATGAGCACAAACAAGTCTAGTCTAAAAATCTGCTCAAATTAGCTGCTGCCTCCTCAGTCTGGTCAGAATAAAACTCTTGCTTCAAACTGAGGTCTTTGAAAGAGATATTCTCACCAAACACCAAGTCTCAAATTATGAGATGTGAATTTTGTGAGCAAGTCCAGCGGCAGCATCTGTCTCATTAGTCTCTCTTTAAACTTTTAGTAAACTTTCTGCCAACTAATCATGCACATCCACTCTTTTCCACTTCAGGTTACTGTGAGGCGGCCAGCCTTTCGTCTGGCAACTACTCTAAGAACACACTGCTGTTTCAGCACCTGCCCGTGGCCCCTGTCTGTCCAATAAACAGCCTCATTCACATCTTGTCTCTTATAATCCCAGCATGTGAACTCTGTTCATGTCCCCACCTCTACAGAAACACACAAACAAAAATAACCAGCAGACTGTTTTTTTTTGTCTGGATTGTTAACACGCCTCTGTTCTCTCAGCTCTGCTGTGTTGTCACAGCGTTCAGGTAGCAGCCATGAATGGCACGATCTGCTGCAGCGGCTCAGCTCCAATCATTTAACGACACAAAAGCTGCACCTGCCCGGAGCTTTGTCATTCGCAATCAGTCACTGCATCTGCTTTGGTTTTCTGAGGGCTCTAATTTGTAAAGTGCGTGGGCTCTTTGTCTGGGTTTGATTTGCATCTCTACATTGGGAGGATTTGTCATCAGGGCAGGCAATTATTGTTGTTGTTTTCAGTTTATTTTAGTTCATTTATATTTAGCAAAAGTGTTTCCATTTTCTCCCCTAAATGGACAACATTAACATCAGTGTCAACTCTACTTAAATTTTCACTCTGAAAAAAAAAAGTTTGGTTATTTTTAACTGATTGACTTGAGACGCCTTAACTGTGTTCACACAAAATATCTGAACTGACATTTTTTAATAATAAATTTAAATAGCTTTTGTGTTTATTCAACTTTTTCAAAGCTGAAATCCTCCTCATTAAAAAGGACTGATACAAAAATAGATTTGTGAGACACAATTGTATAAAAGTGAATAAAAGCAGTTTAAAATACTTTTCCCACACCCTCAGATGCATTTGTTTTTGAGTGGAAATCCTGCCACCCTGCCACAAAATCTTTCCCACAGGGGAAATTTTTTCTAACAGAATATTTCACCCAAGAAAATATTTCCTTTAAATATTTTCCCTAAGAGAATCTGCCCCTAACTAAATCTTCTTTAGATGCAATCTTTGTTAGCATTTTCACAATGACAACACTTCTAACATTTTTACTGCAGCGTCAATATGCCAAACTTTATGAGGTCTTGCTCAAAATTCTTTCTGTGGCAGCAAATTAAATATACAATCTGTTACTGTTATTTTCACAACATTGAAAGAATATTATGAATTTATAATCATATATGTCATAGGAGTCATGTTTGACAAAAAAAACAAAAAAAACAAAACAAAACTAGTCAACCAGCAGTGAACACAATAAGAAGTAAATTACACTCCCAGATATTAGAATAAGGTGGAAAAATATTAATAATTAAAATAGGAGTACCTTCTTTGGCAACTAGGCGAGGGGAGGGATCTGTGTGAGATGGTGTATTGTAGGATAACGATGAGCTACCTGGAATGAAAAAAAAAGAGTAGATTATTGTCTTAAACAAAACTTGAGCAGGAAAGCCTAAAAAAAGAAAATGATTCTTCATAAGAACATTCAGTAACTATTTAAACTAATAACGTGCAGCAACATTAACTTACTATAAATTTTAGTTAAAAATATTTGATCTAAAATGAATGTTATTCAGAGAAAAATTTGCATGAATGAAATTAATATTGATTGTAAATTCCATGGACAAACAGAACCTTGATAGTGACCAGCAAGTGGCAGCAGAGAGCATAGCTTCTGTATAATCAAGCTAAACACTGTTCGGCTGTTTTTCCTTATTTAAGCAATGATAACAAAAACAAGGGTTTGTTTCAAGTATTTTTACCCACAAAAATAAAAGCAAATACAGCCCAAAAGCCAGATCCTAAAATGGTAGAGAAAAAAAGCTCCCTCAGTATTTTCAGTGCAATCACTGCTCCTGGGAGGTGAGAGACCTCGTATGGCTGCCTGTTCACTTCACCTTATGGAGCGGAGAACTCTACACTGCATTCCTCCACTCACTCAGGCACCCTGGGCGGCACCAAAATGCTCTCTTAATTTTAGCTGCCCCAAGGCATAAATCAGTGAGTGGAAAACAGACCCCAAAATAAAAAAAATAAAAAATCCACAGAGAAAACACAAGAGTAGTTGCTGCACATGGAGAGGTGGTGCAGATTGAACTGTGAGACAGCTGAGCAGGCAGGATACTCTTTCTGAATGGAGCTGACTCAAAGATAACTTTGAGGACAAATGGAAAGAAAAATCCCACAGGTATGAGACGCAGAATCCTTAGTGGTAGGGCCCATTGGGGCAAACCTGTAGTCTGTTATTTTAAGGGTGTGTTGGCGATGGAGGTAGAAGAGTGAGGTGCTCCACAAATGCATTCTAACCTTCTCAAATCCCCACCCCTCCCAGCTCTACCTTCTCTTCTCCATGGCACCCCCGAGGGTCTGGGTCTAGTTTAGAAAGCCGGGGGCCTCTGAACAGGGAAGCCATTGTGTAAGGATGGTAGGGTCCCTGCACAGCAATCAAAAGCAGCCCCCCATACAACAATAATTCCTCACACGCAGTATAAGCACACAGGGGCAAAATGAGCCACCGAAGCAGTGTCTTTGAGATGAGGAGGTGTGTGTGTGTGTGTGTGTGTGTGTGTGTGTGTGGGGGGGGGGGGGTTGCATATGAGAAAGATGAACAGACAGGCAGTGAAGGGAGGAGGAGAGGACTTCTAACCCTTCTCCTACTGTGTGCCACATATGTGGGCTGACCCAGACGGGCAAACAGGCAACATTGCAGAGAAAACCTCAAAACCATCCCACAGAGAAATCCAGGCGTACCACACAGCAGCTAGAGAGCGAGAGCGAGCGAGATGGAGGGAGAGACCACAGCTGACTGCTCGGTGGAGGGAAATTCTGGCCGTGTTATGTATTTATTTGCATTGCCTCTTCCTGTCTCAGAAAACAAACACGTCCCGATAATCTGACAGCACGGTATGGAGGACTGGCTCATGTTGGGGCCGTCTAAGACCCCCATCGTCTCTTAGTTTCTTCAGTTACATCTGTTCATAGTCTGTGAGATTACATAACATCCACAAACAATTTTCTTTTCTCCCCTTTCTTTGACTGATGGCTCTTTTAAAGAGTCCTGCCCTCCAGTTTAACATGTCTATAATGTGGACAGATATTTGTCAGGGTTTGTCTTGGGCCCCCAGAAGATTACTACTGTTTGAATCAAGCTATACAATATCTTGTGGTTTCAGCTTTTATAACATACCTCTTCCCATCAGCAAGAGGTCATATAGTATTTTTTACCAGGATTGTGTAACAAAGGTGAGAAATATCAGAAAGTCTAGAGAAACAAAATATTTTTCACTGTGCCCGAAATGGATCTGTTTGAGCTTTTCTCTCGCTTATGAACTCACTATAAAAAGGCTATTATATTAAAATTGTGTAACATATTGAAAAAGAAAATTACAGTACTTTACTAGTGCCAGAAAAGCCTGTAGCAAAACCAAGATCGTTATCTAATATTTTCATAGAGTGCGCCTGGCTTTTCTGTAGAAGCGTTACACACTTCTCCCCGCTGTTATCATCTCTGCTGTTTGAACCGGGCTCTTTGTGCACGGGGGTTCATTCAGTAAAGCTGATATATTCATTCTGCTAAAATCTTTGGTTTTTGTGCAAGATGAATATGCACAAGATAAAGTATAACTTTTAATGAATTCAACACTCCAGCTACAAAAGCTGCAAAAAGCACATGGGAATGGCTCTAAAAGGCTGTCCTCCCTTACAAGAGAAATGAACACACACAAATCCATTTCTAAAAATTGCTTCATTCTCATAGTGTTTATTTTCTTATGTTTATGATCACATTAAATGGGCTAAATTGCCTCCAGCCTCAAAGCAAAAGTTCAGTAAATTTGATATGAGGTTTTGATTATGATCAAGGTTATGACCATTTTAATTGATTTTGTTGATACCTCTTTAAACAACCTCAATATAAAGACCATATTGATAAGTTCATGGCTACTTCAGATGGGGCTAAGACCAAAGTGGAGTCTTAAAACCATGATCTCAAAATATTCGTAGTTGTTCATGCAAACACAATATTCATTCATTCATGAACTTGCTGTAAATATCATTTTAAAGGTTTATATACAGATAATTCTACAGATATTTTCAAGTGCAAATCGCTGCTAGCTGTATTACTTCCAGCATAAATGGGACATATGTGCTTAGATAACAGTGAGTGTAATGAAAACATATGAACATTGTATGATTTCTCTAATGTAAAATGTATCATAATGTTCACATGAACAGCAATTACATTTCTGAGACTATACGGCAAACATCCACTTTGTTGTTGGCTCCTCTGGCACTAGCCATTTGCTTATTAGACTCCAACTCCTATTTCTCCAAATTCAATTTGTTCAAGGAGCTTTCTGGAACACTTAAGACATAAATAGTACATAATCTTTACACAGACCTTCACTTTTAGTGGTCTGAGCAGTCACTTTAAAATTTGAAGTTGAATAAATCGATGTTATTTGAGTGACAGACGACAGTGATTTTACTCAATGTCTACTGAGTCTACTTTGTCCCTCTCCTTTCATTTCTGCCTTGAGAAAAAAACAACATGATGGCGATAATGAAATGACAAACATGAGGGTCTGAAGCAGTGTTCCTTTAATCTGCTGCCTAAATCATAGTGTTTATGTTCATCTTCTATATATAGCAGTACAAATGCAGCCTCCCTAAGGATGGCAAACAAAACTAGCACAAACTCTGCATTAAAGGCCCCCATGGTTAGGATAGGACATTGAGCAATCAATAAAAAAACAAGTAGCTCATTGATATCCTCCACCGCTGAAAGATTTAAGAAAGAATGTTTGTTGTTTTTCAGATGAGTGTTTTTTTTCTGGACTGGACAAATTGAACAAAGAATGCAAAATAAGTTTAACGTTTCTGATGCAAGAGATTCAAGTTGGTTGGAGTTACAGTGTGCATAAGAACAGAGGTAATTTTTTTTCTAATACAATAGTGTTGGATCCTGGCAAGCAGAGGGAGCAACTTTAAATTCTACCAGGTGCAATGGCGGAGCCAGGGGGCCAAGGGTGGCTTGCCCAATATAGATTAATATTCATCCCAATCAATTAAGAAAACTATACCCAGTTTCTGACAGGGACCTATCACAAATTGTGTAGATCTAGCTGCACACCAAAATGATTTTTGACCCATTCCTTTAAGGAAATTATAATTTAGGATAAATTAAGCATTACACAAGACACAATTAATGGCACGTTTTCAGATCCCCACATTCTGAAACCCTGCTGCAGCTCTGTGAGAGGAAGAAATGCTCCTAAAGTTAGTTTACAAGCCACACAGAGCTCAAGTTGTTTTCAGTGGAGAACAAAATGAATGCTCTGCTTTATTTGTTGAGTGGGAATTTAAAAAAATAGAAAATAAACTGATGGTAATGCCGTGGAGTCAATGATCACTGCAGCACATCAACATAAACATTCAATGATTTATTTTGGAGCTTCATCAGTATTCATCAATTGGTTTATGAAATATTTTGCTAACAGACAGACAGAGATGACTCATGTAGTTAATGGCAAAATTTTAAGCAACAGTGTCTCACAATGTGTAGTGCTCAGTGTATGTGTTGTGAATAACTCCAAACTACTACCACACCAAACTATTACCTTCATAACTGAAAATAAATATGGAAAATGTATTAAGATGGCTTAGGTTTGGTATTTTTCAGATGTTTTGCTTACATATCAGAAAAAAGAACACACAGACACAGACACAAACATTATTACCCTTTTGCCTTTGGTGGGGGATAATTATTGTAAAGTAACAGAAATTTCCAATAAAACTTTTAAACAGTAGGTCAGGCACTTTAATCAGCTTCTGTCTGAGTGTTGGGAGACCTTAATCACAACTTAACCACAATTATTTAGCTGTGACCAGAATATTACCCTTTAACTTAAACCAGCTACAGAACCCAGACATAAACGGTAGGGGCTCTAAGCAGGATTGTGAAGGAAAAGGTTATTCAGCACAACATCTTTGCCATCTCAAAAATGTAGATCATTAAGAATAAGAGTCCTGTACCAGATCTGGTCAGGGATATTATTAACAAAAACCACCTTCAGCATTGTTGGTCAGCAAGGTGCCACTGGATAATGTGCTACTAAAAATACATGGAGGGTTGGTGGAACAGAGAAGGCTGGTATATGTTGAGGTAGAGGCACCGATTACCCACTGTGGTGACGCCTTTAGAGAGTGGCCAACAAAAGAAAAACTTAACCCATCCACACAAAGCAGCAGTCTAAAAAAGCTGAATCAAACACAACTAAACTCAACTGAGATTGCTCCTTGGTTGAAAGGCAAAGGAAAAAAAAATATATAAGAAATCCAGTTACCTTGGATTCAATTTGCAGTTTTCATGTCCTGGATGACTGAGAATCTACACCAGCAGAGAACAAATGATGTGATATCAAAACTGCTACAACCCAGAATCTTCTGGGATTCTGCAGGAGGCAGAACATCATTTCCCTAAAAGCTATGCTCTCATTTCTTCTTTTACTGGTGGTTGAAAAGTTCTGTCTAAATAAAAGCTTCCAAGTCTTTTATAGATGTTGAAATGGGTGATCTAGAATTTAGAAGTCAGCTAAAGCTAATTCTATTATTTGTAATACCAAGTGACACCCTATGGCATTAGATTGTTTTTGTCATTCTATAAAAAACATTTCTATGAAAATAAAAAAAAAACATTTTATTTATAGTTCTTTCACTAGAACAAAATAAATCATTCTGAACAACATTGTTTGAGTAAAATTTGTCTTGACTTCTATTTACGGCCAAACCACACAAGCAAAATGCTGCCTAAAGTGAATCCAAGCCAGCAGGGGTCAAAAGTTCATGATATTCTAATTATTAATCAATGAATCATATTTATTACCCACATATTTTTAGAGTTTCCAATATAAAAATACTTGTATGCTAAGGTCCCAAAAAAAGTCATTCTGAAAGTCTAGCTTCAGTTGAAGCTGAAGCTAATCTCGGCCACATTAATAGCATCTGCTTTGGATCCACGTCTACTTATGCTATTTTGATATGAACGTAAATTCCTGTAAATCTAAGTGTCTGAGTCCCAGCAGCCAAGTGAGCAGCCACAGACTGTTTTGCTACGGTGGCTAACAGCAGACAGCTAAAGGGCGCCAGGCCAGGCCGTAGATCCCCTCTGCACCAGTGATAATCTGCCAATAGAAAGGACTAATGCAAAGGGAGCTCAATAAAAATGTTGTGAGGGGAGAGATTGGAAGGAGAAAGTGAGAGAGTGAAAACTCCGGAGCTCCCTTTTCCCCTACTCAGCCTGCAAGCCCAGATGTTTATGGTCTGTATAAACTATTGAGGGCCCGAGAATGTCCCCCCACTCTGAAGAGAGGCAGCAGCGATGCAGAAGCCCAGACTTATCACTCTCCCTTTTCCTCTGACTCTCAACTCCCTCACTGTAAATCTATTCAGGCACACAAGCAGCGACAGCTGGGAAACAGAGCTTTTGCTCTCCTCCAACTGCTCGGCGTCATTTCAAACATATAAAAAATAATAGATTTGCCACTGATGCCACTACAGCAAAGACATCTTACAAAACAAAGACTTTTAGTCAATTTTACAGATACCCAACTTGTAGCCTTATTGCATGGGATCTGCGTTTAAATTCAACATTAACTTTTGGACTCAACAGTGTCTGTCTGTTGGCAAAATATTTCATGTGACTTTGATGAAATTTCTAAGGAGAAATTCTTTAAATGCTGCTGTAAAAATGTTTTGAAACTTTTGAAATCAGTCCAATTCAAGATGGTCGACAACTAACTGACTTTGGAAAACACAAGAATTGCTATAATTCAGTGAGTTTTACAAATACGCTCAGATTATGTTTGTTTAAAACTCTGGCAGATATATATTCCATTAAAGAAAACTAGGTTTTTGATTTTATTTAGTTGTAATTTTTAACTGTTTCTCATTGCTAACAACCTCCTTTTGTTACATTTTAATAGCTACCATATAGAGCCTGTCTGTCAGTAATTTATTCCTTCATTTAGTCTCTCCTATTATGTTTCTTTAGAATTACAGCAGATCAGCTTTCAGTTTTCAAATTATCTGCCATCCCAGCTCTCATGTCTTCAGAGGACACCGGTCTCCTGCTGTTTGAGGTTTGCGTCTCCGCTCTCCTTGTAGCACGTGGTATCACAACGACCTACATGGGTGCGATAAAGCAAACAGTTCGCAGTCCCTCCCTGACAGACTAATTTGAACAAATTCTCAAATTGCACCCCTAAATTGAAAGCACATTGGGGCGTGGGCGGCAATCGCTTATAAAAATCTGGATAAATGGCTTGACAACGAGGCCAAAATGACGCTTGGGCAGCAAGCACTCTACTGTATTTGCAGCTGAGACAGATGTTGAGCTCGTAACCCACAGTTGCACCAGCGTGGGTGTCGCTTCGGCAGGACTGTTTTGTTACGACACCGGCTATAGAGGGGGGGAAGTTTGTCCCTGCTCGCTGCCAAATGTATGTATGAGTCCTGATGAAGCTGAGGAATGTTAATAAACTGGCCCAAACACACACATGGTGAGCGCACATGTGTATGAAACAGTGATGATGATGATTGCACCATCAATTTTTTGAGGATTGGGGCTAATATCTGAGAGTGGAGACTTTGAATGGAGTTTGCATGACCTGTAATCACTAATACTTCCAGGGTTTGGCTCTGCTTTCCGGCAGCCCCCTCTATTCTTTTTCATTTTTTGTATTCTGGAAGCTCGCCTGAGCTCCAGCTTTCATGAGTGAAGCCAGAAATCTATTTTCTAGACAAGGCTATTCCTTGGATATGATTTTTTTTTAAAATTGTATTTGTTTGTACTGTGGAAGAGATGAGGTACCGGCTTAGGTTTTCAAATCACCAGCCTTCTATAATTTGCTATAGTCTTAAGTCCACCTTCTTTTCCTTCTTCTTTTGCATCTTTATCAGATGCTCATTACTGCCTGTTGCCAAAAGACGACGCATGTGTCTGTGTGTCTGTCTGTTACTATAAAATACCATAAACTAATCGACAAGTTATAATCAAACTTAAAACAAATAATCAGACATAATCTGAGCATTAACAAATTGCATAAGGATTGGTCTGTCTGTTAGTGAAATGTCTCTTAAACTACTAGATGGGTATAGAAAATAATAATTGGAGTACAGCTACAACTGATTAACTTTTGAAGGCAACCCAATTCAAAATAGTTGCCATAGACAAATTCAATTAGGAAACACAAAAAAGGGATAAAGATCTGTGGATTTTACACACAGTGAACTAAACTAACATTGTATGTTAGTAGAAGAATGTAAGTAGCCACTTGGCAAACTGATAAACTATAACACTTCATTTTAAAGCTACTCTGAACTAAAATTTAGTGTTGTAGTAGCTTAAAGTCATAGTTAACACATAGTTTGACAACTAACATGTTTCACAAGATCTTGCAATACTGCAAGAGATTGCACATAATGACATTTACAAAGTTGGACCAAAATAGTTGTAACACTGTCCCTTCTCATCATAAGATTATCTTAGTTGTTAGTAGTTAAACATAACTTGAAATGCAGTGAGCAATATGTGTTCCTTAAGGAATACTAAGCCTTTAATCGTTCCTCTTCTCTTAAGCACCTCGTGTTAATAATTTGGACTTATTTTGCACCTACAGAGTTCTATCAAAACAGGCTATTTAGTCAAGACATGGGAGGTCTATTTTTTGAGGAGTGGAAACAGATCCACATTAATTTAAACATCCAAAGCAAAGAGGATCCCCTCTTGTCTCCAAAACACACAAGCGATAAATCAAAAAAACCTTCAGAGTTGTGCTGCTAAAACCTTGCAGCCGTTGGTCATTCTGCTGTGCAGAGCGTGCCCAGCGGCGGTCAGACAGACCCACCCACTGCAGTGCTGCACAATGAGCCTGTTATTCTTAAAGCAAGCATCTCTCTCAGCCCAGATGCAGCGCGCTGAAAAACTGTTGACACCCACAAAATACAGTTCCCATTACATCACATCAAGGTCCATCACATTTTTTTTAGGAGAAGAGTTAAATATAGTGGGGCTCACAGCCGCTCCACCCAATGTTCTGTCATGACATTCTGCAACAGCAGCAGAAGAAACTTAAACTGTTCCAAAAGAACAGAATCAGTTGTGTATTCAGACCACAGCCAGTCCAGATGGTCCATCTTATATCAAAACTTTATTAACATAGAGCCTTAGAGAACTGACTTTGTACTTTCAAAGGTACAAGGCTCACATTTAGCTGCCTTCATTGCAAATTGCAGCTCAGCAATCTTTGCTGTGCTGAAAATCGGAGGCCAAGCTCCCTTCCCGAGGCAAAGCACCTGGCCTTTATCCTTCAGTGGCCCATGTGGAAGAAGGCGCTGCAAAGTGTTCTGGGAGATGTAGTTGGTGCTTATCTTGCAAGTAAAAGAAATGTCTTTGTTCCCCCATCCTTTCTGCATGTCAGAATGCATATAATGGCGAAATGAGTTCGAGTAGATTTATTCATTTAGATACATTCATTGGATGTGCATCTATAGTTGATTAACATTTGAAGTCAACCCAATTCAAGATGGCTGTTACAACAAACTAACTTTAAAGAAAACAAAAAAATTACCAACATTAGGCTAATATTTAGTTTTAGTTGAATATCATCCAGCACTAACAAATCACATAGGATTTTTTTTGCTTAGAACTTTGGTGTGCAAGACTACAGACCGTATGCATTGCTTTAGGGAATGTTGGCTTTTCATTTAAAAATCTGTTTTTCCTCCAATCATTTCTACAATTCTTGATCAGTCATCAAACTGCTTTCATCTGAGCACAATATTTATTCCATAGTTCCAGCTGATTGCTGATTCCATTTTTTTTTTGTAAAAACATATTATTGTAGAAAGCAGACTTACTTTCCCTGAGGTAATTGAGATGAGACAGAAGCACTTCTGCATTGTACATGGAGGTGAGCCGGAGAAAGTCATCTTTGTTCATCTTGCAGAGCTCTTTGCCGTCTGTGTTTTGGAACATGGATGTGTCGATCTCTAACAGGCCGTACTCCTTGATGGCCCACTCCAGCCACTGGCGCACATGGTCCTGAGACCACAGGGATGGGTCTGCAGTTTAAAAAGTACAAGAGAGTGTAGGTTTATATAGTAACAATACAAAAACAACCCACTTATTTATTGACACTTATGTAAGTGAAATATTATACATTGCTAAAGTGAAGGGGGAGCACAAATAATTTTACTATATATATAATGTATATATATAGTGTATATATATAGTGTGTATATATAGTCATTTCAGACTGCATAACATTTTTTTATTGATTTGTACAATGGAACAACAGGTTCGGTCTTTAACTAACAAAGTAAAACACATCCTGCTTTATGGAAATTCACAGCACTGTTAAAAACATACATAAAATGGAGCGTATTCCAGTTTGCAATTTAAATCTAGAAACTGTAATAAACAGATATTTATTATCATAAAATCCATATTGGTGTTTTATTTTCAGACTGAATCAACAAAATGTACATATTCCTAATTCTGGAGGTCAAAACATGATTCCTACCTGCAGGTACAATAACTCTGCGCTCATTGGTGGTCATGTTGGGGGGTGGGGCATTCTTCTCATCCATGTAGCTTCCGTAGGTCATCTGAGATGCGTCATTTCCTGCCACCAGCTTATTACATTTGCCCACACTGCAGTCCACCGGAGACTCTCTGCTACACAAACACACAAGAGCCTAAACTTAAAAAAAAAAACACTATCAGCAGATAAAGTGGGTGTAGTTGGGTTTCCTCTTGAGAAAACTGACTTTGGAATGAAATATTTAGGCCTGAACTTTCCTTTCCAAATGAATAGAAGTTTAGAAGCTAAAGGTTAGTGAGGACTGCTAAATAACACACACAAGTGGTTGTCTGATTTTTTAAACAAAAAAACACTGGAGGAGATCGTCCTGTCATACCTGGATCCGTTCATGTGCTCATATTCTCTCTTGACGTTGACTCTTACAGGCTGGTTGATCCACTCCTGTTGAGGGGGTATGGGGTTGATTTTGTGGGTCTGGCCGTAGTCCTGTGTGCCAGATGCAGTCATATCCGTTTTGGGGAGAGGGGCAGCAGCAGCGTACGGAGGCTCAAATAGGGACTGGTCTTCACTCACCACAGATAGCGCCTCCTGCAAATAAGGAGAACCAATGGTTTATTATTTTCAATTGTTTTCAAATGATCTCATATGTGTGAGTAATGTGAGTAAATTTTACAACTTTTGATCCCCTTTCCTTTCTGTAGTTTTGGAAAACTACCCAAAATATGTCATTTAATGAACCCAGGACCATCAGTGCAAACCACCATGCCCTATGAGTTGAACACAGTGTGCTGACATACCAGTGCATTGTACAACCCCAGTACAGTTGAAATGTTGTGTAAAATGTAAATGTTAAGGAACATTATTCTGAAATTGTTCCACTAATTTCAGACTTTTTCACAGACTGGTGAACCTCTGCCCATTTTTACATCTACCATTCAGCCTTTATAAAATGCTCATTTTATGCTCAGTCTTCCTGCTTACCTGTTGCTAATTATGCTAATAAGTTGTGAAATCCTCCTCTAATTGTTTTTTTTTTTACACCACTTGCTTTTACAGTTTTACAGTCAAGTTTAAAATTACCCTTTTTTCAACAATAATTCCCTGTGCAATGGTGCACTGTGAAACAAATGATTTAAGAGATCAGTGAGTTATTGCATTCTGGTATTATGTGCATTTTAAACAACAGTTTTGTTGGATCTAGGATTGTATAACTTGGACAAAATTTGCAAAATACATCGAAAAAATAAGCCCTAGATAACAAGATTTGGGTGAAACGTGCCTCACAATACCAAAGAGACAGGTTGCAAGTCCATCACAGAGAAATTTCAGTTTAAAATCCTTTTTTGTTATAAAGTTATACTTTAAAATGCAGGACTTGTTTGTCTTCAGTCATCTCTGTCTAACTGCCATGTGACTAACGGTTTTCTGTCACACCCACCAAGAATGAAGAAAGTTTACACCCAAGGTTTCTCTTCTGTTGCATCTAAATGCTGATTTTTTTTTTAAACCTGTAAATAAAGGGCTTTCTTAACTATTCATGTCTCTTATATAAAACTCTATGGATACTTCAGTGACATCCAGACATGTATGCTACTTACAGCATAATGTTTTTTAAACACAACATTTAGATTTAAAATCATAACTATTTGGGACTTACTTTTTAGTCTGCATTTCTATCTGCCTGTCTTTATTTAGTGGCAGACATAGTGTGTAGTCTGTGGTTATAATGATCACGATAAGCCACTGACAACAGCTTTAACATTTCTTTTTACCTTGATTTTCTAAACACTTATTTCACCGTTATGTCAAAATCATTAGCATTTTGTCAGCTCAAAAGATTACAAAAATCTTTAAAAGCTTTAGAAAAAAAACTGGTGTATGTTGGAACTTAGGGAAGTAGCTCCACTGACACCCTTCTAAAACTCTTTCAATTCACCTACATTGAAACTAAAAAGACACCCCAAAAAACAACTGTTTTGGAAATGTTAAGACATTTTTCACTCATAGTTGTTTATACAAATGCCATCTTTGACTTGGACTTTCTCGGTTGCAAACCGATACAACTGAAGCTTCTAATCTGACACTACCCTGAAACCTGTGATGTCAGAGTTTCAATCTCTTGTGTATTTTTGTTTACAGCAATTATGTGCAGTTATGGGACATATCGCAGTCTGGGATCCTCAGTAGGTTGTGTACACAAGCCATGTTGGGACTGCAGCTTCCTGTTGATATGATAAGTTGACTTCAATCATGCCCACAGTGGGCTATCATATCACAGAGTTGTCAGATAAGACGCAACAATCACCACAGCTTTATGCACATTCCAGTTCTATAAGTACATGAGCCATTAATGACTAAATTCATTCAGTTACAATAAAACTAAAAAAACTTCACAATGTTATTTTTGTTTAAAGATCTAGCATTCCTTCAAAGAACAACTCCATTGTTTCTCAATGATGGAGTTGTAGCCACGTTGGTCAAACATAGAAGACAACCTTGTGCACAGTTCCACATGACAATATCTGACATGAATGTCTGCAATATCTGATAGATTTGAGCTGACTCCAAAAGTCAATCATTTGTAGATGTACAGTCAATGATTGCTCTCTGTATGTTTCATGAAAGTGGTTCAGTATTGCAGTTGCTCACATGAACACACAGACAAAACTCTAAAACAAAACCATTACTATTCACCTTTCTCTATGGAGGCAGGTGATAATTTTTCCTGTGATGGTATTGTCTCCTCACATGATCAATTATATTGTCCTCCTGTTTACTAGAGCTCCAAATGATTCTTGCTCTGTTCATCCTATTTAATGTGTTGAGCTGATTCGCTCCACAGCTGAAAACTTAACAGGATCGAGATGATGGGGAGGAGGAGGGGTGGGGGTGTTGACGCAGCAGCAGCACTGACCCCTCTGCTTCAGCTCAGCTGGAGCAATGTAATTTTATTAAAGAAAACAAATGCAGAAACTCACAGGGCTGACCAAAAATATTGTCAATCGTGGTCCGACACGCTTCTTGTGTAACGACTGAGACGGAAAACGCGGTGTGTGCAGCTGACGGGTTTGAATTTGTGTTGAAATGTCACTGTTCTGAAAGCAATATCAGCAGCCACCGTGTGTGAAGCCTTAAAATAATGTGTTATTGTTATCTGGCATTGTTTTAATATTCAACTAGTGATAAAACAAACAACAAAACAGAAAGAAAAAAAACAATCAGGCAAAAGCTGAAGTGAAATTCCACCAATATGTGCGTGAGCATTAGGTTCCGTTCTCATGTACATCTGGATCTGATTGGCTCTGATGGCACAGCTCAGACTGAGACGTGTCTAATCCCAGAGGATAGACGTATTTCATTCCAGCAGGCCACATCTCTGCTTCAGGGAGGAAGACGTTAGTTGATATTCATCGATTCATATTTTCAACATGTAGCTGTTCCATTCTGTAAAACTTTACTTTATTAAAAGTAAAAACCCTTTGCAGCTACAGCATCAACAATATTCTGGTCAAAAGACATGAATGGTAAGTTTTTCCTATTCCACAGTTTGGATGAGATTTTTTTTCCTGTCACAAATATTGATGTTTTCATTGGAACTTAATATTAAAAAATATTTACAGATGCACACAAATTATATGAACAGTTCTGAAGTTTCCTTTTTTCTCTTTTTGTGGCATTAGTTGGAGCTGCTTTATGAAACAAAAATGTCATTTTTAAACCAAATATAATTTGGAAGAACTGCTTTAGACATTTTGCAAATCAGTCAGTTAAGTTGAATAAATTCCATATTTATTGTAAATCCAAGCCTGACCATTTCTTTTAAAGTAAGCTTTAATATCTTGATAAGTTGGATAAAAAATTGTCAGACTTTCATTTTAGGTCAACCTATTGGACATGTATAAATACATGATCTAACTTGGTTTAAAATACAGTAAAAACTGCAATGGTTCTAATAAATTATCTTATTGTTCAGAACTTGACGGTTTTAGTCAACATAACAGCTGAGTCAAATCAACAAGTCAACTAGACTGAATAAAACCTTTCTTATATTAAAGACATGATTTTGCGATCCATCTTTTGAGTATCCCTGAGGTTTTTAATCGAATCAATATTCATATTGGATTTTGGTTAATCAGCTATGAATGGAACTATTTCTTCAGTCAATCGGACAAACAGAAAAAAAAGGCTTAAAATTTGTTTTTCGGCTTTATGAGATGATTTAAAAAGTTTGAATTCAAATGAAATTTTTGCCCAGTGATTTCAATTAAAGATCCATCACTGGCAACAAGACCCCTTATCTGAGCTGAGCACAGCCGTTATTCTGCCAATGACAGACTGTTAAAGAATGAGGGAATGTCTTGGTGCAGCCTGATAAGGGCTTTTTGGAGCTATTTTCACTGTTGCACGTTATATTTACAGACATATCAGCCTCTGCAAGTGGAGCCATGATTGGCAAGTGGTGTGTTTATCACGACGGAAATATTGTTCTTTTTAAAATAGAAGCATCCCATTAAAGAGTGGAGGTTGGAATAACAGGGCAAAATTAAATTGACTGTGTTTTCTCCCCAGTATTTTCAAAGAACACACACACTAGCTCTCTATACTTGTGTGGATTTTGACTTGACCTCCATTAATTTCTACAGCCTAACCCTGACCCTTTACCCAATAACCTCACAGGTACAAACATAACCCTAAACCTAAACTAAACCTACTTCATACTTTAGCCCTAAACCTAACCCCTGACACACAAATGTGTTTTTTTTTGTTTTATTTACAATTGTGTGGGCCAGGCAAATGTCAATGACAAAATGTCCTCATAAGCTTAATGTCAAAATATGTCCACACTGTTACAAAGACACACACACACAACATGGGCACTAAAGTTTGCATCATGATGGAAGAAAACAATCTGTAAAATGCAACTTATTTTCATCATAAAATAAGTATGTGGAAAGTTTCTCTGATCTATCTATCTATCTATCTATCTATCTATCTATCTATCTATCTATCTATCTATCTATCTATCTATCTATCTATC
>JAVKLF010000063.1:15963371-15974462 GCA_034783495.1 Millerichthys robustus | reverse complement strand
ACACACACACACACACACACACACACACACACACACACACACACACACACACACACACACACACACACACCTACTGACGTGTTGCCACTCACCAGGTCTTGCCTCAGCACTGGTGGTGCGAGGTTTAGTTTTGTGTCACCACGCTTATTGTTCAGTGGTTTGGTTTGGTGCCACCAAAAGAAAAAAAAGAAAAAAGCTAATAGTCCAGAACAGAGCTGCAAGATTAGCACTCAGCTGTGATTTTAGCACCAGTGTTATTTTTTTTCAACCAGAGTCTGACATGGATAATGGTCAGTGTCAGGCTTGAATATAGTCTTCTTCTCTTTTTCATAAAATCTGTATCTGGCATAAACCTTTCAGCCTTTTCTCTAAATTATAACCCATTTCAGACAGACACAGTTATAAAACATGACAAGCTTCTGTAGTTGCTTTTACAACCCCATGGCCTTAAACCAGTGCACTCAGAAATGTGTTTGTGTACAGAGCTATATCAAGTTGAAATGTGTTACTTGATGAGATTAAATCTATTGATAACTTTCAGACATTTAAAAATAACCTACAAAAATAATTTTCTATGTCTTTCCTTGAACTTTTTGGTGGTGGGTTGATTAGATTTGTGGGGATGAGGCGTGTGTTTTAATTTTAGTTTTACTGTGAAGTTATGTTTTTGTGTTGACTAGCCCAAGCGGTGAAGACTAATGGGGATTCTTTAAATAAACAAATCTTTCGACTACATGGCATCTATTTTTCTTTCCCCTGAGGGATAAAGCTGAGATGAGACTCTAGGAGAACTCAAGGACACGTGGTGGCGAGACAAAATGCATGCTGTTGTTAATGTGCTCTGGTATGTGCGCCGGCAAAGCACAGGAACGACTTTGCTTCAGCGTTTGAGATTTATGCATCTGCAAGTGTGTATCTGTGTAATTACTTATCACAACACCACAAATTACTGTGGATTTCTGACAGTGTATACACGGGTCTTCCAGACCAAAGTTCTCATGTAAGTTCAGCCTCAAATATGGGCACGCCCTGCTTTTAAGTCCACGCTCAGCATAGGAATCCAAGGTGCTCACTTTACATTTTAAGTCTGCCTCCGTTGAAAAGTGGAAGTCATCCTAACAACACAAGGCTGAGAAAAGCCTCTGAAAATGCTGGCTCATGTGGAAAAAAGAAAGAAAAAAACAACAAAGGAAAAAAAAAGCAAGGTGAGCAAAAGCAGCAGGAACGTAGGGCCATTCAGAAAGCCTAAATCATCCTCAGAACGATAAATTCACTGACTGCTCATCATTCAGCAGCATTTTTAAAAAGCCCTTAAAGAAAAGCATGGAGTGAAATGAATATGCTGTCACCTTTCATTTGAGTCTGGCTCACTGGCTCAATAAGAAAAGTGTTGTTCTTTGGGAGGACCACAAGCCTGAGCTGAGCTCTCAGGTTTAGGGTTTACCCTGTCCCGCATTCTCAAGGCTTTCACTTTGAGGCCTAGAGTCCCTTGCTCCCTTCCCACCCTCCCTATGTTCCCCCCAGACATGTCTGACAGGCTGAACTCGATGTGGGTTGCACACCAGACTACAAAAATCATTCATCTGTGCCTTCAGACGGTCAAATCTGGATCTAATAAAGGAGGCCTGCTCATTGATTCTATTCATAAGGAAGCGCAGTGCCAACTTCCACCACTTGAGGGCTCTCTGGATCCAGCTAGAGGCTGCTGGTAGAGGACTGAAAGGCTTTTGTTTAGTGGCACGAAAAATCAAAAGTAGAAGAAACATTTAGAGTATGTCAGCTCAGTTGGTTCATAATAAAAAAAAATAACTCTTATTAATGGTGTTTGCATTAAACAAAATGTCTGTGCTTTAATCAAAAATTAATGTTAGGGTTAGAAGGCCTGTGTTTGTTTAATGTTTAAATAAAATACTTTAAAGGTTACCAAGGTCAGACAAATAGGTAATCTTTTTGTTAAATACACTTGACAAAGGCATGTTGACCATTTTGTTCTCTAGGTGAGAGAAGAACACAACACAAGACGCTTCCTCACAAAGGCCAATCAGGTTGTAGGGAAGTATTGGAGAGTGAACGAGGAGAACGAGTGAGAATGAGTCACTTTTAGGGTTGTGTTTATGTGTGAGTGTAAGAGGGCACTACCCCAAACGCCTGGGTGAACCGCAGCATTCCTCACAAGCTCTTAAAGAGACAGGGCGACGCTGTCATCATGGATATCTGGGGAGTAAAGTGTTAACATATGGTGTGGGCTGTTTGAGGCTGCTGGGTGCGACATACAGCAGCCAGTAGGTGGCTGTGCCAGCTGCCCCTGGATGGTGTTATATACCACCTTAAACTGTGTATACAGTCGAAAAAGGCAGATTTAGAGGTCTGAGACTTAATTTAGGAATACTGTTTAATTTTTTTTATTATTAAGATAACCAGAAATTTGTCTATACCAGTGGTTCCCACACTTTTTAGCTTTTGACCCACAAAATAACAGCAGCAGAAACCTGTGCTCCCAACAACTTTTTGGGTGATAAACATTCATATCAGGTCAAATACACAAATAATAATATTCATAAAGCTACTTTTCTCAATTTTTAAGTACACTGACCACACTCTTTTGTAACAACTAAGGTAAAACATTGCTGTTAGGAGTCATTTTAAAATGGAAGTAATTCTAAAAAAATCTTTTCAAGACGCAACTGTGATTTTTCAGGGGCCACAATGGTGTCCTGACCTCAACTTTGGGAACTACTGGTTTAAACCACTCTACTGACTGTTTAAAATGGTTTCATCTTCATGCATCCACTGATAGAGGGCACCGTTGAGCTGTGAAAGGAATAAAATAACAGAGGCCTCTCGGGCATATGCTTGAAACTTTTCACCTCTCAAATGTTTGACTTTGCATAAACGTCTAAATCTGTTCTGTTTAGTTTGAATTTATGCATTGTTTCCATTAGAGCTTCTGTTTTTTTCTGGTGTTGTTTTTTTCTTTTTTTCAAGAGATTTTCCAACAAAGTCAGCTAAGACTCATTCTGGTTCAGCTGCTTTAGTGCAAAATAACTAAAACAGCAACAACAAATAAAACAAAATTTGACTGTTTAGGGACAAAATTAGAAGGCCACAAATTTAACACAGATGGACGACAAAGTTGCTGGACCGTCGGACAGTCGACAGGCGCAGATTGCCTGTCATCTTCCATGGTAAAAAATTTAAACACTTCTCTAGTACGAAGAATGCAAACGAAGATGAGAAAAAAATGAGAGAAGAAGAGAACTGTGGAGGTGTGATGGCACTATGCTGACAGTAGTGAGATGAAGGAGGCTGGTGAAAGAAAAAAAAAGAGAAAGTTAGCCGGGATGAAGTGTTGTTTGGACAAGACTTCTAAGAGGATGCAGAGAAGGAAATGAATGAAGGTGAAGTATGGCCAGGGGGGAGTGGGGGCACAAAGAGAACCAGCCTGTTTCCTCACTGAAAATCCATGCCACGATGTGGACTTAGTATCTTTAAAACCCCTCAGCGGATCTCTAAAAATAACCCTACTTTCTGCAGGGAAAGTGCTGTGAGTAGGAGTGCAGGGCTGAGTGAGGTGTGTGGGTGAGTGGGGGCGGCAGGCAAATGGGAATGGGACTCAGCGCGAAACTGTAAGTAAGATGTTGAAGAGAAACACAGAAACCCCAAGCAGCCAGAGTGCAGCGAAGAGCGCTTGTGGTGTGGCTTCGTTTAGAAATGTAGGAAACAGATACGGGGGAGAGATGTAGGACAGTGAAAGTGAAAGAACCCACCCCGAAGCCCACAAACAACAAGTTTGGCCATTGTTTGTTTAACTGGTAAACACCTTTGGTTTTGGCAAGAAAGAAAAAAAAAAAACACTGAATATTCTCACAAATTTAACTTGACCAGCAGAATAATTTAATTTCTCTTTATTTGCGGTACTGTGATGTTCATGTAACATGTTTCATTTATAGTTGTTTTTTTTATGTGAGTGTGGGGGCATTACGGTTGAGGTGTTTAGATTAAGTATATTGTATGATGGCACATAATATATCAATAATGGATTGGGTTTTGATTCCTTTTTTAATCTCAAAATATGTTTACTAGCTAAACTATTTCATTTTCAATTGACTTTAATTTTAAAACTGGGAAATGACGACAAGTTTTCCTCAACTTTTTTTTGTTTTCAATGGCACAGTACTGAGTATTTTTGCACAAAAGATCGTGTGAACTATTATAAGGTCCTTGAGCAGAAAAAAACAACTCAGTAAAACAAATGAAAGGGATTGTCTTGCTCTGACTCCTGCTGACATTTTAGCATTGTTTTAAACACAACAAAGGTTACAAAAGTTTCATTGACTTTTATTTTGGAACAGCATTTTTAAAGTTTGAATTCAGAATCTGCAAGCAGATTGAAAACATGCTTATTTTCCTAACTGTCTTGGTCAGATACTGTATATATCAGATTCTGGAGTTGCCGCTCTTCTAAAGAACTGAGGGCCTGTTTGTACATGAGAATATTTATTTAAATATTTTAAAATTTCTGCCTCCACACACAAATGGTATCTTTGGAGTCCCCAAAGCATAACACCAGACTGCAAAGTATTTTGAAATTAACTCTAACAGTTTCATGTAGACAGTCAAAACACACCCTTCTCCTCTAATCTAACTTACAACCCAAGGACATCCTCTTCTTCTTGATGCAGATGTTCCTGTTTTCTGTTTTTGATGTATTTTTGTAGCAATGTTAAAGCGCCACTTTCAGGTGTGGTGTGGTTATGGTGTGGTCTTTTAATTTTTTTAAATTTTAATGGTTGCTTCTGTGTGAATGAACACGTTTCTTGAAACAGTGCCATATATACAAGGATATTTTTAGGAATAACAAATGTGAACAAGGTCAAGCTCTGACCAATCACTGCCATGACTGGTCCTGCCCACGCCGCTATGTTCTGGTCAGATGCACGTTCAATTTTAAGGTTGGGATGTTGCTTTGACAGGAGGGGGAGGAGGGGAGGAGCCGCTTGCAAATCTTGCTAGCTCTCCAAAATTACCAACGCTAGACTTAAACTTGCTTTCCGCTCTTCACTCTCACCTGGTCCTGATTTATTATTTGGCACACCTGACTCTTGTTTTTCATCAGTATAAATTTCTATGTTTTTTATTTTTGTTCATCAACCTCTGTTTATGTTTATGTGTGGAAATCATTAGAAAGTTTGTAAGTGTAAGTGGCAGCAGCAGGTAGCTGTAGCTCTATGAGGTACTTCATGCAGAAATGTCACCCAATGCAGTGTTGTCATGAGTGGGACTTTTTTTCACCATTTGTAATAACTCAACGAAAAAAAAGCTTTCTACTTGCCACAAAACATGCAAGTGAAGTTAAAACAATAGTTCAAATCTTTTTCAATTTGAACAATTGCTGAACAATAAACTATTGGTTAATAATCAGTATCTTTCTTGATGTTGCTATTGCTTAAAAGCAGCTGCAGTTTGAATACCTATTACTATTATTAATAATTTTTAAAACCTTTATACTGATGTCAACTTATCACATTATTATCTACAACTAGTTCTGTGGCGATTTGTCAGTGAGACTAGTGGTAGCATCAGTTAGCTGTAACACTACTAGCGCAGCCCGAGGTACTTCCTATAAAAAGGTTTTATTCTTATTCTCTTAATGTGAAATTTGCAGTTATATAAGAATTTAGAAAACAGTTTTGGCATCAACCACTGTGGATTTTCTTTCGTGAATTTATGCAGGAGTGTGTTAAGACAGCATAAAACTTTGGTCTGAATTATTTTCTGTTTCGCCAAACTGAACCCATTCCAAGAAGTTTCTTCAAGCAGGTAAGATATTGTGTGTTCATACCCTTTCTATAGAACCCATCTTCCAAAAAATGGATTGAACCTTTTACTATGTACATATATAGACAGTAAGTCAGTTATTGATCTAATTGGTCCGTACAGTGAACAAGAGCAGTATCAAGAGACAACAGGAGTCATTGTCAGTAGGTCCTTCATCTATCTCATCACCCAAATAAGCTATCTTCTGCAGCCTGAAACACATTGCATCCCAGGCCGAATGAAGAGAAGGAAGCTGACGGGTCATTCACTGCTATCAGCTTAGCCACGAGAGACATAGTGGAATTAAGAAGGACCATGTTTAATAAATTCCGATTTGGTATTGTAAAAGCCAAGAGTAACAAGATGTGTTGCAGGTGCAACATTTTTAAAGCCTTATACATGAAACAGGTTTTGTGTCTTAAAAGTGCAAAAAAGGATTCAAACTTCCACCTTACAAGGATGCACCTTATACACCCTATAATGATGGAACACAATATTTAAAAATAATTCACAATTTCTGTTCTTGAAAACACAAAGTGATATCAACAACTCTAGGACAACATGTATCTTTAGATAACTCCATAAATGCATTTTTGAAAATGACAAAACAAAAGCAAGGACTCTTTTTGACAGATGGGGGAGAAAAAAATAAAACCGCGTCAGATTTGTCCCCGAACGCATCAAAACAAGTTACAATGTTATCAGAGTGCGAGTTCCATCTGTTTGGATTTTCCTGGCTTATGTACAGTTTTGATGGCTCGTACAGAGTGTACAGTTCACACAGACACTAATTTTGGACTCGGGATGGATGACATGGGCAGAAAACCTTCAGTAATTGCATTCTTGTTCTGTTGTAAGGGTCATCTAGTCTAAAATGTTGATGTATGCATGTAGGTCATTGTGTTTAAATCAGACGAAGGGTCCTAAATACGTATTAATAATGAAAGAAGATTAAAGAAATAACCCACTACATAAGAAGACTAGCTGTTACCAAATAACAAGCATCATTGACATTTATCCTTCACTTCTTATAAGCGTTTAACCATTTTTGTCTTGTTTTCTGTCCCTCTGTCTGTCTCCACATCTGTCTGCTCTGTTGCTTTCCAACACCCCCCACCCCCGCACCTCCAGGACTGCTTTACCCCCCTTCTCCTCTGCAGCTCCAGACATCTCCCACTTGTCTAATGAGAGTGTGTGTTCCAGAGGCATTCAGAGGACCTCCTCTGCTAATTACACGACAAGCATCTCGTTCTAGGACATTAATGAAGAGGAATAGGGAGCTGGAGACGCCACTGGAATGGGGGGTGGGGGTTAAGCACACAACTGGGCCGGGTGTTGGAACTGTGTGATTTTATGACGGAGAAGGGGAGTATCGTGGCGCCAGGCCAGTGGCTTATCAACTGGGTCAAGTTGGACTCAGCATCTATTATTTTGTTCTTCCTTGCTCAGAATGCTTTTTCCTGCCATTATACCACAATCTGTGAATTATTTTTATCTCCCACCAGTGAAAGATGAAGGTGGGGAATAAAGGCGTTTACCTGGGTGTTTGACTGTTTGTGTGTCCGTCTGTTACCAATATGAACCACTGAACAATTTTAAATAATTAATCAGCGGATGTACATCTACATGTGTTTAACTTTTGGATTCAACTCAAGTGGGCGGCACGGTGGCGCACTTGGTAGAGCTGTTACCTCTCAGCGAGACGACTGCTGGATATAAAAATGATAATGATGAGTTCAACACAATTCAGGATGTACTAACCTTAAAAATCACAAAACCTTCAAAATCACAAAAATGGTTATATCATTGTCAGCTTTGCATTGGGCTGAAGTTTTATATGGTAGTAGCTAAAAATAATCCCCTACAAGTACTATGCTATGCTCATGCTATGAGATCTAAATGTTAAAGAGTTTTGCCATTAACTATTTGGAGTGAATTATATGTGTTTGTTTGTTAGCAAAATATCGAATGTACCATCACTGTGATTTTTAAGAAACCTTCAGGAAATTATAATTGGATAAACTTCTACAACTGATTAACTTTTTGAGCCAACCTAATTGAAGATGGCTGTTGCAGCAATTAAACTTGGATCAAAACATAAAATTCACTCAACTTTAAAGATACAGGGTGTGGTGTAGGTGGTGTGGCAGTAGCTGAGAGTCATTCACATACGTCAAGTGTGACTCTGCACAAAATCCTTACTCAGAACTGTAGTGTGTAATGTGAATGTCAACCCTATTTGTCTGTTAGCAAAATATCTCATGAACCATGGGATGAATTTTATTAAAACTTTCAGAGAATTGTCATCGGCTAAACATCAACAACTTATACATTTTTATCAATCTAATTCAGGATGGCAACCTCAGTTGATCAACATTAGCCAACACAAAAAGGGTTCGAACCCAGGGAATTTTGAACCTATTGTATCAAAATGTGGTTGTAGTTGAGAGTCACGATACATGATATACTTTGAGTGTGACATTATGCCTTGTATAACAAGACCAAGCATAAGAGTTTTTTTAACGTTTAAAAAAAAAAAACTGTTAAATTTTTCCTGTTTTTCACCATAAGATAAAATCAGACTTTGGAATAAAAGCCAGTAGGCAATTTAAATTTGTTCAAGAAAATCTAGTGCTTTAATTATAAAAGTGTTTTTCTTGTATTATTACTTTTATTGACTGTTCTCTGTCTCTCCTGTTAAGATGACTTGTCGTGAAGGATTCAAAATGTGCTGCATTAGCTTTTAGCAGTAAAATCAGTTGGTATGCTGACAAATTAAAGTGGCAGTTCATTCACATTAATGGCCTACAGATAAACTCACACGAAAAGAAGATGGAGCGGCGAAAGAAAAAAAAGTGCGACCTCGGCTGAGATCCAATGGCTCGGCATGTGATTTGGAAGAACTTGTCCTGTCAAGAGGCACAGTCAAACAGAAGACCGCTGTCCCGTACCATCCCCTTGTGAAACACTTGAGAAACACAAACCATCTGGAGGCTATAGTGTACACTCTCAACCCATCAAATATCGAGGATGTTTGTCTGATTTACAGGGCCTATTTAGATCTGTTTGGACAACTTGGCTGAGGGATTGGTGCTTTAATTAAAAATAATATCAAGAGCTAATATTGCCCTCGAGACCTTTGCCTTACAGTCAACAGTGCAACAAAGTCACAGTTCTGAGGTCAAGGCATAGAAGTCTGAACCATAAACACTTTCTGAATGAATGCAGTCAGGCCTGATACAAAGCCTTCTCCTGAGTCCACAGAGCTTATTGCTTTAACTTTTACCCCCCTTTAGTCCTGCTGATGCCAACAGCAACGTGGATTGTTTCAGACCCAAGCCCACCACGATGATAGCACATTGATACTGTCATAAAATATTACATCCTCACTTTATTCATTAGAGCTGGGCTTTAATCTAAAAATATCCCGGGCAGGGAATAAAACAGAGTTTTCAGCAGTAGAAAGATTAGGCCTGTGATTCTCTCACTGAGCACCGCGGCTCGGAAACACTGAGGCCCAAAATAGATGTTCCTCTCATAAAGGGTTCCTTTCTTTGTAGTCAGCGCTCAGCAACAACATCTGCAGGGCAGTTTTCTATGGGGGGAACAGATTCGGGCAGGCTATCAAAGACAGAGGCGATCTCCTCTGAGAAGTAGTGGGTGGAGGACTTCCATTTTCTTTTTCTTTTTTTTTGCTCCTTCTCTCTTGTCTTGTGCTTCCAAAAAAGCTGCAGCAATCAGGATGATGCTAATAAAAGATCATTAATATCACCTGTCAGGGCTATCTTTGGAAGATCCAAAATGAGAAAATGAGACACAAAAGATTTTACAGTCTGGAGGTGCTCAGCAAGATGTTGGGTTAAGAGTGGAAGACAAACAGCAGCTCTGTTAGATCTGTATATTTAGATAAAAACAATGGGATGACAGAAATCCAACCATAAAAAAAAAACAGTTTCCCATAAACTGTGAGTCAAAAAGGAATTTCATGTTTGAAACATTAAGTCAGACACTCAACATGGTGGAGACTAAAAGTCAAAAGTTCGCATTTATTTTGCATTTACCTAAAACCAACTCAAAAATAGTTCTGTGTAGAGCCACCTCTAACTGGAATTTGCCTGCTGACATAACATCACAGTAGCAGAGAAGGAGGAAGGGAGGTCAAATATGTAGGCAGAATAATGCCAGATGCATGTTGATGGCTTCAAAAAGTGTGTAGTCAGTCTGGCTAACTTGTTAAGAAACAGCATGTTTATATGTAAGCCTGTGTGCATAATTCTCATGCAGTGTGTAGAACCAAACAATCCACACTAATTTCAGATTTGTGCATCCAGTTTGCATTTTCAAAAATGATTTGGGTTGTATGCTGATAATCAATCAATCATTAAAATATGTCAATTGTTATGAATGTCTTGCCTGTGTATGTAAACTTCTGACCCAACTGTCTCTGATCTGTAACCTCTGAACACATCCATCTTATATTTTAAGGTGTAAGTCTTTAAAACATTGAATGGTTTTGGTGATAATTATACCTGCCAAAGAAAACAAACAAATAAACAAAAAAACAAGAGTATAGAGTTTAGATATTCACGTTAAGCTGGCCTTTGCAGAGATTTATTGTAGACGTGAAGAGGTTTTTACAAAATAAGCGACGCTTATAAAACCCCACAGGTCCTTGACTGATGCTTTTTACCAGCTTTGAAGGAAGACCTCTCACTGTCTGCTTAATGTAAAACATGAGTGCAGCCAGCAGACTTACTGAGGCGCTGAGAGGAAAAAGATGGTACCGTAATGGGGAGGTGAAAGGCAGGGCCCAACGTGATGATAGTGGCTTCATGCAGAGCAGAAGTGTATCGGGGGGCCTCGCCTTTGAACTGACGCTGCAGCTAATTGAAACAGCATTGCAGGGGCATCACATTAAGATCTGGATCACATGGAGCCTTGCTTTTATTCAATCTTGGTCTTCTCACGGGGGTGATGCCCGTTCTTTTCTCTTCACATAAGTCATGCCCTTGCCTTTTGCCCTTGACGTGTTGCCCAGCTGTGTCCCCCCCCACCCTCGGGGGCCACATGGCGCTCAGGCCCACAGAACGCAGAGGGATTCAGATGAGGTCTTGAGAAAAGAAGCGTTGAGCCCCTTATGGTACTACTTCATGCCTCTCACCTTGGACTTGACCCACACCCTCCATCCCTCCTGAGCTTTTTACACACACACACACACACACACACACACACACACACACACACACACACACACACACACACACACACACACAC
>JAVKLF010000063.1:15745944-15757293 GCA_034783495.1 Millerichthys robustus | reverse complement strand
CACACACACACACACACACACACACACACACACACACACACACACACACACACACACACACACACACCACCACCATTTCCTTTTGTGACTGAGTTTATGCTCCATGTTTTGAAGCTGTCTCAAAAGGGTTGAAGTGCCTCAGCAACCCAGCCAAAGGGCGTGTTGACAAATCACACAAAGAGCATACCTGTATGTGGGAGATTAGACTCTTCAAAGCTGAGCAAACACTGGGAATAGTGAAAGTAAGCAAACAAGTGCTAAAACCATAAGAACATAAGAATACTTTAGTACTGTGTTGCTATTATACAACAGAAGAGTGATTTTTTTTTATTATTCTCGTAGAAGAGGGTGATGTGTGATAAATCAATCAAAACTGCCTGAGTGTTATTAATTTATTTCCCTTTTGAATGTCCAAAGGCAGGCTAAGGCTGAAGGCACAAAATGAAGGCCATTAGCAATGAATTTTCAGCGGTTGCTGTTTTGCTTTTTCATTTATTGTACGTAGCCATAGACGGTGGTTTTGTAGTACTCCACAAACTGAACAAAAACAGCAGTGAATATCTAATGCAATAACAAATTAGTTGTAGTTTGTGGAAGCTTTGATGAATGTCTGTTTGGTAAATACTGCCACATATTTATTATTAATCCATCAGTTTCCCTAAAATCCAGCTAGAATTCCTAGTCTGATGTAATGTAATGTGTAATGTAATGCAAGACTTTGGGGGCCCTCGCAGGGAATCGCAACAGAAAAGATATGGGTTCTCCCCTGAATTAATCAGTTTATACAATCTGGGAAAGAATAGTCACTTTGGTTGGGAGAAGCCCCAAGCAGAAAAAGCCTTTTAGAAAACATTATATATATCTTTTTTTTTTTTCTGTCAATACATTTTATTGCTCAAGCTGTATTTCAGTAAAACATTTCCTTCAAAAAGCTCTCTATTAAACAGTTTCCCAAAGAGATCAAGCTCTGCATCGCTGAGTGATATTTACAAGTCACCCAATTATTTTTAGCATGCTGTCAACGTGCGCTACACACACCCACATACAGGGGGAACATGGCTGTAGAGGGTGTTTGATTGCGGCCTTAATACAGGAACCTTTTGCGTCAGATGCAACAGCTGTCAAAGGAGCAGCTCCTTCATTAGCAGTCCCACTAGTGTTCCAGCAGCTCGGCACCAAAAGCCAAGAGTTGTGCTGGAAAGGCTCTAATCTTACAGCACGGAATGATGGGGAGGGAGAACGAAATAGAAGATTTGGAAAGGATTTAGGCAGGGAAAAAGATTAGAAGCCCATATCGGCCTTATCGTGCAGCCTCCACACTGGGGAGTTGAATGAAGCAGCTGTCAAATTTGAAACATACAAAAGCAGTAATCCTACAGTAAACAGAATGCTGGGTTTTAAATACAGTGAAATCTAGAAAGGGAGAGAGCAAGACACAGAGAGCAGGCAAGCATGGAATCTATCAGCGTTTTAAACAGCCTGACTATGAAGAGAACACTCTGTTGGGGTCTTTCAGGACACGGGCCTAACTGTCAGCACTGACAGCGAGGCGATCCGGCCACATGGGGAGTGGGTGAGACTGAGAGCGTGTGAAGATGCCGAGAAAGGCTTCAAGAGAACAGGGCATTTGGAGTGTCATCCTCAAAGGCAGAATGGTCTGTGGTCAAGCGAAGGAGAGTTTTACATGGCTTGGCAGTGGAGATTAGGATGACACTCACCTCCTGCCGTGTCTTCGAAAGTGCCTGCATCTTTCTTTTTTTTTCTCCATGAACTGAACAAAGTAGGTACTTTCTATGTGACAGGAGCTAGCACGCAGACACCATGCTATGTTGTTGTTCTTATAGACCGTCAAGCTGCCATTTGTAAATAATGAAGATGAAATATGTGGACATCTGTGTACAGGCACATGTCTGAACTTTTATCCAAAAATAAAAATTTAAAAACAAACTGCATGATGATAATTCTGTCTTCTATCAATTATAAAGACCTAAAATGAGAATCCACTGCCCCGTATGCTTCTGGCAGAAAACACTGGCAAAGAAAAAACACATTAGGCACCGTGAATATTTTCTTGCCTGATTAATCTATCCCATCTTTAATTTTTTCTTTATTTTTTTCACACTTGCTGTGACTCATCACCTTGTGATAATATCAATGATTGCGAGGCACAGATATCAAAAGTATTATTAATAAAGAAGCACAAGTACTCATTATGTCCTGAACTTAGTTTTTAATAAGTTTCTCAGGTTTTTGGCCCTAAGGATCATATCCTATTTGGTTTAATATGAAAATAACTTTTACAGCTTTTCTTTAAAAATAAAAAGAGCCTCTGATGAGTTATTGTGCCTCTCAGATAGAACTGGATACTAAAACTGAGTTTAGAAAAGCACAGTATGATAGAGAATTTGACAACACAGTAATATTTGATGCCTATAAAATATAAATCTGAAACCCTGTCCTCGTTAACATATTTTACAAAACAAACATTTATATTTTGTTTGCTTCTCATCCGCTTGCAAATGACATTCTTTGCTGAATGTCTGAATGTTTTCTGAAACTTTTTAGTGTTATTTAAACGAGATATCAACAACTTTTTAAGAAATGTCACATACACAGCCTTCTTTTTGAGTGCTTAGTTTTCCAATTCAAAACACATAAAGCAATTTTTAGTGTGTGTCTTTTCACATAACCCTGTTATAACTGTTGGCATTCATTTTGTTAAAAGAAGAAAATTATAAATGTCAGTTCTGTATGTTTTGGGGAATCTTTAGCCATGTTTTGAATAGTTTTTCTTTATAAGTTGTTGTGTTAGTAATGTTGAAACCTGGTGCCACAAAACTGGGTATTTCAGATTTGTAGCACTCATGCAGTTTATAAGACATTTAAAAAATATATATATAGCATGGTAACACATCATACAGAATCATGCAAGATATTGCAATATTGTATAACAAATGCTAAGCTTTTAATTGACAGTTGTTTTTTTATCAATGATTTTTGTTTGTTTGTTTTGTTTAAATGTATTTTCCAATGCTGGGTTAAACATCCAGTTGATTATTCAGTCTCTGCAAGTATAACAATCCGTTCTAGCAAATGGTTCAAACAAAGATGTTGCTATTTTAGCTTTTAAAAGTCCAACTAACTTCAAGAGTATGAGCTCAAACAAAAATATGTCTAAATAAAGATGCATCCGTTGTTGAGCAAAAATAAAACTGAAGGCAAAAGAGAGGGAGATATAACTTGAGCTTCTTGCAGACCTTTTGGTACATTTGATTGTTCATAAATTAAACAAACATGACATGAGGTTTGACACAGATACAACACAAACATTCACATTCACAAACATTGACAATGCAACCATTTCTCAGTGAAACAACTTTCACATTTAAAATGTAAGCAAGCCTAATTTTCATACTGTCAACTTCTTCCAAACAGGCTTTTATGTCAAATGGGAAGAAAGAGACATCGGTAGGTAAAGGGAAAGACAAATACTGCCCTGTTATTTATTGTAATTTGGAATATAAAAGTTACTAAGAAGGATCATCTAGTTAGTTTTGAGTTATTGACTATGTTTTTAAACAAGAATTTATCTGCACTGCCTGCAGGTCACGGTTGCCAGTCTACAAGCATGCCTTCAACAAATGACTTCTCCGTTAACAGTACATTTACCTTTACAACAAATTGTCAAGTGATTTTGCATTGTTGTAACTGCCTTTTTTTCTTATTAATTTTACTGTGACAATATAGTAACCTAATAATGAGTTTGTAAAATAAAGAATAAAAGAAATAAGACTTCCTTTAAATTTGTATTTCTTAAACAACTGACAAACATTTCAATTAAAATGTAAACTGTAACAGATTTAATAAAGTATTAATACCAGTATGCAGCTGACCCAGTCTTGGCCTTGCAGTGCAAAAAGGCCTAAACTTTACATACACTAACAATTTTTTTTAGAGCAGAATTGAACAAACAATCTTTTCAGACTCATTGCAGAGTAAACAACCAAGCTAGTAATCAAACTTAGTGTACAAAATGCTACAGGCACCGCGTCTGAACTACTATACAAGCAAAATAATAAGTCAGAATCAGAGTTGGTAACTCTACCTTATGTCTACACAGGAATAAAAAACATTTTGCTTTGAGAATACTGTCCGAGTTTCCTCCACATTAGCACAGAAATGCCCCCAAACCACAAATATGAAAAACATATTTATGGGACTAATGGGGCTATGTCCCAGCTGTGTCAAAACAGCCCCCAGAAAAGTTGCTGTGCGGTTGTTCATGATTACTGAACAGGTCATTTATATATGCATATTCAGCAATGTGTTTGATACTCCCCCTCTCAACTTCTCTGGCCGCTTGCTTTTAAAGCTGCCTCATACTACTTGGTATGCAACCCACACAGGCTTTCCTTCAGGGCATCATCAGTGGAGACTGAAGTCTGATGAGGGAAAAAAAGAGAGGGTGAAGAGGGAAAAGAGAAAATGAAAGACAGAATTCAGTACACAGCAAACTCAAAAAAAGGCATGAAAATTCCAAAAGGCATCTATGTTTTGACCACAGAGTTTTGATTTCAGCCAAACCTCAAAAGGCTGCAGCTCCTTGATCTCCCATCACACTAATTCAGCCATCGATTGCACAGTAACCTTTGCCACCAAACTTTCTGACAACACTTTGACAGGTTCAGAATACCACATATTTTTGTTTTCTATAAAACTGCACAACCATTAGCTGCAGACAGCTGACAACAGGCACCTTGCTTGCCTTTATCCTTCCTAACTTCTCCTCATAACTCCATTGGGAAATGAAGCAAGCTGATTTGCCATTCCTGAGCCAGAGCCTTAATTATGTACTAAGTCATGCCTGGCACAGAATTCTCATCTCCTTCTGCCGTATTTGGCTGACACCATGTGCTCTGCTTGCAGATTGAGGATTGGATGCAGAGTGGGTGCAGTTTGGACTTGGCCCTTGACGGTTTGTCCGTCCCATCAACCCTGATGAGTAAAATTTGAGGTCATTGCAGAAACTGTTTGTAGTCCCTCTGTAGTGCAGAGTATATCATACAGTAGTAGAGTATACAGAAGAAGAAAAAATCTAGCTTCAAAGGCTATGCATGTATAATGACTTAGTGGACTAATAAAAGGAGTCAATTTGTTTTGTAAATCCCACTTGTGCAATTTCAGAATTAAAGGAGAATTAGAGTGGAGGGAATGTTAGGAAAAAAAAGGAGAAGGGAAAGAAAGAAAGAAATGAGATTGTCTCCTATTGCCGGAAGCGGTCCAAAAATCTTTTCTTTACCTCCCTTCCATTTTCTCTCTTTCTGAGCTTATTGGTATCTTATTAGATATGTCTCTGCCTTACAAAGTTATTGTGCTGGGAGTCTTTTCAAGGCCCAGATCCCAGTAAAGCCTGTAATAATCTGTCAGCTGAAGAAGATGCCCAACAAAGACAAGGACCTCCTAATCCAACATAGATCAATAGCAGTCTGGCTGGCTACTTCGCCAGCCCACTGTAACCACCATTCTCCCCGTGACAGCAGCTTCCGTGTTGGGTCTGTGTCTTCGTTTTAGCATCAAGATTTTTTTTACAATGCCTGAAGGCCAACATAAGGTTAATGAGTGTAGTAATGGAGACATATTGACATCAATATCTGACCTTCAGATACAGGTCAGTGAGAGCGATTAGAGCCACTACACACCAGAGCTAATCAGCATCACAGGAAGTCTTTTGTGGAATTCAGACTCTGTAGTTGCTATCGCTTCCACAAGCATGTGTAGAACTGGCCTCAAAGTAAAAAAAATGTTTCACACTCTCCAACAATTCAAGTTTTAAATTTCAGATTATGTCAAAGACATCTATTATAGATTTCATATTTTGAAGCTTGATTAAAGTCTCTGATTTAGCAGATTTGTATCAGGCAGACATAAATGAAACTAGAGGAAAACCTTTTTTTTTGTACTGACCTCTGTAAAAGTGAGGCGGGGGGTACACTTTCCAGCTTTCTGCAGTTTTGGCTTACTTTTGAAAAATCAAATTCTATCTTACAGATCTCATCATCCCTTCATTCCTTCCAGCTCGAGGGCAGAGTGGACACTTTATGCCAAAAGAGAAGGCCTCGGTAACAGTGAATGATGATGATTTGATTCATTAGATTGTTCTGGATCACTGCTAGATTATAAACTGAGACAACTGGCTGTCACTGCTGAGACAGGAGGCCATTAGTATTTTGGGTCCTAATATGGCTATCTCCTGGATTGTCCAAGCCAATCATGGTTCTAATGAGGAATCCAGAAGTGCAGATAAGTACAGGATATTGTCCCTTCTGGCTAGTTAGCCTGCCTTAGAAATCTCTCACTTAGTGATCGAAGACACTTCAAGAGCTTCTGATCGCATGGGTCAAAAGATGCTTCATGACACAACTCATTTTCTGGCCACCATGGAGAGTGATACCATTACTTTGAGGCAGGATGAAGTTAATTTAGACAGAGTTTAGAAGGAACATTCTGTTTAATCTTCACTGTATTAAAAGTTAGTTTTTATATATCTAAAATTTTTTTCACATTTCTTTCTTGAAAACACACCAACAAAGTGTCACTTTAGAGAAAGAGCTGAAAAATAATTTGTAGTTCAACAAACAGGCTTAAATCGGAGGCAACTGGACATAGATCTAAGTCTAAGAATAATCTAAGCTCGGTTGCCTCCGATTTAAGCCTGTTCGCTGTCGTGATGACCCGGATAACTGAGAATTTGCACAGGCAATTTCTAGTTCTTATTTTTTTTATTTCAATGCTGTGCACAGATGTTGCTAAGAAAGAAAATGCCTGCTGGGTGGAAACCAACTCATATTTAAAAGCCGAACAAAACTGGGTGACTTGGCCACACACAATGAAAAAATGGAGGGAAACCTTCAAAAGTTGAAAAAAGGCTGCGGAATTTTGTGGATGTGGTTTGGGGGGATGGGGTTCGATGCCCCCCCCCCCCCCCCCCCCCCCCCCCCCCACACACACACACACACACACACCAATGGACTTTGTGGTGGTGGGGGGCTGCAGTCACTGAACCAATAAAGTAGTCATCAAATTAATTTTATTGTTTATGGGATTTGTTAACATATTTAAAAAATAATAATAATTAGAATGTCTCTAATTAGCACACATTTGTGAAAGTAGACTAAACATCTTATTAGATGTATAGTACCTTCAGATTCAATGTCACTGTGTGACTAATCACTATTTGAGTAGTGCCGTTAAATATATATTGATTTAATTGTAACTCTGGTCTCAGGGTCTGGATGGAGGGAGTTAAGCTTTGCCGGGGCTTCAGTTGTGGCACGCACTGGCTTTTGTTCACCATGGAAAAATTTAAACTCTGAAGGAACACAAAGAAGTAGAAATCACAATGAGCTGGGGAGAAGACAAACCTGAAACTGACATACATATTACTGCCACAGCCACAGGTATCCCCAGAAAAATGTACTCCCCCACCCCCAATAAACCATTCCGAAACATAACCAACCCCTTACAATAAATGTAAAACACCCATAATGAACAAAGTAAGTTGGACTTGTGTTTTTTTTCCCATTAGTAGATAAAAACCACACTATGTGCTATAGACTCAAACGTCTTTGTGTATAATTCCAACAAACAAAAAGCCACCCAGTTCAAATGGAGAGCTGCTGTCATTCCCTGTGGGGGCAAACACAAACAAACAATTTCTCCTCTCCTGAATTAAAACTTATTCCTCTCTTACTTTCTTTGTTCTTTCCTCACATCGAATGTTAGATGATGAATCGGTCAAGTGTGATCCTGCGACTGCATTGTTCATGGACGATCAACCCTCGCAGAAAAGTCTGAGGCAATGATGTGTTAGCACATCCTCTCGAGATGAGTCACCCTGATGTCTTCTGACAGGCCTCATTCCACTAGTGAGAGAGGCTAACCAGGAGTGCAGCTCTGCCCCAAACACATGCTTCAGGGCAGACTCCATCTGGCCCAAATGAGACCAAGGGAACGGATGTTAAAAATAACCAACTGGGAAGGTATGGCAGACAGACAAGGCAGGGAAGTGATGAAAGCATGTGAGCACAGTAGTAGGCTCATACTAAGGCAGTATTCTACAACTGACTGAGATGGGAAAACACGATTTACTGTATTATTATTTTTTTTTTGTAACAGATTAGGGTTCAAATGAAAACATCGATGTATTCAAAAATGTAAAACAAATGCTAATCCAATGGTAAATCTATTGACGTAAAAGAACAATTCTTATGCCTTCCTACTGTTTTTCCCAGTCTTTTTTTTTTTGTCTAACAATATTATCTTGGTGAATGGACATATGGATGGCATTTTCATAAAGCAACCGGGATTAACATCTAATCTTTCATTTCAAGGAGGTTCAAAGGGAGTCTCACCATTATGAGTGTCATTTTTGATGCTTAAAATATGGTCAATTTGCCAGCTGGAAAAGACTCAGAATTTTAATATGAATTCATTACTAGAAAAGTAAAAGAAAAGCAGAATAAATACCTGGTATCACATGGAAGTGAAAACGTCATTCACTACTCAGCCACAATAATAAAATTACTGACAGGTGATCATAGTTTCTGCAGTGCAAAATTTCATTAGAAAAAAGTGAGTTGTGGCATTTAAAGTGGCAGCAATACTCCCTAATGCCTGTGGCATTTTCCAGCAGGAGCATGAAACTGACCCCACACACAGATCCCCCCACCCCACGACCACCATCACCATGACACACACACACAAACTCAAAGACCTATTCAAAGATTACTAAAAAAAACACACAGAAATGTTTAGAAATACAAACAACAATTATGTTTCAATTGCTTTAATCAAGCCTCTAATCTCTCCCAAAGCTAATTTATTTTAGCATATAAAGGATACCCCAAGACACATGGTCTACCAGGGCCCTGAAGTGGAATTCAACAGTACCTGAAGGACACCTTCAGTTGTACTTTGTCAATGCTAGTAGGTCAGAGCAATTTTGGCACTGTGAAAAAGACTTGGAGTGCATAAGAAAATGTGTTGGATTTAAAAAAATATTGCAGTGACATTGGTAGTTGAAATAAACCAATATTTTTTTCATTATTTATTTTGTTTTGTCAAAGTGCGTTAATGACACTAATTGTAATAACATTGAACAAAATATTAATGGTATGTAAAGCGTAAAGTTCTGTCATTTTGATTAAATAGCCTATGATTGCCACTACTGATATTGTAATAGTAATATATATTTTTGATATATTGTGCAAATAAAACTCACAACCCAAACAATAATAAGTTAGTGGTTTTATCCTTCTTGTCTTTTTCAATAAGACAAGGCTGTTTAGAATTATCTTGTGGCCCCGTATTATTTATCTTTTGGCCATAATATATATAATATATATATATTTTTTTTATCCAATGTCTGAAATTGTCAGGAAAGGCAATATATAACACATACAACACACAGTAATCATAATTATTCATTTTATGTTTCTTTTGGACCACTTGAACACTGGTATGTGTTATATTATTATTTCAATAATTTTGTAAGCAAAAAAAAAATGGACATTAGATCTACTTTCTTCTCATTTGATTGCAGAAAGCTGCACACAGTTCAGCTAGTATGCCTGTTCCTGAGCCTCAAGCCTGCCATCATCCTCACATAGCTCTGTCTGTTGGCCTCCTGCTTTTCTGCTGCATTTTAGTGTGTTTGTGTATGGTTAGTGGGACTTGGATAGGGGATAGTCGGATGGGTTGGGGTAAAATGGTTGGCAAAGGATGAACTGACAGGTTATTACTGGCTTTGTGGCGGATTAGTCCATAAAAGCTCCCTCAACCCCGTGGCCAGCACTGCCAAAACCTCAGCAAATAAGATAAAATAATCTCTGTAAAAACCAGGAAAATAAAAAAAAAACTGCCTGATAGGAGAGGGAGAGTGATACCCAAATATCAGAAATGCTCTTGAACAAAAACAAACAAACAAAAAATGTCTTCAAACTGTCCTAATTTTTACCTTTTTTTTTGGTTTTGTTTTCCATTTTTTTGCTGAGCCTGGGGACATGTCAGTTGGAATGAGATTAAACTCCCACAGTACAGAGATGGGAAATTGAAGAGGAACACATCTAAAATGCTTACAGCTCCTATAGAAAAGCAGTGTGCTTTCATTTGGTTTAGTAGACGGCAATCTGATTTGTGAGCTATTGCATAAGCAGGTACAATCATCTTTAGGAACCTAGTTTGGATAAAAATCACAATAGAACTTCAAAATTGAAATATATACAATTTTCCTTTGGTTTTAAACAAGTAAATAAAGGTGAGTTTCATTCTAAATATGTGTGTGTAAAGAGCATACTATTTTTGTACAAGTGTATACAGTATATGTAAAAGCAATACAAGTAAATTTGAAAATCGGGGGAGGGTGCAAAACAGTTCATCACTTCCATTAAGTTTATTGTACATCCTTAATCATTTAAATGACAAGTACTGACTTTGGCAACAATAGCCACCAATCAAATCTTTAATAGTTTCAATAATTTACCATCAAAACCTATAAGATAGATGCAGCTTTTTTTCTATATTTGTAAAAGGGATTTATGAGAAGGGGGTAACATTATTTTAGCCCAACATTACACTGGCTGAACACAAAATACAATGGAGTTTGGAATTAATGGGTGATATTTTTTTCAGATTTATAGGCTCTTATCATTACCTTAGTAATTTAATGGAGATTAATTCAAATCACATTAATATTTGCTGCTGGCATACTCTTATTGGCTTATAGGGTTCCTTCCCAGAGCACAAGATGTATTTTATGAAAAAAAAAACGACCCGGGACAATCTGCATCCCAATTATGAATTTGCTGAAGACAAAGAAGGATGAGGCTTTATTAAATATCCTTCAAGTGAAAGTCACTTTACAGGTATGCATCATTATTACAACTCATTAATCTTAATCGGCAAGTATGCGATAAGACTCTTCATTAATGAGAGTGAGATTCATTCCACAGGGCTAATTTTAGAGGGAGTGACCATCAGTGTCCTTTGATCACCAGCACTACATTAGCATTACATCATAGTATGGCTTTTAAAATGACTATCCTCTGTTACATGCAAGTTTTACCTTTATTGCGTTCCTGCATATTCATATTTTAGTTTATGTGCTGTCTCTTGAACTTGGGCATGTGGATATACCAACAAACTCAGAAACTGAAATTAAACTCTTAAGTCATAAAATTCTAATGTTTGGTGGCACAAAACACTCATTGTGGAATTACACCAGTGGTGGGCCGTCAGGGCCTGCAAGGCCTTCTCTGCTGGCCTAAAAATATCTGAATCACAGACTGATGT
>JAVKLF010000063.1:15659570-15683642 GCA_034783495.1 Millerichthys robustus | reverse complement strand
ACACACACACACACACACACACACACACACACACACACACACACACACACACACACACACACACACACACACAAACAGAGCCCTTTAACCCCAGTCTAGTTCAGTCAAGCATTCATTCCAAAGTCACATTGTTTTGAAGTGACAGCCCTTTCCCACTGAGTCCAGCTATAAGGAATGAGAGGTTCATTCGTGGAAAGCGAATGGAGAGAGAAAAAAGTTGCAATTGAGGGTGGACGGATGAGTGTAACTCATCAGCTCTTCAGACAGGATGTGCCGCTGTTTTCATTCCTAGACAGCCTGTTTACAGACTGAACAAAGATGGATTAGTTCTTTCCCCCTGATTGCCGCCAGGTGGTTGTCTTTAGAAAACAATGAAAGTGAGTAAAGAACAACAGAACTCTGGTTTGTGGCGATGATGCGCTGCAACCGAGGCACTCCGGTGGGCTGAAAGAGGCAGTGGTCGTTTGTCAATTTGCAGCATCTTCTCGACTCCTGGTATACGCTGCTGCGCGGAGGTTCAGCGGGTCAATGATAAAAAGCCTCCTCTTCTCTTTCAAGTCTGAACCCTGTCAGTTTGGGTTTCGTTCTCAAGAAGGAGAACTGAGTGGAAAAAATGTGCGTCTCGGCGGGGGTTTTGTTAGATAGCTGTTTCCCAGAGGGAGGAGTTGAAACCTTTTTGACGAGAATCTGAACCAGAACAAAAAAAAGGAACCTCCACTTTGTCTCAGTGATTTAGGGATGTGGCTTTGTTGACACTTTTTTTGTGATAACTCACAGCTCAGAGTTGGTAACATGCTGCTAAAACAGCGGCAGCAAAAGAAACTTGGTAAACAAGATCATTTTCTTCATCGCTGACTTCAGCTGTTCTTTGTATTGATTTATAGTCGGCGACATGAAACGTTCCTCGTGAAGTGCAGCAAATTTGCTGTGAATATGTGTTTTCTGCTGACTAAATTCTCATGTAGAAACAGAAGATCATTCATTAGGGAGGAAGCTTTTAAATCTAGCTCAGCATCTCTGGTGCTTTAATAGATCTGTTTTTTTATATATATTTTCCATGACTCTGAGAAATTGTTGAAGTTAAGCCCGAACCAGGGAGTCAGCTCCTCTGCTGTTGTTTGTGTTGTGGGACAGTTTTAGTCCATCACACACGCGACTGTAAATGCTGCTTCAGCTGGATCCAGTTTCCCCCTGATTTCATTGTCAAGTCTTTCGGTGCCATCTGTGCTCACTGTGCTGCAGAAATTCACGATCAGTCATTAGTCTCTCCTCTTCCACTCTGTTAAGCATCTGCTAAGTTTTGCTTCCACCGCTGCAATTTTCTGCTGCTGCGTTACTCCCATTTATTGCAAGTGTAAAACATTGCTTTCGCTCATAATTATACCGGACTCTAAAACCTGCTGCTTCAATTTATCAAGGCAAAGCCCAATATGCTTTGCTTTATTAACCTGCATTCATCACATTTTCATCCATATATCATCGCAGGTTTAGTCCCACTTCAGGGAACACCAAACCTCATTTAGTAACAACTAGATTGCTTCAGCTGGATGGAAATGGGATCGCTGCGCATTCCAGCAAAGTCAGTTATTGTTGCAATATGAAATACCACTTTTTTTGTTGTTGTTTTTGAATTCTGGCAGGTAAATATAAACCAGCCCTGCTCTTTGCATACCTCTTGGGAAAACAAAGTACCCCCCCCCCCCCCCCCCCCCCCCCCCCCCCACACACACACACACACACACACCACCACCACCACCAAAAGCTTACTGTTGTACAAATTACAGCTCTGTTTATGTGTCGTGTCGGTGTCAGCAAAAAGCAGTGCAAAAAAAAAAAAAGAAAACTTTTATGAACACGAGGGAGAAAGGAGAGTTGTGGTCGAAGACTTTATATACTCAGACGTCCTGTGAAATGAGCACAAAGCAAGTGCGAAAACAAGGATTTAAAAAAAGAGTTTAAGTAAGGCTGTTCTTTTTTTTTTTTTCTTCCACAACTTTGAGAAATAAATGCTCCAAAATGAACATATTGATAGGGTAAAGGAGAAAAAGAGAAGGGAAAGGGGTCTGATTTATTCTTCATGCCGATTGGGCTGTTAGCGCCTCTCCTTTCCCCTGTCACCTCTGACAGATGACACCACACCAGTGGCCGAGGATCATTGAGAAAAGTCTTGAGGAACATATTCACCTCAGGCCAAACTTGTGCAACACAGCGGTTGTCCAGACCCCCTTCCTCCCCGTTTCTCCACCCATTCAATCCTTACAACACCTCACAATCTTAATGTGGCTCCTGGTATCTGGACTTTGTAGAGTTGCCAGCAATCTTTCCCATGATGTCCTTTTCTTTTTCTGCTTTTATTATTTTCTTTTTTTTTTATACGTGTAAAAACGTTCTTCATTCTTATTTGTCTCCTCTGAGTGCTTGAGTGCCCTGTCTTGGTGGGTGAACGTGTGAAAGAAAAAAAAAAGAAGAACGTGAAATCTCTGTGGTAGGAAGAGCAGTTTAAGAATAGTCTTGTACTGACTTTGGAGAAATGCACAGGAGGGAAGGAAAGCCTGTCATCAGTGTAAAATGTTTTATGCCTGACCCATTTTTTAAAATATATTTTAATTAAAGGCCTAACATTCCTTGCCTAATGCCTGTCACCTTTCATGCCAGAGTTTTAAGCTAATAATAATTTCATCTTGATGTAAACTTTAAAATAACATGGTTTGCAATCTTGTGTGATAATGCAAAGTTTTACACGATCGGTTAGTGGCTGTGGCTGACTGCCAGCTACTAACTAAATGGAAGAACAGTGAGCTAAATAACAGGAAAATGTTAGTGGAACTAGGATTTTAGACTCAAAGTGAACTAAATTAAAATATGTTTGTTATTTTTTTTTACATTTTAGTTTACACTCGGTGCCTCATAGGTTTGCTCCTTCTCATAATACCGGCATGTGAGCAGTAGAGATCCACTGATGAGAAGACCAGCTGCTGGATCGGCGGTGTCTTCCAGCATGGCCTGGCCATGTCCTACTTTCAATATGTAACTGTGTATTGTTGGTCATCCTCATCTCCAGTGAGCGAGAAAAAACAGCATGCCAAGCGGTTGCTGTTTTAATGGCCGCTGGTTTGAAAATGCTAGATACAAAACATTGTTAAAATGAAGACCAATTCCTCGAGTAGCTTCCTCCAAGATATGCAATAAGGACTCGCGGCTTTGTGCGATGGGCGAGTCGGTGATTTCGAGCATTATACCTCCTCCTTTGCCTTCTGTGGCGGGCGATATTAAAACAAAAGCCCACACCCTGACTTGTGTATTTACTTCATTGGACTGTCTCGAACACATGCTGTGCTCACTAGCGGCAGAGCTGCTCTGCAACCAAATTAAATCCAAATCTTCTTAAAAAATCTCCCACCCCTGTTCGCCTCCCCGTCACCTTCATTATCTTCCACCCCCTCAACCATCTCCTGTCAGAAGCCCTGACTTTGCCATCCAGACTAAGCTTTTTCTTAGTCCTGAAAAGCATGTCTTGGTCCCCCACACCACCACCACCACCCAAACCGTCCTTATTTCATTCACTGCTGCCTGTTAAATGCTGTCTGACGACTCTAAATCCACTTTTCTGTGGCATGCTTTGATACGTATTTTCCAAGCAAAGTATTATTAAATGTCTCTCCGATGTCACATTTGGATGTTCATTTTAAATAGATGGAATATCATTCTTGCCTCTCTAGAGAGGGGAGAGGGGGTGGATAGAGAGTAAAAAGTAGTGTGCATTACAAGACACCGCTCAACTCCTACAGAATGACTGATTTTAAGCCTCAGTTTTTATGAAAACCTATTTCTAGTCTAATACGGTTTATTAGAAAAAATATATATAATAATTAAAAAGTGATGAATTGAGTTATCCCAAAAACGTGGGAATGCTACCACAAAATAACTTGTCCTGCCATGTCATCATGGTATTAACCAAGTAGTGGGATACTGAAAGCCACATAATACAGGCTCAGTGTTAGGCAAAGCAGCAATAATGTTTTAGCCTTTTCATATGTGTTTGTTTGTTTGTTTGTTTGTTTGTTTGTTTGTTTAGAGAATTGGCAGAATATCTCATGAACCACTGGAGGGTTTTTGATGAAATTCTCACAATGTAATGACTGAATGTACATCTATAACTGATTAGCGTTTAGAGTCACCTTATTTAAGAAGGAAGCCACAGCTAAGCAATTTTTAACACCAACAAATATAACTTAATTTATTTTGCAGAAACTGAGCTTAGATTTAGTAAAACAGTAAGTGAATGATACTCAACACAGAATTTGAGGACTAACAGATCACTTGAGTTCTATGGTTTGAAACTAGCAGGCGATAAGCATTCCTTCAAGGAATGCAAAGATTGTATTCACAGATGATAACAAATGCATCCTCGTCTCAGTCATTTCACAACATACATGACCACAACTCAGTGACACATGATGTCATCAGCTTATGATGGAATCCAGCATCACTTTATTTTCTTGTTTGTGCCACATGTCCCATCAAGGCTAGCCAGCTTAAACCACCTCAGCTGAGACGACCCCTGTTCATTTCAGTGCCACCATAGATTAAGCCCACTGTAATCCCTCTGATCCGAGGGGCCCAGTTGGATATTCGTGGTAATAAGTAAACATATGAATAAATAATCTTAGCAGCTGCCGTTGGACAGCTGGAACTCGTGAGTTCTGACGCTTCTCTGCGTGACATTCAAAGGAATGTGATCTCAAAGAAAAACCAATTGGTTATAGATGACATACTTCAAGAAAAAGAAAAAAGGAAAAGAAAGTTTGTTTATAGGTAGTAAAACATTTAAATGGTTGGGCTTATTTCTGAATAAATGTAGACTTAATAAAATGATGTGTGCTGAATTTAACATGGTGGGTTACTGATTGAGAGAAGTACTGGGATGAAAACCTGAACTCAACCCTGTTGGGATTCAGGTCACCCAGGAAGAGATAAAGAGAGAGAGAAAGAAAAAAAAAAGATTAGTTTGAGGTTTTCCTGGAAACCAGGCAATGATCTGCCTCTTGTCATTCATTCAGTCCGTCAACAAACTCAAGCTGTTTACCCCAGGGCTTCATTATCTATCTAGAAGACCCTCTTCCCAGCCCCAACACTTTTCTTTAATACCAACCAATCAACCCCAAGTCTCTCATCTCCTCTCGCTCTCTCTCATTCTCTGAGAGTCTGCTGCTGGATCTCGCTCCTCTGGGATGAATTTACCCAGATTGGAGCACTCAGCAAAAGGGCATTATCCCGGATTACATGTCTGTTAGGCGGCAGTGTTAAGTAATTCAACCAGATGCTGTTGTGATCGCCGGGTCACCTGTGAAGACAAGGGTAGCAGCTGCACGTCTTCTTTCCGCTCTCTGCCATCATATCTCCATCCTTCTGAGACATTATCTCCAGGAGACAGAAGGCAGGACAGCAGAAGTTGGTGGGGTTTTCCCCATCAAACATACACCGTTAAATACAAAAAAAGAGAGTGCTGAAGCTCTCTCTAACCTCACACAGGATTTGGTGAAAGATTATGGCATGGATTACTGGTTTCAAAATTGCAGTTTAACTCACAGGATACAAAACACTACGTTTGCCCCACTAACGGCGCCTCCGCAAAGCTCTGTGTGTGTGTGTGTGTGTTGTGGGGGGTGCGTTCAGCAGAGTGTGTTATTTTTCACAACACAGCTGGGCCAAAAGAAATATGTTGGTGCTTTTAACATACTGTATCTTTTATCCACTAATCCACTGTCTTCTGAGTTGAAGAGGATTTTTTTTACTTGCTTCTGGCATTTGTGATTACTTCTGGACCACAGGTGGTTCAAATCCTGAAATGAGTTTGTTCCTTTTATTATCAAAAATCATTTTTCTACAAACCCAGGGCAACAGTAAGCCTCGATTCAATACATTTTAGTGAATTGCATTTTTTTTCCCTGTCTCACATTCAATCCTAATATATCATTTAAAGCTCTTAGCACAGATGTGAGTTCTTATCTTGTTCTTATTCAAACATAAAATATGGAGGCATTTTGATGAGACAGAGACAACATATTATCTAAATAAATAAAAAAAGAACCCTTAAACCTTTTTATTTTTATTTTTCAAAATGCAGTTGGCTTGGTTTGCTGGCATGAAAACACTCATGACTCAATATGTGTCATCAAAACAGATGAAAGGAAAAGAAGAACACGAGGTTGTCCAGGTTAGGGAAAAAAAACAAAATGGGTAAATAGTATTAAAAAAGATATTTACTGCAATTTCAGTGTATTCATTTTAATTTTTAGAGTGAACATCACAAAGACATCTTAACAAATAAAAAAGTCTGTAAATTAATTTTCAAACTGAGTTATGCATGATGTGAACACGTTTGTAAATAAAGTCAGGAGTTGTACTGTTTATTGGTGGGTGTTGTAAAGAAATTAATTTGTCTGGGATTGTAAGGAAAACATATAGAAATGTGAAAAAAATAAAATAAAACAACAAATAAAACTTTCCTAAAAAGATAATTTTGACCAATGAACTGATATTTTCTTTTACTTGAATGTTAGAGAAATTATGAAAAATATCAAGTTTATTTTAGGTCATTTGCAAAGGGGTTCTGTAGAAATGTTTTGATCAATAACTGTCTTATCTGTTGTAGATGACTTTTTGAATAACTTCAATCTGGAAAAAATAGAGTTATATTACCATCTTCCACTACTAAAGATGAGTTATCATGTAATGTTCTGTGTGTGTCCAAGATTGTAGGGTCAGGACAGTTTAACTGACCAGAGTTCAGACAGTCAAAAACAAAATTCCTGAGTGTTTTGCAATTATTACCAGACCAGACAGAACCAGTAAGAAAAACAGTTATTGGGAAAAACAAGGACTGGGGGAGCCAAGACTTGAGTCACATCACAATCTTCTGATTGGATAAAGTTTCCCAACACACACTGATGGAATCCTCAGCTATGAAGCTTGTTGAGCCCAAGATATCTTTGGAAATGCTTTGAATATGTTGTGAAATGATTTGAGAGCACAATAAAGTTTCCCCCTGGTGGCGAGTTGAAGAAAAGACTTACGGCTACAGTGTATTTTTTTTATCTAAATGTAAAGAGCAGATTCCTCTTTCTCCTACAAATTCCACCACAAGATCAAAGGAAACAAATGCTGTCCTAAAACCTTTCCAGTCTGAAAAGGTTCATCAATGTTCAACTGTAATTTTACAAACTCTTACATTGTAAGCAGTTTGACATTAATAACTATTATTGCTGAAATATTGTAAAATTCCTGCAAGATGTGAGCCAAGCTGCCATTGAAGTGGAACAGCTAGTTACCACTGTTTGTGTTTTCATATAAGCAAATATAAAAAAAATCATACAAGACAACTTTTAGAGTCATTGTAAGAATGCAAAAAAAAACATTGGTGTAAACCATTAACATTACTTTGTTAAATAATGGCACATTTGCACTGTTTCTCTTAACTGAGGTTGTATAGTTATCTAAAGCAGGTAAGATGTTGTTTGTGATAACCTTTGCTCAGAAACATACTTCAGAAAGTCTGAAATACTATTTTAGGTCTCGAAAAACGGCAACACAATCCCCTTAATTATCCGTTTAACACCTTTTAAAGGAACCTTGCTTTAAAAGTTCTGAACTGTCACTTTAAGTGGCCTATTGCTTATAGTTTTAAATCTACTTAAGGTAAGTCACAGAGCATGTAACTATTCAGCAATTATCTTTAGACTTTATGTTCAATGCACTCACAACTTCTCTTCACCTAAATAGAACTCGTGCTGCATTCAATGACTCACGGAATTCTGCAGTTTCTTCTCAGACAGAGCAAGATCATTGCACATCTGCAGCATTTATTTTGAGGAGCCTGCATGCAAGCGATGATGCACCAGCTCGCTCCTGCAGCCTGTGTCGAAATGTTTGTTCCACCTCTGCTCAAAAACATTTCCTTGTAAAGCAGCCAAGCAATATATCGACACGATAGCGTAAGCGCTAAGATCCATGTGTCACCTCAGTGCAGGTGGCACTAGAGGAATTGGGTAGCTGATCTGATAAGGACCTTCTGGTGTTTGCTGGGAAGTTTCTAGGACAGCCCAATATTACACTTGGATTAACTCACCCTTCTGTCCTCCTGCCTGTTTGCTCCCCCTCAGCTTTCTTTTTTTTTCTTCTTCTTTTTCTCCTTTCTTTCTCCCACTTCCAATGTTTTCTTCCTGCAGTTTCCTAACAGTAGACGGGAAGAAAAGGGTTGCTATTCTGGTACACTTGACATGCATTCTGTCTCTGCCTGTGAGTACATGTGAGCGTGTGGCATCTGTGCACTCTTTCCTGTTCTCCTACAATTACTGTTGTGAACCTTGAATAGCAATATAAATGCAAATCAGCCTTTTAATGTGTACAAGCAGCATATACGAAGGAAGGAGCTCCTCACCTGTTAGTGACAGCGGATGTGTCTCTGCCTGGCCGTTACTACAACGGCGCATGTTAAATGCTGGCAGCAGATAAAGTGGAAAGGATTTTCATTTGTAAGCAAATCTTAGGGCCGCTGTATGTGTCTCGTCTCAAATGTATTAAAGACCATTCACGGGGAGCGGATGTAAAACATCATTGTGCGGAGAAGTGATGCAGCCCCGGCATTAACTCCTAACTTGTGCGCTTTTTATTCATCGCTCGCCGCCATGAAAGGCAGGCAGTTGTGCAGCTGCCCGTATCTGTTTGTTTGTTTGTCTGTTAGCAAATTATCTCATGAACCAGTGAGTGGATTTAAATGAAACCTGTGGAAAATAGCCATTGGGTGCACATGTACAACTGATTTAAATTTTGGAGTTCACCGAATTTAATAAAGACACCAAAGCGGATCAATGTCAGTAGATGCAAAACGGCTATAAGTCTGTCAGTTTTATAAATATTATGTTTAATACTTTGTGTGGTAGTAGCTGATTGTTCTCCCCAACACATATTCCCAAGTACCAACAGACTACAGATAATTTTTCTTTAAAACTATGTCGTTAACTCCTGGCATCAACTCTGTTTGTCTGTTATCAGATTATTTTATGAACAATTGGCTGGATGCTAAATACATTTTCCAAAAATACCCTTTCGGTGTACATCTATGAGTCATTTTTGCAATCAATCTGATTTATTAAGACCACAATGACCATAGATTTGTCAGTTTTACATATATTATGCTAAAGATTTGAGTTGACACTGACAATTATCCTCATGACACACTCCAAGCATCAGCAGATGACACAAAGTCTTTGTTTAAAACGTCAACATGCAAAGTGCATTTCTTTAAAGTTTGCAGGCCTTTCATTTAAAGTCCAAGTTTTGTTACTCATTTACTTGATGCAAGGACTCAGTGGCTTTTATTTATTCAAGAACAAGAGAAAGTGCTCTGTCTGGTGGTGCCCAGACATCCAGTGGAAAGAGGCCTGGCTTTCTGAAAAGCTATTTGATCTGGCGCCGATACCAAAAGATGTTTTATTCAGCTCGGCGTGTCCAACACAACAGCAGCACAAACTTACTTTTTGATTCATGACAAACTTTTGGATAATGGCCAGGGCTGAATGGGGTGGTGGGGTGGGGTGGGGGTGCACTCCCTTTTATTTTGTTTCTGTTCTTTTTTTTCTAGATGCCAACAAATAGGACACCTGCCTGTCCCACTAGATACTTAAACAGTTTGGGAAAAAAACAATCTATTCACCAAGCAGGCACTGCAGCCCAGAAAGAGTCCAGCACACCACACTCTTTTCCCTGACAAAACTCTTACACATATGCCACTGTTGGCTCGATGCCATCTTCTGTCTGCTGTTGGGAAAGTTTGAATGTGAAGAAAAAAGAGAGCGTCTGGAAGACTGTGAGTCTGGTTTCCTGAAATGCATAATGAACGTTCAGCAATGAATACAAAAAGTGTCACATTTACAAATATTGAAGTCATAGCACACTTTAACTGAACAGTTTGATAAATGAATTAATAAAGTAGCACAAACTGAAAAAAGTAGTCTGATTGCGTAAAAAGTATGGAAGTAAATGTAACCAAGAGAACGGTATACTGAATGAGTCGACCAGTTTTTCATTGTGTGAATGCTGAGTCAGCATTCACACTCAGCATTCACACGATAACCAACAACCTAACATTTATTTTATGGTTTATCTTTTCAAGGATATCTTGAATGCAAGTAAATGTTTTTATTTATTTATTTATTTTTTCAAAAATAAGTATGGTAACAGCTTCAATAACTGCATAGTTCTACACAACAAGGGTTTATTTTCTTCAAGAGAACTTAACTTTTTTTAACATGTCAGTTTGCAGCATACATTATAGTATACGCAGTCTATAGAGTGACACTTGATTGTGCAACTTCACTTTAAAGGTCAAGTTGACGTTGTGGCTCAATACATTTTATTTTTAACAGGAGATGCTAAAAAAGATCCTTTCAGTCATAAAGGTTGCAAACCTCTTAGCTAGCTGAGTCGTCATAAAGAAAAGCCCATACACACATGCATCGAATATCCTGTCTTGCATTACCAAAGATTAATCTGTCAGAGCACAACAGGAGAGAAAGCCTGGAGTATGCCAGCTCTGAGCACTGAGTAGTAAAGGTAGATGCCATAACATGCTATAAATAAAGTTTTGTATTGATTTTAAAACTGTTAATATATCGCAATATAGGAATATAGCAGAATTGATTTTAGGCCTGTGCCTCTGCTGATTTTTATTATGGTACTGCTGGGACTCACTCTGCCTGCCTTAATGCATGGCCTATTTTTATACCCGGTAGTAATTTGGTGTCACAGGGAGGATCAGCTAATGGCAATCTCTTCCTTTTTTCTCCTCTGGTTTGCGTCTCAGCACATGGCTAAAAGTCTTACCTCTGTCTCCTATTGTTATCTTAAGCCCTATTCTTTATCCGTTCAGCTCTTTGAGTGCAAGTTGGAGACTTGAGTAAACAAACTGCTAAAATGTGTAATTAAATCTTTGTGGCTACTTCGGTATTCACGTTCTGATTTTCAGTTTGAAGAGCTCTTTTTGCACTTTCCGATTTTTAGTTTATTTCATCAAGTGCAGTTTAATATTGTGGTGGCTGGCCTTGGCAATGGAAAAAAAAATGCTAATGCACATTGGAGATTTTAAATGATTTGCTATCCTTTCAAATTTGTTGGCAGGGGTTTCAATCTGGCCGGCGTCCTGGGAGACTGCACAGTGGTCATTGCTCAATCCCTAAGGGACATTAGTGCAAATCACAAAGGAGCACAGAAGTCATTTTGGTTTTCCATTTTCTTTTGGCCACCGCCCAATGCTAAATGGTGGAGAAGGACGTCTTGCAGCCGAGGAGAGGAGGGTAAAAAGGGAATGAACACATCACCTCTCTTTGCCTTTCTAACCTTTCAAACCTGATTAAATCGAATCAAAATACTGCAGTTCTGACCCATTTCAGACAACCTGAAGACAAACCCGTTAAGGAGCAACCAAGACGGCCTTGGGGTGAACTGAGGGCAAGGCCATCTATTACTTCTTAGCCAGCCAAGAGCACAGGGACGCGCAAAAATGCCTGCGGTGCCCAATGATGAACAGACTCCACATTGGATATTGGATTAGAGTGGCAAGAGCAAGAGAGCCCTAAAAGCTACGGCAGTTTATTGAAGCCTCATCTGAAGCTATAATGTTACAACAGAAGGGCTTGTGTTATGACAGATGATCGCGTGTCTCTTTGTGAATAACTATGGCCGAGGAAGATGTGTATAGTGGGTTGAGCTGGTCCATCCAGCAATCTCTTAATTTTATAAATATCACAAAGTAGAATGGGTTGAAGGAATCCATATCTTTATGTTATGTCAAAAAATATTGTAACTATTTTAATCAAACCTATAATAAACTGAAAATAATATTAGGCACACTTTCATACACAGGCAGGTGTCATCCCTCTGTTAGCACCACATCAGTTTTTAGCTAAATGTTTACACATCTGATGGGGTTAAAGCCATTTCTTTGGGTTGACAAGTGTTCATTATCTGTGGCAGCCATCTTGAACTGAATGGACACCAAAAGTTGATCATTTGTCAATGTCTATATAAAATTCACTCAGTCAACAGACAAAGAAGGTTAAAGAAATGTGCGTGCCGATCCAGTGCAGCACTGCCAAATACTGTGCAGATTAAATATACACAATGAACATTTTCAGATTACTCGAGAACAATAAACTGAAATTCCTGTTAAAGCCCTGTTCCTATTTCTAGTAAGTCTAGCTGGAAGAATTTCCTCTCTGGTGAAAGGAAATGTTATCTAATACTGGACGGATGATAGTAATGACAGCACAATGCCCTCCAAGGTAAACAAAGATATCTGGCGCTTTGGAAAAGGCAGTGAGAGGAGAATAAAGAACAACACAGACAGAAAAAGAGAAGAGAAAAAAAAATTCCAAAAGGAAGAGCATTCTTGTCAGAAATGAAAACATATCTGTGTCTTGCAGCCCTAATCCTTAATGCCAGTGTATTTGCTGTCTGAGCAGAGAATTTGTGCGTCTGTGCAAACAAGCACAAATGTGATTATTCCTCACTTTGGTCGCACTCTAATTCTATTACTTTACATTGTTTTCCTATCTGTCTCCAAACAGCTTTGGCTCAAACTACTCTCTTTTTTTCAAAAAAGACAAAGTGCTGCTTGTCTTTGGCAGATGAGCAGAGTCATCTACACTATTATTAGTTTTAAATATACCCTTGCATGACTTTTAACTTCTGTTTCCCAACAATCCAGTTGGGAAGAGTCATTGTCTCCCATCCCAGGGCTGCTGGGACGTCAGCACAGCAGGGCATTAAAAATGTAGCAGGGCAGCTAAAGATGATGGTAGCTGCCCACGGTGGGATGTTCAGGGGTCTCAACCAATCCCCCCAATCACCTTCGGTGCACGACTTCTAATCTTTCCCCCAGGTTATGAGTGTGAATTATTAACAAGGCTTTCATTTAAAAAAAAAAGTCATTTGCTCTGAGCAGCTGTACAAACTCTGACACCCTGCCTCATTTTAAATTTGTAGAAAGTGTCTCATAAATTTATGCTGGCTCTTTAACCACCAGAAGAGTTTTTCTTCACATGGTTGTGCTTCACACTGACTGACTGACAGGTTAATGGCTTCAAGTTTTCTGTTCATCTTCATTTGAAGAATCTATGTAACTCTTATACATTCAAAATGTCCTCTAAATTAGACATAAAATTGGATATGTAGAAGCACTTTATTAGATGGTCTAAAAGGATTCAGATTTTTTTGAAGTATGATTTATTTTAGATCTTTTCGGGCACATCATACCTTAGCTGTTGCAGACAGCTCTCAGAATTATTTTTGTTTAGAGAAATGCATTTATTTACTTTTCATGATGTATTTGACTTGTTTGAAAAGCTAATGATTCATATGAGTGCAACAATGCCTATTTCAAAAGTTTTATTATGGTTCATGCAAATATTATTTTCACATGGAACATTCTGAATATTTTTTTAAATGTAAAAGACCAAAGTATTTATTATTAGTCTGAGCTACGAAGTCCTGTTTGTTTCTAGTTATAAACATGATGCTAATGGTATTAGATTGTCTTTTGTGTTCTCAATGTCAATTTAGTATCTTCACTTTTGATTAGCAGCATGCAATTGTTTTTTCAACATTTTATTGTACACTTTTTATTAGGCATAAAATAACATGAATCAGTTGTAATTCAATAAAATTAAGCCAAAGTGTTTTAAACTTAAAGAAAATTAAAATTCACTAATGAACCTTTTAGAATCTTACCATTGCCCTATAAATCATAATCCAATTAAATCATGAGTTATTTCAAAAAATTCAAGCAGTCCTTTCATATTTTGCTCAGATTTGTAAATTTGACTAATTGCCACAAAGTTTCAACAGTCACTTGAGCCCCTACTTATCTAAATACGACTTAAACCGAGTCTGCAAGATAAAAGCAAGTCAGGTACCAAAATATCAAATTTACTATTAATTGGTTCCCGAAATCGGTTTAAGTCAGTTTTCAGTGGTACATGAAAGTGATGGCAAACTCTTTTGTGCTGTGTATTAAGGACTACAGACACAACTAGGAACTTTGTCAGAAATCATTGCATCCAGTTAGGTTACAAGAAGTGGAAATTAATGGGTTGGTGAGGACTAAAACCTTAAAATAAATAGATAGCATTTATTGAAAGCCAAGGTTTTAAACAAATATCTTGGGCGGTGCTTGAAACATTCCACATAGCAACATTTGCCTGGCTCAGTTCTGATCCACACAATGCACCTTCACTCAGCCCAGATACCACAAGATGCCGGAGGTAGTCCATGCATGGGGCCAGCACCACATAAACCAAACTAAAACCAGGCCTAGTGTGGCAAAGACAGATTTGGGCCCTATAACCCAAACCACAACTGGGCCAGTTGTGGCATACCCACCTTTAACCCACCTGCTGCCCTGGAGTCAAAATGACCCACTGAGCCCCAGTCTCAAAACTGAGGCCTGGTGGGTCATTTGACCCTATGGAGGGTTACAAACAGTGCCATTATTGCCAGACTTAGACTACATCCGGTTGACAAACCACTTGCCATGCCAGCAGTCAACCAGCAGTACCAGCTTGACACAGATCTAGCCCACACCTGTCTGCTGTGTGGCAATGATTACTTTTTCACAGTTTCAATATCATCTGTGCACTGAGCCTTGAGATGTATAGACACACATAGGCGATTATATGGTTGTCTACCTTTCATGTCTTTAGGTTATAATGCCATTTACAAACAGTAAGATAATTATATTTTACCTTTTTTACAGAACCTGACTTCAAAACATCTGAAATAGTCTTTTAAATGTAGCATATGCTGTGTCTTACTTATTTTGTTCAGAAACCACATACACATGTCCTCTCTTATTCCTGTTTCGAATACAGTGAAGTTATATGTCTAGCTTGGCTGAAGGACAGCTCTTAAAAGTCAGCCTCATGTGGGTCTGGGAATTGGTATCTCTGTTGTTTACTACAAAACCAGACATCTTTTAGTTTCTCCCTCTGCTCAGACTCTTTTGATCATCCCTTCCATATTGGATATAAAATGGAGAATGAACAGCTCTGCAATACAAGTGACTTTTCAAGTTCTGTAGTTCTTTGAAGACTGCCAAACAAGTGTCTTTCATCTCAAAAAACCAGCAGCCGCCTTGTACAAAAAGAGAACAGGACAAAAAAAATAAAATAAAAAAATAAAATAGGAGAGGAAGGTAGTATTCTGGGCTTGGAAATGAAAAAGCGAAGATTTTAAAATCTCTTTGTGATTGTGTTTCCTCTTCGGCCCCCTGAGAGAAGAAGAAAAATGTCTTGCACTTTGTGCAGCTTTTGCTGGACATTGGTTAAATATAAAACTTAGTAAAGAAGCAAAAATGTTCCACTACCGATAATTAATAAAAAATATATATAATCTCATCCAACATGGATTGTCATTAAATGAAAATAATGCTCTCCTTCCACGGTAAATAGGAATAGGTACTTGTAGCAGAAACACTCTTCAAATTCTGTCTATAATTGGCTGATTTGGTCATTTATTTTTAATATTTGACACCCATCCTGTTTTCTGGTCTTATCACCATCACTACATTTACCAGCCTGCTCCAAACATAAGACCAACTTGCAGCAATTCACACTTCTCATAATATGTGTTTAATGTATCTGTTATTCATTGGGCTAATTAATATATCACAAGTGTCAAGACAACAGCAAATGATTTAAAACCAGAGGAAGCAATTTCAAAGAACACTAATCTCAGATGCTGCTTTATGATTTATGGCTGTCGTCTTTTTGTTGTGTTGCTGAACAATTAACTATGGACACATAGATGGAACTTTCAGTGAAGTAAAGTTTACTCAACTCTAAACTCTGCAGCCAAAGAAAAACAACAACAACAAAAAAAAAAACTAATGAAACAAAAGCTTTGAGAACAAAGAGAGGTTCCACTGATAAACCTGATTTTCATACTTCCTCATTTTTATCGTTCTGATTCGGATCGCTACGTCCTTTATTTTTCTCCAGGAAATGTGGTAACCCAAGATTGAATGAATCAACGCAAAGGAGGGTACACATTGTGTGGCAGTAAAGCTGAACTCAACAGCGACCCTAGTTTCCACCTTATATTCTTTTCAAAATAAACTTCATTAGCAGAAATATATCTTTTGGCATTTCAAGTTTCAGGTTTGTGTTTATTGAGAGGCAGACGGTTTTAAAAATCCAATACCAGTAACAACAACATAAAAAAGACAGTTGTGATGGTTGCAGGATTTTAATTTTTTTTTTCAAATTCACCCTCTTTAATTACATTTAAAATATTCAAATATCACACACCTAGTAGTGACAGGTTGTTTGGCATTGTTGGGTTGCCATACAGGTATTCAGTGGCTTTCTACAAGGACAGAATCTTGGAAAAAACAAATAAAAAATAAAACGCTTCTTACACTCAGAATCACTTATTCTTGAATTAATGGTGTACACGTCGCAATAGCGTTCCCCAGCTGAGATCTGAACCAGATTTCAACCCAGCGCTCCCTGGAGGTGAGGTCCAGCATCTCCCAGACAGGACATCTGGTCCCAGAGCATCGCCACCGGGGGGTTGATGTCACTGACTTAATTGTTATGTTTCTTTTCTTCCTCCGTGAACAAAAACTAGGCCAGCTATCCTTAAAAGGGGAAGAGAAGGTGACGGTGGGGCAGCACTGGTTGCCGGGCTGAGTCGGCACGCCACAACATTTACAACAACAGCCCTAATAAATTACAGCAACAGATTGCTGTGAACAAACAAAAATAAATTATCAGACAAGAAAATAAAAAAAAAATACAGTTCAAAATTGGTGCAAAGAGGAGTGGATGAAAGGATCTCTGGCCCACATCTTGCAAAACATATTGCTACTTGTAAAGATTGGAAATCTTTTCACCTCATTATTGCTTCTTCTTAAAAAAAGAAAATAATAATAGAATCCTTTAGAAAATTGTCTCTTATCGACTCCCCAAAGTCTTCAACCTCCATTGTTTTTCTCCTCCTTTTCTACCTGTTTTGCCCAGCAGGAAAAAAAAAAAAAACCCTGCAGATTGTTGTGCTCTTTTGGACTAGTGCTCCATCAATTCAGCCGAGCCAGAGAAAGCCTCGAAGCTTATGTCATTAAAATGCTTAGACATGTGGAAAGAAACAACAAGAGATTGGAGGATGGGAAATGGTATGTCAGGGGAAATGTTCGTCAGGTACTATCAGCCTGAGAGCTGTCCATATAGGATTCCTTGAAGAAGAGAAGGGGCGGGAATGGTCAAATTTGGGGGAAGAAAGGATGTTTGCAGAGAGAAGTGCTAATCTTTAGGCTGTTAAATGCAAAGGAGTCAACACTTTTCTAATTGTTCAACTTTGACAGGATAAAATCTAAAAATTTGGCAGCATCAACAGACTGTTTCAAATGACAGCTGGAAATCAGTCAGATTCCTGGCAGAGTTTTACCTGCTTCTGAACTTAAAAATTACAAGTTAAAAAGTACAAATTCTCAAGTGAATAGGTGCCAACCTTCCAAATCTACTTTTATTATAACCAATTTATTCACATTTTACTTCTAATTTTCATCTAGAATTTCATGTTTTTTGTTTGTTTTGTGTTAAACACATTTTAAAAATAATTAATTAAATGAGAGGAAATTCCAGAAAGAGAATGGGCCTTTATATAATATACTGTACAATTTTTTTTGTTATTAATATTTTGAAGATTCTGTAAAGTATGTAACAATGCCATGAGTTGGTATTTAGCTTTTGAATTAAACGTCAATGTTTGTTAGTCCTAGATGAAGATAAACTAAAAATGAAAAACTAATAAAATGTTTAATTTAACACCAACACGATAAACAATATAAGTTAATGTTCTTTGTTCACAGGAAGGGCTTGAGGAAGCACTTCAGATAGAATGGATTTTGAAAGTAATTTGCAAGACAATACTTGTGTCTTGGGGAGGATGTGCTCCCTACTGTTTTAGCCCCTTGTGACTGTGTGTTACACATACCTGTATGCATCTGTGCATGCTTTGCGGATGGCATGCTTCCTAAGAGAGCTTGTGCACTCAGGCTTGACATGCATGCACACGTGTGCAACAAAACCATGCAAGGGCCTTCCAAACAGAGAGCGCTGCATTTCGGAAGGTGCCAGAATGAGTTTGTCACAGAGAGTGTAAACTTGAAGAGAAAGGGGTCTGTGGAGAGAGAGACTTTCCCCAGGCAGCCAGGGTCTGTCAGACTGATTAAGTCACACGGCTCGAGTGAGGGCTTGGAAACTGAAGCAGAGCTTGCAGGAGGAGCATTGGATGACACGGAAAAATAAATAAATAAAATGGGGGGGAAGCAAGATGCGAGCATTAGGATTACGGCCTATCACATGTGCACTTACTTATACCTGACCCTGGAGAGTCATGCCAGGACACGAGCATACCAGCCCACATCCCATCATCCCACCGGACAGCTTCCTCACCCTGCGGCGACATAAAGCAGGTCAGCGCCTTCTTTAAGTTCACAAAACTCAACGAGACAGGACAACTCCAACATATGCCTATATGACAGCGGAGCGAATAGATGACTGACGACAGAGCATTGTTTCTTAAGGGTATGAATAAACACATAGACTTAATGTTTGTCTTCTATTTGCCTTCACTTTCTCCTCAAACAGACCCAACAAAATGCGGCAGACACGCTGCAAGGGTTAGCTTTAATGTGCAAGAATCTAGCCCTCTTCTTGAAACATGAACAGACAGAACATCAGCCCACTTGTGAACTTGGTGAGTGTGATACATTCTCTATATGTGACAGAAATGCCAAGGATCTTTGAACCCTCTATAAAACATGGCCAGACTACTACTATAACATCACAACCATTTCAGCCACCAGACTAAAATATGAACTCCTACTTTTTATTTATTTCATTTATTTATTGCCCACAGATGCCCTAGTTGTTCTTCCTCTCTGTCACACTGAGAAGATTGCAGACTTGTTGGTAAACAGCAGAAGGGCAGCATCATTAACAACACTGAGGCTAAACCACTTGGAATATATTTAGCAAGTGCAAATGAGTCTAGATGGTGCATCGCTTTCAGTCATGCCCTCAGTAAAACCAGGTATGTAGTGAACAGAGAACAACTTGCTAAAATGTAAAGTAAGGCTAGCATCTCAACTTTATCCTCCCACGACTGGCCTCCCCCATACTGAAATTACCATTGCTCATTGCTCGTCCTCTCCTCCTCGGGCTTCTATGGTCCCATTGCTATAACAAAGCATAATCTATAGCACCTCTAGCACCAAATGCTAATTGCCATGCATTCAAACTGAGAAAGGAAAAAAAAACTGGCTGAATTAAGAGTCATTTAGCAAGAGACTGAGTTCAGCACAAAGCTGTTATGCCTATGAGCAAATGTTTCTGCTGTCTGCCACAGGAAAAGTCTAACATGGGAATGAAAACTTGCTTTATGTGCATTAAAATGCTAATTTAAACCTAGGCTTGAATTTGCCAGTATCTACTACGGCAGGACAACACCTAGTAAGGAATAAAGGAACAAAATTGTTCAGAGTGTAAAACCATTTTTAATTTGCAAGACAAAAACTTGATCTGGCTGTGTTTCTTTCAAAGGGAGTGGACACAAATAGATATCTTAGCACTCAGAACACTGCAGAAAGTATTTTTTGTCCTCTGTCTCCATCACAAATAGTGGCAGTGCGCATCTTTAATCAAGGGCGTGTCAATGTTGATGACTATGAGAAATCTGCAGGCTGTCCCAAAGGTGTTGTCACCTTTCCTTCAAAGTAAAAAGGTTTTCCCCTCCTAACTTCCTCTTCTACACAGCTGTTGTCAGCGCTGACTTGGACGTTTATTTTATTGTATCTTTGGCAACATCAAAAGACAGTTCAGATTTCAGCTTCTGATTCCAAACGTGTGTCCAACCTGCTGCACAAATAGACCGAGCTGTTCTTTATAAACTTAAGTATTTAGACGGAACAAATTATTAATTTATTTATGGAACATAAGCTTTAATTACATTATGCCATCAGTCAGTATGTATTGTCATTATGAATATTTCATAGTGAGTGTTAGTGTATGTGTGGGTGTTTTATTTATTTGTTTATTTTATCGTTTGGATCTGTGCAAGACAGCTTGTATCTGTCCCTGTGCCTCTGGATTTCCTCAGGCCATACACTGACACTTTCTTGTTTTCTTTTTCTGTGCTGTTTCAGCTAGACAGGCAGAAAGAGCAATCTTCTATGACTGAGACTGACCCTAGTGCAGTGGATGGGTCAAGGTCTGGGCCAGTAGCACCAGCTGGGGTTCTCTGCCACTTGCATTACATACTTGAATTGCATGATACTAGAGTGGACAGCATGTGCTTTGTCACTATGTCAGACACTTGGAAACCACATTACTCTGGTTTATATTTATTTTTTTTGTTTATTTAACAGTTGAAAATCTTTAATTAATTTCACTCCATATGATCCATGTAGAAACCTGTAAATATGTATTTTAAAATTTATAAAAAAAAAAATAATTATTGTTAGATTTGTAATTATTTTATTAATTATTTTCAATGATTGGTTATTAGGAAAATGAGTTTGCAGGGTAGGAAGCCTTCAAAAAAGTCCAACAAAAATGGCAAACTCAAAAACTCAAATAAAAATGACTTATTTTCAGTCTTTTTCTACCTTGAACAGTTTTGCCCAACAACAAAAATCAAGAAAGGCTTACAGACCAATACAAATAAAGGTCTTTCTATTTGTTGAAACAAGACTTTGAATGAAGCGGAATGACTCAATGAGAACAAGTCTACAGATGACATTTACCCCATATGGGTAAAGATGGTACATTTAAATGATTGATTAAAATCAGAATTTTGGCTTGGTTCTCGATTTCTGTGTTTATTGTCATTGTCAGCTGGTCAATAAAACAACAAAAAAACACAACAGTGTAATGAAAAGAATATACCCACAGAGCCAGACACAGAGCCAGCTCAGACTCTTTAATCCCGCCACCAGTAGTTTTTTTTTTTTTTTTTGAGTGCTCTGAACCTGCTGTGAAATTGAATTTTCCAACCTTGTGTGTATGTGAACCAGCCAAGCACTGCATTGTCAGAGCACTCAATTAGCTCCCAAGGCGGAAGCCAAAATGTTTTCCAACTGCAAATGTATTCTTCACAGGGCAAGCTCTCATTAGCATAACGCTCCTTTCCGTATAGGGGAAAGGATGAAGGCCCTTCCAAAGTCAAAAATATAAGCAATCTAAGCTTTAATATACTGTTATATGCAGGCAGTCTCCATGGCATGATGTTAGATATGTAGGGATAAAGAAGCTCTCAGTGTTAAGAGTGTTAACCTCTGCTCAAAAGTTCTCATTAGCATTTGTAATAAATAAAGTATGTAAGAAAGTATGTAGCACCTTGCAGACTTTCTGATTCTTGTTTTTCATGCAGTGTTTTCGGTTTTGACTCGCACCACAAAGAAAAGAAAGAAGCACGCTTGAGTTTCTGAGCACTCTTTCAAACAGATGTTTAAATGCTCTTGTTCACTCTCCTCACTGGAGAGCTAAGCACACATTTTGCGGGGCCCCGCAAATCTAGTTACCAAATAAGTTTCAAGTCTCAAAAACCTTTGTTGGTGTTCTGTCGCAGTGGAAAATTTGCAGAAAAGAAACTTTGTTGCTTAGCAAATTTGCCAACATTGAACCAGTTGGCTGAAGCATTAAAAACAATCTACTCTGACAAGTAGCTAAACATTTTCCTGACAAAGTCACATTGAAGTCAGAAAAAAGCCATACCAACTTTTTTTTCCCTTCTTTTTATTCTCAGCTGAAAGGCTGAAAGAAAAGGAGCGATGGAGAAAAAGAAGAGGGAGACGAAAGTAACTTTCAACAACTGGAGACAGGCAGTAGCAATAGCATCTACTCATCCTCAGAACCCACGCATGTTTTTGTTTGACTAAAGTGGCTCTGGAGCACTAATGCAGTCCGTGTAGAACAGACGGGGTCAGGGGGTTGTCGTTGTTTGTCGGTGACCTGCATTGCCCCCTTATTCTCATTACTGAGGTGCCACAGACTCCAAATCTAGGGCTCCCGTGTTTCTCCCCTGCCCTGGGTCTTGTTTATCAGGCCGAAGACATGCATACATGTCGATGACAGCTCCGTCACACAGCAAAGGCATGTTTTCCAATTGAAATGTGGAGGTTTTTATAATGGTTTATGGTGGTGGGGTTCTCACTCACATCCTGTACAGATGTAAATTATGTCCACAGCATTGTTTTTGATTTTTCATAAAGTTCTGGCATACAAATTAATCTGAAATCTGAACTAAGTTGAAGTGTCATTTCTCCAATGTGGCTTTACGTAAGGGAGACTGAAGGTAAATTGTGTTGTTTACCCTTTTTATTTATTTAATCCTTTTAATTTGTTTAAAAAATTCTCTTTCACTAAAAATATTCACATTTTCCCTTTCAAGGCAACATAATAATGATTCATCCATTGGTTATAAATTAAATCATCACTTAGCGTATATAATGGTTGAAATTATCTTATGTACTTACCGTGGATAGTGTCAAATAAATTGAAAAAGAAGCACTGTTAATGAATTACATTGATCTTCATCGGCTATTTTTTTAAGCTAAAGCAATTACTAAAAAGCAAGGATAAAAAAGATTAGAAATTGTCTGTTTCTTTAGATGTCGTCAGAGAACCAAGGGCATTGTTTAATGTGGTGATATTGACCATACAAAATGAGACCTGAAACTGTTTTGCTATTGAAACATACATATTTTGCTCTGAAAGAGTTGGATAATATATGAATTATTTCAATACAGCAAGAAACAAATATACATTTAATTATTCTATATTTATAAAAACATGTGCTGAAACTCTTTTTTTAGTAGTATTTTAGTGTAGATGAGTGAGCCAGTATTTAAAATCAGGCATTTGTTTCTAGCAAAAAACTCATTAGTGTTTCTTCCTGAGGATTTTAATGCCACTCATAGAGAAGTCTGCTCTCAATAAGGATGGGAAGGCACCACCAGGATTAACCTTATTTTAAATATGCCATGTGAGGAAAATTGGTTAACCTCAGTGTGACATAGCTTCGGACATACCATCACAGTTGATGGAAACTAGCTGGTAATGGACTTTATGGTGCCAAGAAACACCCGAATGACATATGCTCCCGTTAGAGATGAATATTGTTTGCCTTCCAGCATTCACTATTTGCCATTGCTACAAATTAATTTCATTTTTTGGCAAGTCAATTTGGCCCTTGTCCCTTGGCAGACCCTCCCTGAAACAGAATGTATTTTTCCCTCAGAATGCCCATGATCTAATTTGATGGTCTGCTCTCATCTTACCTACTTTAGCAATAAAGAAAGAACGTTCATTGCATTATATGCGGCAAGATGAACTTAAATGTTGGATGTTTCATGATGTTAGCATAAATGGTGATGTTTAAACCAAGTGTGGGCTTTATAAGGTCAGGAGAGTGACACAGATATTGCAGAAAAGAGGCAGATATATTTTAATCTACTCTATAAAGTCTGTAGCATGAGATTGTGGCTGTCGGATTCTTTATTCGAGATGAGCTGCATTTCCTGATAAATTGAAACAGGATGATGGAGATCAGTGACAATATCGACTGGATAATCAGGCCCAAATCACAGCCATCTGCTCTCAATCTCCACCACCATGTACACGCGCTACTATCAATCCCTCACCAATAAATCCTTAAATCCCAACAATCTGTAGCACTCAGCTTAGGACCTCTGTTAATCTACCTAGCAAACCAACATCACCGGACAGGAATGGACAACATACTAGACCTTTCATCCATCTAGAACCCAAATTCGGACTCTTGTTTATATTTCATTAATTTTGCTGATTTATTGATGCATAGAGCCTCTTAATTCAAGAGAAAATAAATTCCTTTTTATGTTGTAAAATCTACATATATGAAATAAAGATTTCACCATCAAATATATATATATATATATATATATATATATATATATATATTTTTTTTTTTTTT
>JAVKLF010000063.1:15614626-15636674 GCA_034783495.1 Millerichthys robustus | reverse complement strand
ACACACACACACACACACACACACACACACACACACACACACACACACACACACACACACACACACACACAGGTAACAATCAGCATCAAGGGCAAATAATCTTTGTGAGTTTGAAATGTATTTATGCACCAATTTTCAGGTCTACTGAGCACACCGAGTGTGTTATGTGTTTATCAATACATTCTAAAGGATTTAGATAAAATTAGGTGTTAACTTATAGTTACAAGAACTTTATGTGATAAGAATTTTGATAAATCACAAAAAAACATAAATACAAAAAGTTTATATTTAGTTTTTTTTATTTTTACATGTATTGTACTCTTGTTTTTTTTTTAATATTACTTTCCAGATTATTATGCTTTTTTTTTTTCTTTTTTATAGGACACGTTTTTTCCAAGATAATGAAAAAGTAACGCACCCCCAAGTTCAACTGAAATGCTACATAAATGCACACAATGTATTGTTCTCACAGAGACTGTCTAACCTTCACCAATAAACAGGAACATTTGTGTACCTGCAGTTTCTGATAACAGCAAATAAGATTTCAGAGATTTACAGAACACAGCTGCCTTCGGAGTGATAGCGACAATAAACACAATGATTCTTTGTTTCCCTAACGAATCCAAACCTGGTGGGATAATCAGAGCACTGTCATAATCTGGATATTGTATTTAGTTATATCATTAAAACACAAAGCTGAGTGAATATTGGACTGCTGAAAGGCACTGGGGATGAGAGATAATTGGAAAGGACATTTTAAATTTCCAAATAAGGGGAGATTGAAAGTGTTTTTGGAAAGATGTATATTTCTTTTTTATTCAGTTTATTATATTTCTATACAAATAATGAGCCCTTAAATAAAAGACAGACTTTTTTATACACATAATCCAATGCAAACTCAGTTTGTGTTCCTTCTTGTATCCAAGCAAAGCAAAGTCAACCTCTTTGTGGTCAGTCATTACTGATTCACAAGATCTGGCTTTCCTTCTGAGCAACGCCTAAGTGAATAAACACAAACCAGTCTCCAACTGTTTTTTTTAATTTTATTTTTTGTATGTTTTTATCCAAGGTTAGTCAAACAGTCTGTCTCTCAAGCAGTCTCCTAAAATCTGAAGTCACGCTGAAATTTTGTATTAGCAATCCTCCAAAGTTTCTCCTCCCAAAACAAATATACTGAGGTACTCTCAGTTGTTTTTCAAAGTAGATTTAGGCTGTAAATTACTCATGGCCTCAGTGTTGGAAGAAATCAGCAGGATGCCAGTGCATGCCTGTAGCAAAGCATTTTACCCATTTGAGAATTTTAGTTTAAGTAAAGTGAAATTCTGTGAAAAAAAGGTTATCAACAAGTAACATCTTACCCATAGCACTTGCTTAGTTTAGAAAAAAAAGTTAAGTGGATTTTTTGAACAGATTGACAAGCTAAGCATTAGTTTGCACAAAGACCATTGGATTAGAATCCAAAAAATAACTGCAGTCTCAAAAAGTTCAGATATTTATGCAAAAGCAGTTTTATTCAACTTTTACATTACTGTCAAATTTATTTAACAATACTAATGGCATTTTTTAGCATTTGCATTTTTTCTCCAAACTGAGGTCCGAAGAGTACAACAACACATAATGTCCATACATTTTTCACAGAAACAGATTAGTGAGAAAGTTGCTTAGATTTAGAGAAATAAAATAAAATACAGAAAAATAATTTTTTACTTGTTTCATACACAAACTGAATGTTTTGGTTGAGGTTGCTTTTGTATGGGTTTCCACTGGGCTTTTTTGTACGCTAATAACTTATAATTTACTATATGCTAATATCAAATAGCTAAACCTGCCAAACATCAATTCCCTCTAAGAACAAGCTAATCACCATGATGATAATATTAAACAAAAAGACTCTTTAATTTGTTGCTGCACAAAAGCCATATTTTCACAGTACCTTTTGGTATATCCATTTCCCATCCCTTCCTGATGTACTGAATCTGTTCTTGAGACACCGATTGGTATGCATTTGCTATTTAGGAAAACCTTATTGAGGCCAGGTTGGATATTTCCCACATGAAGCAAGCTGTCACTCAACTTTATATTACATTAGCTTCTTCCTGAGTTTAAGTAATTGCTGTGCCTGCCCCTCTGCCCAGAGGGCTAGGGGTTAGGGGGTTAAAAAAACGGTCGAAGGGAAGGGGGCGACGGTTCAGTGGCAGCAGGTGTGCCTTCACAGAGTCTTTCTGATGAGGTCCCATGAGTTCTGTACATCTGGTTCTTCAGATAAGCGTACGGACGCCACTGGGAGCGCTGAAAAATAGATGGACCTTCTTCTCCTATTTCCCTATTTCAGAATGAAATGGAGAGAGAACTTTGCCCAAAGTGAAAAATGGAAATCTACAGACAGACATTTTTATGTTACTGTTGCATAATACCAAGCTTATGGAACACTGCTGTGGACATTTGAGAAAAAAGTAGTCAGCAAAAGAATATGTTGCTTTCCTATCCCTATCCCATTTTTTCATATGAATTTAAACATTTTTGTCTCCTATTTATTTCAACTCGTTTTTTAAGCAAAATTTGGCATCTTAAAAACAAACAAAAAAATCAAGTCATGAAAATCTTTGAGGAAACTCTTATAACTCGATGAACTTGTGTGTTTTTCAGTTTTGCGTCACAAAAAAGTGTGAGTATGCATACTTCTTCAGATTTAAATTGGAAACCAGAAATGCTGTGAAAAAAAAGGAATATCTATCTTTGTCTGGTTGGACTCTTCCCTCCCGAGGCCATGTGACAGACAGATGGTTGCTGAGATTATACTGGCTGGATGCGCTGCCTGCTTTCTCCCTTAAGTCACTGTTTGATGTTGCAAGGCCAACACTTTCAAAATAATAACAGGCACACAGCCTAGCTCATGCATTATGAAGACAAGAAGGAAACAGCTGCAGAACATCACCCGCGATAACAACATTAGCTTCAGCAAGAAAAAAAGTGATAGTAGCCTTAGATTTGTGTTTACCTGTACATAGTGGAATATTGATTGATTTATTTATTATTTTTTGTAATTTTTTTATTAAGCGCAATGAATCATAATTAGTTATTTGTTTATGTAAGTAGTGATAGGCAATACAGCCGGAGGAATGATGATTTATTGATCACTTGCTGGCAATTAATAGTGTCTTGCAGTTCCCATAATTAACATTGCTATTGTGTTACAATGTCTAACTTTTATTGGTCTAAATTTGGACTTAAAGTGAAAATATAGCACGGTAGATATCAAAATCTAGTTTTAGACATTAAACAAATGTCAATTTTAGTTGGGATTGTTTAAAACAAACAAACAAAAAATAAAGAATCACTGCTTTTGTGGAAGACTAAACTCAAGTTTGTTCTCGTTGGTTGTGAGTCGACCGCCAGCCACACAGAGGTCAGCTGTGGTGCACCTATAAAACCTTTGAATTGCAATTTGTAATTTGCGCTACTGGATCGTCATTATCTTTAGGTTTGATACACAAAAAATATTGTGTTCGCAGAGCACAGCTTGTAAGCTTTGAGATATATAGTACATCTATAGTTTTTAAGTATTGATATCAGAAGATGAGGTGAAAATAAAGAATGTCCAGGGCTGATTAACAAACACTTGATTACAATTGATCCCAGTGAGGTCTGCAGTTGAAAACAGTTGATACATCTGCACTACTAATTAGGTGTATGTGTTTGTATTTGTTGTTTGGGTGTGTTAATTGTTCCCTAAAGAGCTCTTTCTATTAAGTACAAGCAACAATCTTAATTGGTGAAAATGTTGTGCTGCACTGCAAAAGACTTGTTTAGACATCCTGCTTCTGTGGCAGGTGCTAATTGATCAACCTCTGAAAAACTTTGACTTAATAGAATCCAAGCAAGTAAGTAAAAAAAACAAAAAAAAACATGTTACTTCAGGAAGCACAAAATCGTTGCAATTAAAATGTTCCTTTTTTGGAGTTCCACCTCCGTTAAAAATAAATTGCACTAAAGTACAATTGCTAGATACTGAGACTTGGTTCATTTGTTCAGCTGTTGCACGGATGGATTATTTCCCCCCTCTGAGACTGAAAATTTGATTAACATGAATTCAGGCCTAATAAACAGAAGTAGATGTAACGAGATATAGAAATGCACAGACACATTCTTTATTGAAATTCTATACATCAGCCAGCACAAATTTCCAAAACCCATGAAGCAGGTTTCTATGAAAAACAACCAAACAAAAATTCTAATCTTTAATCAGTTTGTGTTTTTTTTCAACCTTCGTTTTTCTGTTCTGATTCAACTGATGAGCTGGTGGCTAGTCTGATCTGGCCAAGACCATCCTAAAACAACTCTTATCTCAAAAAAAATTACCTGTGGTCTACATGAATGGTATTTTACATACCTTTTACAGCTATTCTGGCAAAAATATTAAGACATTCCTGCCGGATGTGGCAGAGACTGTGGTGGAAGTGCTACAGCTAGCTGCTGCTATTTGTGCTCACAAATAACAACATAATTATATGTAAATACACAAGTAATATGAAGGTGACACCAATTTATCATCTAATTTTATTTATTTATCATCTGATTTTCTCTGAAATTATGTTGTTCAAAGAGCTAACTACAACTTGCAGGCTAAAAATATTTGGAAAAAAAAATCACAGAACCTTGTTTTAAAAGATTGGTACTTTTGCCATTTACTATTAGGTTTGGATAAAAGGGAAACATTAGTATTTTTTTTAGACAAAACCATTTTTTTATTTAGCTGTAAAGATTACATAATTCAATCCCTTTTTTTCACTCACACCCATTACCCTCTGACTGGGCTGTGTACTTCTGTGGTCAGTGCTGTGGTCTGGTGGTGTTGTGGCTGCAGGTGCGAGCTCAGGTTGCTTCAAGAAGGGGTTTTAGTGGCATAAAATAATTGACAAATCTTTCATACCAATTTGCTCGCTGTGGCAACCCCTGCAGAAGGGTGCAACCAAACGAACAACAACTTTACCCTCTGTCTATGAGGGCAAACTGTTTTCTTCACTACTGAGTGTGTATTTTTGGGAACAACTAAAGGATTAACCCATCCAGTCTCCCTAAACCCTTCGAAGGTGGACAGTGGTGGAGCTCAAATTTGCAGAAGGTGAAGCTTAATGAAAACTAGGGAAGGGGAAGTACGAAAGCTGTACTTGAGATAGGGCCAAGGAGGAGTTGTCAGCTTTGATTTATTAAGTGCAGCTCCTGCTCTGACTGCTGGTAACTTGTCAGTCCCCACATAATGGATGGGGCTCACAGCTCACTGCTCCATGATTGGCTTTTTTTTTCTCCCACGGACCCTGTTCGTTGGGCCTTTCATTCATTGCTATCTTGCTCCCATTTCTAATTAATTTGTTATTCACAGCCCCCTTTACTTTTCCCGTTTGCTGGGTTACAGAAAACCCAACAGGCCTTTTTTCCCCCCCTCCTCACTTTCCCTCTCCTGTCAGCATCTCTCATGCAACATTCTCACTCGTGTTTGACAATGCCTCCCCGTGGCGTCTGAGCTGGCTGATGACTACTTCTCTTCCGGTGCGATTCCTTTAACATGGTGTCTGTTCACAGTGACACAACTGTGTTCATCATTCAGTCACTGGAGAAAATTTATAGTGCTGGTTTCAGTTCCTTACCAGCAAGTCAGTGATTGAGCTATGCTGAACTTACCTCCCATATTCATCCATTGTACAAATAGGCCAATATATATATAAAAAGATTATATGTCTCTTTGAGGTTCTAAACGTATTTGTACTCCATCAATTTTTTTTAATTATTATCCAGAAAACTGTCACTTCTGTTATAAAATGTGCTTAGAATTGTTAAAGAAAAGTTGAATGGAAGAAAGAAAATGTAGAAGAATCACTGAAAGAGTTTCAGTGATGAAAATGCAAACTGACTTTTTTGAAAAATTAAACCATCGTCAAAAAAATGAATCTGCAGGGAGGTATTTATTGGCATGCAAATGCTTGCAACTCTTGTCATCTCAAATAACAGATGTGCATAAACAAATGCAAGGCATAAAAAAGATAAGACAATGCAGTTCACTTTATTTGAAACAATAATAAAATTGAGCAACAGCACCAACCGTCAAGGATGACTAATGTTTGTCTCATAAAGAATCGGGCACAGAAAATTGTTTAAAGCATGGTTATTGCTCTCCTAAGCTTTTTTTAAATCTTAGTTTATCTTAGTTTCAGCTTTTAAGCTAAATACAGACAACACAAGTACATACAACCACATCTAAGATGGAAAAAGAAGAAGAAAAAAAAAAAAGAAAACATGTCACATGTAAAAATTGTAGAATTTGAGGTAAGTCTCTCTGAAATGGGAGTTACGACCCCCATGCCGAGCTCATAGAATACACACGCTCACAAGTTCACACACACAAACATCACACCCAGCATGAGCCTGGCTGCCCTCCGGTGGACCCATGCACTGCAATCCCTCACATCGCCGTCTCCCGCGATTAGCTTTATTTTCGGACAGATGCGGTGCAGCGGGCCCGGAGGATCTAACACACTATGTGGAGCTATTACTCAAAAACAATCAGTCACAACCGACTCTGAGTTTAGGCTTTTTTCTTCCCTGTTTTTTTTTTTATTTTTTTTTTTATACATCAACCATTTATCAAGATCTAAGCACAGCGGGATGTCCTCTTTTGAATTTTTCATTTTAAAAATAAAGACAGATTTTTTTGCTTTAAATGTCACGCTTTGCTTTTGGCTCATTTATCAACTGTTAGGTGTTTGCTTTAGTTTTTATTTATGTATTTATTTTTAATAAAATGAGATCTCCTGCACAAGTAGGAATGTCTGGCTCAGTGCATTTGGCCATCTGACCATTGTGTTGCAATTAGACAACCACAATCTTAAGATCATTTTATGGTCTGATCAACATTTTGAACTCAGTTAATTTTGAATTCGAATAACTGATAATTTGTTCAGATTAGTAGAACGTTTGGCTATCGCATTTTCGTAACCACTGTTGTTTAATTCTTATAGAGTACGCCTACTTGTTTGATTAACCATTTTTTTATCCCAAAATATTTTATTTTTTATGAAGGAATACAATAGCAGGTTCATTTTATTTAGGTTGGAGGTCATTAAAAAAAATCCTAACATTATATGTCAAATTTACATTAGTATACTTACATTAACAAACACTGCTCAGTCAAATAAGACTTGTAACACTTATTAACACAATGTTTTCCTGGGAGATCCTGGTATATTTAAGTAAACATTACTTTGACAGATGCCAACCATTTACAGATTGCTGTTGACCACATTCCCCTCATGCCAACATTAATCCCCACAGTAGCGGCACATTTTTGTTATAAGAGCAGCAGAAAAATGGCACAAAGACCACAACAAAGAGTCAAAAGTTTTTTCAGGCAGTCTTTAAAACCAACCATCCATGGATCTAAAGATGTCTGTAGAAAGCTCGTCCACAGAGATATCACCCTACAACCATCAGGAGCCAAATTCTATAAGCCTATTTAAAAATCTGCAACAGCTACAATCCAAAATGAGACAAAAGGTATCCAATTCTGACAAGAACACACACACACACACACACACACACACACACACACACACACACACACACACACACACACACACTGTAGGAGCGAAAACAAGATTTCCTCTGTTGTTGGACTTTTTGACATGCGAATGTCAATCCACAGATTGCAAATCACATATTGGTTAGCAGTTTCTGGGGGCTGCCAGTAACTTTTTTTTTTCCCTTCTTTCATCAGCTGCACAAACTTCATGGGAACACACACATACACACACGCAGACTCACAGGAAGCACAGCATTGTCAGTATGAGTAGGCATCAAAAGGAAGCTGGTTGAACTGAATTGCTATTCTCTCAAAGAATAACAGTAACCATTCACCTTGACTGAGAAACAACCACTTGCGCTATGTCTGCTTTTAACACTGAGAAACCTGCTGGCATATGGTAAATTAGCATAAAACACCTGTTAGGTAACCCGTGGAAAACTTTGTTGGCTTTCTTTTCTCCAGCTTCTTGCTTCGTTAAACACATGGCTGTGATGGAACAGAAATAACTGCTTTGGCTTCAAGTGAATTCTATAAGGGGAGCCATACATCAAATGTGCTTTTAGCATTTGTGGCTAATGGGTTGTTGTGTTTGCTAAATCCTGCAAACATTAAACTATGAGCAATTAGAAATGGCTACATGCCTTCGGCTGGTATGGTGACTTACTTTTTTGTGTTTGCACACCCCCCCGCTGAGATGTGATTTTGATTTGTAGTCCATGTGCTTTATTTTCATCAAACATGCATCAACTGATAGAAAAGGCATGTAGCGAGGACAACTATAGCATATGGAGTCAGTGAACGGTCGTCTCACTTCTGAATCAAAGTTAAATGTCTTCTTGATAAATTGAGGGTGAAGACACGAGACATATAGGAAATAAGAAGAAAAGGACGGACTCCTCTTTTTTTCCTATCTGAAATACCATGCAATTCATAAACACATGACAATTTGTAAAGAACAATACAGCCAAATGAGAATATAACATAGTTTTGATTCACATGTTGCACTTCCAAAAACATTTTTACAAAATCAGGAAAACTGCTTGTTCCACACTGCCTAATACATTTCTGTGAACCATTTCCAAAGACTAAAGTGAGTTTTGTCTTAAAAAAATAAACAAGTAAATGAATATTGAATATAAATAATTACTTCATTAATCTCAAGTTGTTTCTCAACTGAATTACTGTCTGCATTAGATTAAAACCTAATAAAAAACTGTTTATTCCAATTACAATTTGATTTCCTCTACCTCTTCATTTGTTCAAGGACCCTACCATTTGATTAACATATGCCACTCAAATCATTTTATGATGTACTATTATTATTTAGTGCTCGTGAATTCAAGGACCAACATTGCTAAAAGAAAACTGCCCCCCCCCCCGTTTAGGTGAAAAGTCTACTAAATGTTGAAGCACATATTTGTTGTTCAAAGGTTTATGGGTTTTTTTTGTTGCTATTTTTTTTTACATTCAAGCAATCTCAACTGCAGGTTTTTGTGTGAATATCATGATCACATATTACTTTATCTGTTTTAAATTGAAACAACCTTTGTTTGGAACAAAAGTAAGTGATTCATTGATCTGTTATCTTTGGTCAGTTTTTGTCAGACAGGGCCAACAAAACAAAATGAATTTTAAAACAATTCTACTTCTAACAATACTTTACATTACATGATTATTTACAAGAATTAGATGGTTATTTACAAACACATAGCACAGCAGCACTTGCTAGCTATATTATCTGGAGTACAGCCAGAGGTACTTCCTGCAGGGTAGTTACAGTATTTCTGTTGGAATAATCCCAGAATGCAAGTTTTATCCCAGTAAAGTTTTATCAAATAGCAATCATGTAAACAACTATAACAACTATAACTATAATTTGAGGGCATCTTTAAGTCGTTTTATAATGAGACCAATGCCCTTTGATTTTGCTTAGCACAGCAGTCAGGTAAAAGCCAGTCAACACTTCCCAAAGTTAAGGTTTTTCACTTCTGAGGGTTTCCTTCAAAGATTGTTTTCCAGCTAGTGTTACTGTATTGCATAATGCATTGCTGATGCCATGAGGGCACATGGTTTTATATTGACTTTCATAATTTAGGAACTCATTTTTTTCATACTGCATTTGTTTTAGTTTTATACTCTCCTGTCTTGTTGTTCCTTCTGTACCCTAAGGTACAGTAGATGCAATATCTGCAGAAGAATGAAATATGACACCAAACAAATGGTTTTAACAGCGAGAAGGTTAATCTGTGTACACTTATAGCTCTCCAAGGGCCAAATTCCTGCAACCCTGATGAAACTTCTATTAACATAGAGGTTGTTCATGACATTGTATCCAGCATACAATACAGAGGACCTGGAATTAGTCGGGGGGATTAAATTGACCCACATGTTATCGCTCGTTGCTTGTCCTTGACCAGCTTCTCTGTTCTCCTTGATTGCCTTGTGTTTTTTATTGGGCCACATTTTATTTATCACAGAAGCATTTTTCCCACATGGTCAGCAACTATCTGTGCCACTGTGGTGCAAAGCAAATCATTCCATGTTCTCAAGAGTTTTGGCTCTGATTTGTTGTTATCTAAACTATTCTTTCCTAGCAATTTGTGCAGCTTTGCACATTTAGTTTGTGGGCCTACTGAAGAGAACTGTTTATAGTAAAAGGTCTACATTTTTATTACTTATTTTTTATATTATTTTATTTTTTGCATTGGGAATCTTGGGTTGTTACAAATTTAACCATGTCAAAACAAATGCCAAGCAATCCTTGGAGTGATGTAAACCATCTGCTGCCTTTCACACCAGATCATCTTGTGTTGACAAAGGACAAATTTAGAGGTGTTTTGGCCAGACCTTGAAATAAAATTACCAATGATCCCATTGGATATTACATCTCACTTAATTTGTTAGGACTTATCACAACTAATTTTAGCTCCACATTCTGGTACATGACTGACTTAAAGCATATTAGGTTTTGCTAACTCTGATTACCATCTTGAATTGTCAAAAAGTTGTTGCCAAAGATTAAAGTAAAAAAAAATGTTGCACAATGTGTAGCACTTGGTAGTATGTGCTGGGTTACAGCCACTACCACAGCAAATTTTAGTTTAATGTCTAAGAATGTAAGTTATATTTGTTTTCTGTTTGCCAAGGTCACCTAGCTACTGTGCCTGTCCTGAATTGAGTTGACTCAGAATGTTATCAGGTGTTGATGTACAGTTATTAATAACTTTCTGTAGGCCTAATTTTGTTGAATGCACCCATAGGTTCTAAATATATTATTGCTAAAACACAAAGACACAAGCAAAGAATAAAATAAAAAATGTCTTTCTTTTTGGGAGTGGACCAAAAAAAATGAGGTTATGTGTTTTTAATGATTCATGGACAAAGATTTTGGGATTATTGAAACTCTTTGAATCCAAAATGAATCCAAATTAAACCCTCCTGCTGCCCTTGTGTCAAAATGAGCCAAAAGGCCTCAGTCATGTTGAGGACAACTAGCGTTGTGCGTCTCAAAAAAAAAAAAAATAGGCACATGAAATTGGCTGAAGCATCATTATGCATGACTGCTTATGACCCACAAGGTCTGTTGCCTGTGAGTCATTTTGACTTAACAGGAGGTTTCCAACATCATAAACAAGTTGTTTCTTAAACTAAGATCATCATTGTATTTTGTAGGAATAAGTTTTTCTCATGTCACTGTTTGGTGACTTTATCCACCCTATTTGCCTCATTCAGTCCATTGTACTTATTTATTTAGTTTTGCTTTTGATCTCTTATTTGCCAGCCCTCTTCTATCTCTACAATCCAATAATTTACACTTTGCTGCTTCCTTTTGGCCCAGTCGCTTCAGAGGGTGAGCCAAAACAGCTAGCGATAGTGGCTAATTAGCTACAGCTGCTGATGGGAGTTGCTCCTCGCCGCCTGCCAGAGGAGCCTTGACAAAATTGTTATCAAATGTAATCAGAAAAGACGAGCTACTTTTTCACCAGATTAGGATCGTGGGCAAATTGAGAATGGTGGGTGGGATATGATGGCAGAAAAAAAAGAAGTCTGCAAAAATTTGTGCTTGAGAATGTGAGTGTATACTAAAAAATGAAGTGGTGTTTCATACAAAGCAGCAGCGAAGCAGTACGAAAGAACATGGGACCTGTTTGGGTGCGAGCAAACACTACAGAAATATGTCTCAGATTTCACCCACCTGCTGAGGCAGGCTAATGATTCATCACGCTATCTATACACATTTCTATGTCCATGTTAATATGGTCCTGCCATCTGCACTCAGCTATATATAGAAATCTTATAGCCACAGATTTTCATGTCTTACATAATATTATATATCTCTAAGAATATATAGAAAAATAAATGTATACATTCCAAGTGAGCGACCTATCAGAATCCCTGGTCCATCTTATGAGTCCTTCTTTAGGATGATGGCCACAAACTTGTCTGCTGCAATGACAGCAAGTGTTCTTCTGTCTCTGGCCTGTTTATAAATAATGCCTTTGAGCAGTGACACACAAAGAGCGGAGAAGGACAAAGCATAGTCTAACAAACAGCAACACAAGCAACGTGTTGCTACAGGTTGTTGTGCTCCTAGCTATAACAAGGTATCGCTGCATGCAACAAATTGTGGAAAGAGATTTATGCATCAACAAAGAGTAGGTGTAGCACCACTCATTTGTAGCTTTTATAATTTCATTTGATGTTAACTGTGGTCAAATGGATTTGTTTCACTCCCACTTCCACATCAAATGTTTGCATCATCAGTCATTCTGAATTCAAGCTCTGGTGATACCATGGAGATCATCCTCAAAGTCTTGATTTTCAGGAAACCTTTGCATTTCCCTGTACACAGTTGTGTGTATACATATGCAGGAGCATGTGTGTGCATCTGTAGTGTCTTTCCCAGGTGCTTACCCCAGTCTTAGGTCTTGGTCTTTAGGGGGCTCACATGGGCCAGACTGCTGGCAGCAGCTGGAGAGTGTCAGCAGATGTGAATTGTCAAGCGTTGTGTTTGGTTCATTAGCTGCTCTTCCACTTGCATCAAACACAGCTGTTGCCGGGCCCACAGAGCAAAGGGGAATGTGTGTATGTTTTTTTTTTTTGTTTTTTTTTTATGTGTATGTGCAAAAGTGTAAAGTGAAGTAACCTAGTTAAATCAGTGGGTACTGCATATGTACATGTGTGTAAGTGCCATTGATACTCAGGATACTAACTCAAGGCGTTTCACATTTTTAACTTACACTTTACAGTATTAATTGTCCTTGATCTGCTTTTCTCTTTCTTCACTGCCCCAACAGTGTTGTACTTATTTGATGGTGTATCTAAATGAACCAAAATACAGTTTGTTTTCATTGATATTATTTTCAAAGAAAAAACTGCTGGTTTGTAGCCACCCATCCATCCATTATCTGTTACCCACTTCTTCCTTTCAGGGTCATGGGGGTCACTGGTGCCCATATCCAGCTATTACAGTGCGAGGGGTGGGGTACACCCTGGACAGGTTGCAAGCCCATCACAGGAACACATAGAGACAAACGAGACAAACAACTATTCACTCACACCTAGGGACAATTTAGAATTATCAATTAGCCTAACATTCATGGTTTTGGTGTGTGGGAGGAAACCAGAGTACACGAAGAAAACCCATGCAGGCACGGAGAGAACATGCAAACTCTACCCAGAAATGTCCCTGGCTGGGATTCGATTCGCAAACAGCTCTACCAACTGAGCCACCGTGACACTCGGTGATTTGTAGCACAAGTGCATAAATACAATATAGTTTACAAATATGAAAACTTCATAGCATGAATGTGAAAACAAATGTAAAAGAACAAACATACGCAGAAATAGTGATGTTAGTGAAAATAACAATGCAATGTGAATTCAGCACCAGATTTTATAGCCCAACAATATAGCTCACTTTCTCTGTCAAAACATTGGTGGAAAATGTTGACTTTTACAAAAAGGTTCTGAAATTGTCTTTTATTTTTACAAAATCATATGTCAGTAGTATATGGTAGTTCTTTAGTTTTTATCACTACTGGCTTAATAGGAAAAAAAAAAGTCAAAATAGTAGGTTGCAAACCCAACATCTCATGATGTTGAGAAGTCCATTTCTACAGTAAAGCATGGTGGTGGCAGCATCATGCCACATGAAGCTTTTCATCGGCAGGGACTAAGAAGCTGGTCGTAATTAAACTAAATGGTGCCAAATATATTTTTTTGAGAAAAAAGTGAGTTTTTTCTGAAATTTAAGACTGGGACAGATGCTTGTATTATAGCAGGGCAATGAACCTCTAAAGGCCTGTAGTAAAAAAAAAACAAACATACCAAAAAACAGAATGGCAAGGGTGTGAATACTTTTGCAACCTGCTGTATGTACACAACTATTGTCACTCTTGTTATCGGTTTCAGCTGTTCTGCACCAGATTCCATCATTCCGTCTGGCCACGGCTTTGGCTGTCTATGATATGCATTCAGATTGGTGTATCGTCTGAATAAATAAATATTTATTCAGAGCCAAGGTCTGTTGTAATTAACAGGAAGGCGGCTGGAGGAATTCTATTATGCTTCTCCCCGGAGTCACCAGCAGCTCTGCAAGTCTCAGGTCAGCTGGTCTGTTATGGAGACTTCTCATTCACACATTTCCGCAGTGTTTGTGCGTTATATGCATGGCTGTGAATACTTGTTTTTGCATGCTTGTGTTTGGGTGTGCGTGTGTCAAAATGTTGGCAAAAAGCAGATAAAGTGCAAGTCAGTCAGGGATATGTTCTAACTGAATTAGACTACTATTTTCTCTGCCAGGACTCTAATTGGATGTTAAATCATTATTGCTTTCGGTAGATAGTGCTTGAGATGAAAAATGTATTAAAAACATAAAGGCTGGGAACATTTGCCAAGTGTGGAGAAATATGTCTAACAAGCACAGCAAACATGGAGAACGTCCAATCTGTTATGCATCGCATTGTTGACTGACAACAACGATATGAGATTCCCAAAGAATAGCAGCACAGATAAGAAGGAAGAAAAAACTTGTTTTCAAAGAAGCAAATTTCAACACATTGTTGGGTGTTGATTTCTAGCCAAAAACCTTAAGTTTAAATCCATATTGTTTCAATTCCTTTTACCGTAGTTCATTGATATAGCACCAATTCAAAATAAAATTCATCTCAGGGCACATTTTAAAAACACCAATTAGTAAAAGTTATATGTTTAAGAAAGACATCAGATTGTGTCCAATCATAACTTTGTCACAATCTCCAACCTCAGCTACACATTGGTGACAGTGAAAAGGAACAACTCTCTTTTATTAGAAAGGAACTTTCAACAGAACTGGGTTCAGATAGGCAGTCATCTTCTTTAACTGACTGGGGTTTCAAACTCACAGAAAATAAAAACAGAAATGTCCATCTCATTGTTCAGCTGGATGTTTGAGAAAATAGAAAAGTGAATACAATCCTGAGGTCAGTGACTGGATATAAAGCAGGGGCTTTTTTAAAAGAATTACTAATACAAACACACACACACACAAACAAATAAATGCTCTTCTCTGTGTTTTTCTGAAATCCCTCCAGCCTAATTAGGTAAAAATGCACAAGATGTTTATGAAGCATTCTAGGCAGCCAGTGACAGCCACTAAAGAGCCATCAACTGCAAAACACTGTGACAGAGTGGATCGACATGCCCACAGAAGAACACGCCACGAGGGTATTTACCCTCAACCTGCAGAGTTTGCACAGATGACATCTTAATAAGCTGAGCACTATGATATATTTTTAACCGAGTAAGTCAATCTCTCTCGAGGACTGTGCACCAGTGCCCACATCTAATTGGGTTTCCCTTCCTCCAGCACTAGTGTACCATTACATTATTGTTGGATAAATGTGTATACTTATTCCCAAGTACTTCACTGTAAACTGTCTAACCGTGACAACTTGCTTCTTTTCCTCTTCACTTCACATATTTGTGCAAAAAAATGATTTCACCTAGTAAATTTGTTCTTTTATTTTTATAAATATTTAAAGAACAGGTTTGCTTCTTAGAGAAATTCCTGAGTAATAACCAAGAACTCTCTTGTCTCTGATATGTTTTTGAATAAGAGGGTTTCTCTCAGTTCAAATTAGATTTTGCAACAAATTCTGAAAAATTCCCTGAAGGAATTCCTAACATGTTATTTTCAACAACAGACAGCAGAGGAAAATGCCACTTCTGAACTTGCCAGTACAAAAGTATAAAAATACAAAAGAAAAAATAAGTGGTATGACATTTTTTACTAACACATTTCTTCTTTATATTCAGAAATGGCTGCATTGTGTAGTAATTTCTTATCTAAAACTTGACCAAAATATTGATATGTTTTGTGTTTGTTTGTTTGTTTTTTTGGGGGGATAAAGTCTATGTTGTAGGAAATAGTGTATTGAAAAGTCTTTGGGAATCACTTACAGAGGAACCAGTGAAATGTCAGCTAAAAACTGTTCAGAAATACACAAGGATATTGGTGACATAAGGATTAGTTAGATTGACATTTTCTGAGGATGTTTTTTTCCAACAAAGCTCCATTCAAAGGTTTCAGAATTGTGCCAGAACAGTGCCAATGTTTCTTCCCAAGTGTGCCAGTATGACAAAAAGCACAACCTTTATATATTTTTTTCTGCTTGAATTTTTTGGGAGGGGGTGGGGTTCAGCACAGATTCAGTAAACTTTTACATATTTACTGATTCAGGCTTTGCGCTGCATGTCAAGAATTCACTGTGACAGTCAAACGTAACCGAAGTCTTTGGAACGTACAGACAAGCAAAAACAAGTTATTTTATCAGTTTTCTTCTTTTGGGAGAAGCGCCACACTCCTAACCTGACGTGCCCACCTTACACGGGAACAGTGTGGGTGCTGGATCTCTGGAGGTCTGGTGGTTAAAGCAGAGATGTGGGGGAGGATGTGGGAAGAGAGGGTAGGGGCATGTTCAGCCTGCATGAGCTGCCAGCAAATCTGTTAATTAAGCATGCTAATGGTTGTAATTGTAGCTGGTGGTGGACCCAGCTGTTGAGGTAAATTCTAGGTTTAGCCCACTGGTTGTCAAGATAAGACTGTGTGTGCGTGTGTACAGTACATGCAGGCACACATCTAGTTTATGCATGAGTAAGGAAGTAAGCGGGTGGAGAGAAACAAAGACTGAGTTGCAGAGTGAGGAGAAGGAGGAGGAGGTTAGAGGTTAGTGACAAGAAGGGAGGGTGAGACAGACAGGAGAGGGTTGAGCTCTTTAACTTCATGGCTTACCTTCTTTCTCACCACATAGACATCGTTTCTGCAGCAAAATGTCTTGAAGTTGTACATCCTCTGCTCAGGGCTTGGGGTGTTGAGGCAGGGATAATGTCGCTGATTTGAACAAAATTGGGGCTAGGTCTGTCTATGAGTGTGCAGGCTCAAATATAGACATGCTATATCCTTGCTTGGCTCCAAATGTTTGATCCATATGTCTATTTTTAATGGGTTATTTTCCAAGAAGAAGTATACTCACACTATTCGTTCCACAAAACAGGTTGAACATACAAAAAATGCAAGAAAGAAATGGTTTGCAGATTTGTGCAGGTATTCCTGCAGTTTTGATCCATCTCTATTTTCTTTATCAGAAACATTTTATATAGTGCCAGGATGTTCTATGGTGTCTGTTGGGCTGTAAATATTCACAATGATGCATAATAATAGAACTGCATAGTGCAGAGACTTGCCTCTTGACACAAGAGTCCTCTTTAATAATAAAAAACAAAATCCAAAAAGGGTATGAAAGAGCTACTTCACAGGGCAGAGTTCAAAAACCTAAAACATAAATAGGACTTGAAAATAAAAAGAAGAAAAAAAAAACAGAGCATTCTTTTTTTTTTTATAATTGGATGCTGGATTAACAGCAAGCAGGGCTGCGGTAGTCCTTTATTCTTCTTGATCCAGCTACGGTTTCCTTTTCAAAAGAATGTAATGTCAAATTAAATTGAGAACAAACAAAAATAATCCTCTAAATAACAATATGCCTGCTTTGGACATGAGGACCAAAGGGCTACTAGTCAGTCTTTTTTTCTTTTTCATTTTTTTGTTTATTTTTATTAACTTTGTGGTTTGTGAACGTTATTATTCTTAATTAGCCAAACAGAATGCAAGATGAGACTTTTGATGCTGTTGTTTTTGTTTGTTTGTTTTTTACTTAAGTTGTAGTTTGATCTACTTTTAGCCAGTGGATGACAGCTTAGTACTTGAGAGATCTCAGGTTTTGGGTGAAAAAAAAACAAAACAACTTGTGTCTCTTAATTAAGCTTCTGTCAGACTGAAATTATTCTTCAGGTGGCAGATACCTGCTTGATCTATTTGAACATCAGTCCAAACTGAGCTTGTCTGTAGAAAGCATAAAGTAACATTTTCATTTATACGCAATGATAAGATGGAGAATCAGTGTGAGCCCTGACGTCTTGTCTTTGCTGCTCTAACGTTGATAGATGAGTCGGTGCTGAATTAAAGCTAATTTTGCCACAGCTGCATCAAACACTTGCCACAAGGACTGGGGGATCATCAAGACATGAGTCTAGGCAACATTTTGTAAGTTTCCTGTGATTGCTGCTGAGTGTCAAGTCTAATAATGTCAGTCAGACGTGTGTCTCGTCCTTGAAGTGAACTTCTAATGTTTCTTTGAGCTTTACCACCAAAGCTAAGAACGGCATCTTATTGGGCTGTGACTATGGGAGACTACGTGGCAACTCAGAATAGCGAGACAATTTGTGCTGTCTCATCAAATTCTTGTTTACGACCAGGATCTGGACTTTTGGGGCTGTGGCCTCAGTTGGTTTACGTCATGAGGAGAATTCTTGTTCATACAGAAACTAAATTGAGACGCATTTGGACTTTTATCTACTTAATTATTTTATTGTCATTGGATATACTTTAATACTGTCTGCGTCTCATAAAAAAAAAAATTGTAGTGTTTAAACACATTTTCTGTGCTTTTTTCCCTCAATGTAGCACTTTGAGATTGTAAGTAAAGTGCGCTACAAATTTAGTTTTTTTATTAATTTTATAGTAGTAGTATAAATGTGACACATTGCATTTGCTATTATAGACGTAAAAACTTTAATGTTCACCATACTGTGTCAAGCACAATGTGTCAGTGTGCTGATGTGCTTTTCTGTGTTTCTGGCTTACTGTGTTCTCTCTTACCGCTCCCTTAGCTCTCTCTCTTTGCTCATTAATCTCACCTGCCTATAGTCTTCAATCAGCCTCCTCCCCCAGGTGTTGCTCATTTACCTGTCTCCTCTTTTGTATTTAACTGGTCCGATTTCACTTCTTCCCTGTCCGTTCATTGCTCTAGTTGTCTCCTCCTTCGTGTCTCACGTTACACTGTTTATTCGTTTACTTTTTGTTGCTGCCACGCCAGCCTTTTTATTTAATAAAATGTTAAGGTTTACTCATGACAGTCCAACTGTTTTTGGGTCTACTGCAGAGTCTGGTAATGTCAGTATGCAAAATAGGATGCATTGAAATTCAGCATGCAGCAGTAAATGCCTTTGTAAAAAGGGGATTGCAGGTTAAAGTATTACTATTATTATGTCATATGTGCTCCTGCATTTGGAGAGTTACACAGTTAGACAATGACATAAGTAACATTTGTTCAGGTCAATGAGCAGTTTTGCTTTTGTTTATTACAGTGGTATTTGTAAGACAGAGAATAAGGAAAGAGCTGTGTGTTTAGAAGCAATGCATGGGTCTGTGTCATGCAGGTTTGTGTTTGCAAAGTAAGGAGACAAACATAATCTAACAGTCTGTGATAGTCAGACAGATAGCCCTTTAGCTCGCTAACACATCCCTTCACAGGATGTCCTTCCCCTGTCCTGTTAGAACCTAATCCTCTTTATCTGTCTGAGCAGTATTTGAGGGTCTTTGTGTTTGTTTGGGCGTGAATGTGTGTTTGAAATGCTTCCCGTGTGCGAGAGTGCAGCTGTGTGCGTTTCCATGTGGCTGTATGTGATGGAGATGTCAGAAGAAGCTGATTAGCTCCTCTCTCCGGAGATGGGGGTCGGTCTCACTCTCTCTTTCGCTCTTTCTCTCTAAGAGCTGAGATGACACATGTGGCCTTGTGTCATTACTGTAGGAAACAGGATGGAATTTTTTTGTTCTTCGAAATGTTTCTGAAACATCAGGTAAAGTAAGATTACTGTTCACCTTAATGTACTCTTGTGGCTTTCCCACCCCTCCATCTATAGCCCGGTTTATTGTACAAATAGATGTAGTGGCTGCTATTCAAAACTCACTGGACAACTGTGTAAAAATGGAAGTGAGAAATCTCCACGTGAACTTGTGACCTTGACGGTGCTATAAAACGAAGGTGGTTTATGCACTAGAAAGTCTCAGAGGTGCTTAGACGGTTGCAAAGAGCTGGAGGACACAGCAACAGTATGAGATTTGAATCTGTTTTCTTGGCTTTGGGAAAGCTTCTGATATTGAGCTTGGAATTACTTTCTTGTAATCCATTCATTCTCATAGCTGATTCCTGGAGGAACCACATTTTGATGATTACTCTCGTAATCTCTTCTAAAGGCTTTGGTCTACACAACAGTCAGCAGTGTATATTAGTATGGATCTTTCTCAGTGCTGACAACACTTAAGAAAAATAATAAAGTTTCAGTTTTGTGCAGTTTCCTGACTCATTGTTAATGCTGTAAAACTACAATTTTCCTGCACGACAAATACTGACTTTTTTCCATTGGATTTAAAGCTACTTTCACTTTTTTGTTGTTGTGATTATGATTGAACAGCAAGTATGATGGCTAAACATGGTCCCGACCAAGTGCATTCTTCATATTAATATGTTGTCAAGAGGAGTACAAGATAGGGACAGTACAACAAACCCCACCACAAAAAGTCCAGCACGCATTTCCCCAACAGTGTCTTTAAATCGGTGAAGGAGAGCAACATGCACAAGCGAGGATGCCTCCCTACAGCTAGCACATCCTTTGACATCGATTTGTGCCATTACTCCTTTTGACACCTGGTTCCATATGACTAGATGGCCCACAGGCTGGACAACTAAGACAAGAAACTGAACAGGGACAGAAAATACAAATGACCTCCCTCAGGCCATTCCTTTCATCCTGCGGGAGTGAGTGGTGGGGAAAGCCATGCCTTTAGGAGAGTTCCATTTTTGTACAAAGTCTTTATAATGTCAGTGAAAGTGCTATGCTTTTACAAGGGGATGATAGACATTAGGAATGTAGAAAAACGGTTATAATAGGAGCTTTAGCCACACAGGAACTCGGGAACTATTTAGAGGTGTTGAGTCTGCATTTGGCTTTCAAAAGCAAGGGACTGAATTAGGGCTAAACAGTAAAAAAGAATTTTGCCTAAAAATGTTTCATCTTTCATACAGGTGCATGCTATTATTGAGACATCGCTGAGAAAGGTAAGATGGCTGTTTTATGGCCACTCAGTGAGCATTATTAGCAAGCTGTGCAGAAAGTAGCCAACACTGAAAGCGTGAGCACAGACTCTAAAACAAACACAGGCGGCAGCGAGAGGAGTGGGCTTTCAAGTGCAAGCAATAACAGAGCTTCCACCATGTCACCACTTTTTCTAAAAAAAGAGTGAATGGACAATTTGCCATCCCCTCTTCACCTATGAAAGGTCATTTGTAGTGAAGGCGGTGCTTTTAAACAAAAGGTGGCAAACTTTTTGGTGATATTTCTGAAAGCACAGGAGGATCTTCTGTTGTAAAATATTCCCACCACAGTTCAGATGTTATGTTTGTTTTCAAGCTTGCATGCTTTAGATGATATTTTTCTGAAAAACTCCAGCAGTCTCTATGGACCAACAAAGTTAGACAAGAAGAATATGTGGGAGGAAGTGAGGAAGACTTTTTTTCCCTTTGTTTACAATCATGAACGGTTTAATTGACAGAACACCCTGGCAGGCTAACCTTGTTTAACCTAAAATGAACCATCAGATCTCTCAGTGTAACTTTAGTCTCTGAACTTTTAGTGTGCTGATAGAGTCATCCAAAGAAAAAGCAAGACTAAGTCTAATATAGCATGCACCTGTATATATACGTATATATTGGACTTAGACTTGCATTTTCTTGCATGCTATTATTGCAACATCGCTGAGAAAGGATGGCTGTTTTATCCCTGAACACTCAGTGAGCATTTAGCATTACTTATTCATATTCTTTTATATTTAATTGCGTATTATTGTAATTTTATTTTATATAAATACAGCATGTTGGTATATATATATATATATATATATATATATATATATATAAATACAAAATAATTCCCTTCTCACCCACTGCAGGTGGTCTTTCTTCCTCTTAGCTCAGGTCCTCTACCAGAGGCCTGGGAGCTTGAGGGTTCTGCGCAGTACCTTGGCTGTGCCTAGGACTGCACATTTCTGGACTGAGATGTCTGATGTTGTTCCTGGGATCTGTTGTAGCCACTGCT
>JAVKLF010000063.1:15551536-15569444 GCA_034783495.1 Millerichthys robustus | reverse complement strand
TCTCTCTCTCTCTCTCTCTCTCTCTCTCTCTCTCTCTCTCTCTCTCTGTCTCTGTCTCTGTCTCTGTCTCTGTCTCTCTCTGTCTCTCTCTCTCTCTGTCTCTCTCTCTCTCTCATTAAGGCGTTTTGCAGGGGATGTTAGGATTGTACTGCCAACTTTTCAATTGACAGACAGTCGTTCTTTATGTTACATCGAACTATCTGAAGAGCAAAAAGTTCCATGCAGACGAACACTGTTTTTTTTTTTATTATTATTATTTTGTGGCCAGGCATTCAATTTAAATTTTCTTTTGATAAAGGTAGAAGTTATTTACTCTCTTATGAAGAAATGGCTTGATTTGAAAGACAGAAATTGATTAGAAAAAAAAAAAATATATATATATATATATATATATATATATATTTTTGCCTTTGGCACAAATCGTTTTACACTAACCTAACCTTTCATTTTGTTTCAAAAGTTTAGTCGCAGTAAATCTGGCTGATTAAAAAAAAAAAAAAAAACCCACAGGGCTGCTTCATGTCTCGAGTAACAAACAAAGCATGTCTGTCTCTGTCTCCATGTGCCCACACATTCACAGAACCTGAAGTCAAGGCTCATTTGATTCACAGAAAATAGCCATGCCTGCACAGATTTACTTATTTATTTATTTAGTCTATCAGAAGGATTTCTAAAGTATTTGAGATGGCTCCCTCCCATAGTTGTCAGCAGTGAGGACTAAAGTGAGCCGCTTATTTCTTAATTGCATTTTTCAGTCGTGAAAATATTTGTCACATCCGTAGGTTGTCTTCTCCCTGCTGCCTGCTGTGCCTGGCAAAGAATAAAGACAAAGCAGATTACATAGAAAGTTTCTTTGCCCGCCCTGTGATGCCCAGTGAAGGGTAAATCTGACAGATGTGACAGAGATTTATTCACGGGAGAGGCAGGTAGATGGATGAACGTAGCTACCTTGATGTAAAGACCCAGCCTTCTCACACGCGTTGCTTCATCTCTCTGCTGTTCCGTCTCTATGACGACACTTCAGCTGCAAAACTCAGCCAGGCTTTAAATTGAAAAGGCGAGGTCACTTTTAACTGATTACGTGACAAGTGCAGTCTCTTGTCAAGTAACTGTTTGATTTTGTCACTGGAGTGTTTTGGTTTTTTTTTACTCCTTTTGAGAACATGATCTAATACAGGGGTGTCCAATCCTGGTCCTTGATGGCCGCTATCCTGCGTGTTTCACTTATTTCCCTGCTCTAACATACAGTGACTAATTTCTCTCTTCAAGTTCTGCAGAAGCCTGTTAATCATCTATATTTAAATCAATTTCTAAAATACTCAAATCAGCATGTCCAGCACCAACAACCAAATCAACTTCAAAATCACTTAAATTTCCTCACTTAAATTTACTTATTATAATTGAAGACATTCTCCAGTTTGTGTGTGTGTCTGTGGCGTCATTCCCTTTTAAGGAAAAGAGGTATTGGGTTAAAATAGTTTACATTTTGATACAAACAAGTCAATATAAAAGAGTGACACTGGGAGGGAACAAAACTGTTGCAATATGTGAGTAATACTTTGGAGACCTTGCCACAACTTGTGTTTCCAGAGAATAGGGGTCAGATTTACTAAAACTTTGTGCTTGTTTAAAAAGTCAGCTCTAGAGTTTGGACTTTGCAACTGTGGCTGTAAAAATGTAACTTTGTTTACTAGGTACATTCAAAGCTTTAGAAACGTATTCATCTGCCATGTGTGCTATCTGGACTCATTAGCGTTGTAAAAAATGACAAGTAAAAGTGTTATGAAAGTAAAAAAGAAAGGAGAGAACTGTTTACGAAAGTTGAGCCAATAGATCGGCACAGATCTGGAATCTCATCCACTGAACTGAACACTCACAGAAACACTAACTCTAAACCGCAACCGCAGGCAAAAACAACCGTGGACAGAAAATATGCCCTTTAAGTGTCAGGGTGAATTCATGTCAGTGTGTGCAAGCTCCAGACTGCTAGTGTTTGAGCACAAGTCAGTATTAGTCTGTAGCATCCATTCTGACTCACCCCACTCCACACACACGGGCACACAATCTTGCACATATAACTACAACAAGCACACACCTACCAGCTCAAATCCCCCCTCCCCATTAACACACCTCTAATGGAGTTCTCTACTTTGTGCTTTCTGCCTGAACATGCCGTGGAGCGATGTAGTTAATAGCAGCCACACGGTTGGGATACATGGGTGTGAGCTCAAGTTAATGTATGCCAGTGGAACGGTGCTGGCAGACAAGATTGTGCTATCTGCTGTGGTGTGTATGGGCCCAGCCCATCTGTACGGTGACATCCTTCATAAATGAGCCAAGCTGAGCAATGATAGCTGTCTTTTAGCCTGCACTTTAATCTCACTGCTGCACACTGATGCAAGTACAGTGTCTTGTCTCTGTGGCATGAATAGTAAAAAGATATGCCACATTTTGTATATCACCCTTCAGGCTTCTTACAACATAGATTTGACAAGAAGTTTGAGTGAAATTGGTGGCAAAAAGAGAAACGTTGTGTACTTATATCTTCATTCAGCGTTCAAAAGATTGAAGCCATCACTTATTTCTCTCGTGGCTCTTGAACTTGTTCTGCCCTCTTGTCTCGGTTATTTTAAAGTGACCTAATTGTCTCAAGCAGATTAGGCCTAACCTCTCCTATCTTCCTTTGTTTTGAAGGAGCAGAAGCCATGTTTTCCCAGCAGCCACAGGACTTGGTAGTGGTGGCGGGCCAGCCAGTGACGTTACCATGCACCATCCCTGGATACCACGGTGTTGTCCTGTGGATCAAAGATGGCCTGGCTCTGGGAGTGGGAAGAGACCTCGCTGGTATGGAGCAATATTTCTCATTTCACAGTATTTTCATTTTCTCTTCTATCAAAAGCCCTCTCAATTGTAACTTTGATATTCAAACAGACACTTTTTTGTCTCAGTATTTGCCAAAAGCATTACATCACGGATAAGATGAAAGAGGACCTCTAATGGTGTGATAAAAATGGAATTACATTACAAAAGCGATGATTATAACGCTCAACACGAGTAAACTGAATGTGAAATCCATCCCTATCACTTGCTTTAAACAGACCCACATCTCCCATCTTTTATGTTTGGCAGAACTGCACAGAAATCTAAATGGAATTTAAATTAAATATTCTTTGTGGCGGTTTGGGCTTGCTAAATGGTATTTTGAAAAGTAGCTGGCGTCCACCTAATTATATCATGATTTGTGCATAATTGTTGTAATTGCTTAATCTGAAGCACAGTAACTGGTGCACAGTCATTTGTTAACCCGTTGCTCCATCAATCGTGGCTTAATGCAAACAGTATTTGATAACCCCGCTGAAACTGAGCTGTGACATGCTTTTGAAACACTAAAATGGAAAATTTATAAAAGCAAAACATCTGCTTGAAAACAGTGATCCATTCATATTGGTGCAACAAACAACTTTACTCACACAACCCTGCATTTTTTTCAATGTCATGTGCATCATACACATATATGGTAGAAAAGACTAAATAAAAACAAAAAAAACAACCAGAGTTATTTACAATGAAGGCATCATTATACAACAATCAGCTAAATTGGTTATCCAATCTTTTATGGCTGAAAATGATAAAATATGCAATGCAAAACAGATTAGAGGTTCCCTACCCTCTGACCTTCTGCAAGCACACCTTACCTTCACAGATTTGGTCTGTGATTAAACTTCTGAGGCTGACAGAGTCCCAGTAAAGCCATTCTATTCTCCTGTCAGGTTCTTATCAGGCCCTGGGGAAGCTGAGAGGTAGCTGTAAACAATAGTCCTGCAGCCATCAAGTCTCCTTTGGATGAAGAGGAAGCAGACGGGGAGAGTACTTATGATTTCTTGAGATAGAGGGATAGGGAGAGAGAAAGAGGGCTCAATTTTATATAGGCTTGGAGTTGAGCAGATATGTTTGTCCTCTTTTATTTTTCATTGATTTTACATGACAAAATGACCAAGATGAAATGTCATTTTTTTACAGCAAGCAAAATCAGGTGAAGGAGTAAAAGGAGAAACAAAGAATGTTGGGTTGCCACAAAAGGGGGAACTACAGTAGATAAGTCTTTAAATAATATCTGTGAATAGAATAAAATGTGGGAACAGAATGAGGTATTATTGGCCCTCCCCTCTTCTAGAAGAAGAAATTCTTGTGGAGAAGAGAGATGTGTTATAAAAAAAGGGAAGAAACTGTGTGATAAGAAATAGCCAGCAGCCTGAAGAATGGTTTCAAAAATCACCAATACGATCCAGACAGAAGCTGAGTACCTTCCACTGAGACATATGACATTATGTCAAAATAAAGCACTCCACAGCTGTCCTTTTTTTATCACCCCAGCCCACCTAAACATGTAACGCACGCAGCAGCAAGACACACACAATGAAAGGAAAGTGGCAGCTGTATACGTAGAAAGTGCAGCGAATCAAATGTAGCATGGAGCGTTTCAATAATATAGGTCTGCTCATCTATTCAGAGAAAGAAGCTGCGCTGGCAGCATCCTGCGCCTGGGACCTGTTTCCATTCACGAGACCGGTGATTAAACTGAGAGAACTCTTTCACCATTCGGAGCGAGAAATCACGACACAAAAGCCAATGATTCCTATCTGTCCCTGAATTTCCTCTTCATTCCCCTTTGTGCCATACTTTTCCACTCTAATTAAAGCCAAGTAAAGTAGCCCCACAGCGGCTCAACATACCAATCAATGTCATGAATATGCATGACATGTCATGAATGTATCTGCTCCCCGTACGGATGGTGGCAAACGACACGGAGAGATATAAGTGAAATCCTCTGGTTTGCACACAGAGTACGGTGGAGACGGACATTTTTGTGTATTTTGTATTTTGAAAAGAGACTGACAGCAGTCCCTTGAGGAACCGAGCTCGTGTCACCGCTGCCTCTCACGAGAAGAAATTGAACACCACTCACCTGGGCGCAGCTGCAGCAAACCTGTTCCTATCCCCCGGTGGTTACAGTGTGTGAAACGTGCTTTGGGTGAACGCTACAAATCACTAGGCCATGCCTCAAGTGTCTTTATAGTTACATGTGCACACACGCGCACTTGCACCATTGATTCAGCCCCGAGACAAATCCATTTCTCCCTGATGGATTCATTACTCCTTAATGGGCCTATTTTACATTGTTTGCTTTGGGTAACACATTGTGTCTTTGAAATGTGCTGAGATCTAAGATCAATGGCCTTTTATAGGTACACATCACATGCGCAGGGGTGATCAGTCTTCATGTGTGCCTGTGTAATTTCAATCATATTGACAAAACGCATAATCAAGATGCTTATAAGGTGGCAAAACACATTACAATGTTTCAGTTCTTGGGAAATGAGATGAGAACGCCTTTATCATTTACTATCCATCACAAATGCAAATGACTTTTCTGTTTTGGATCCAGCTAACAAATCAAGATGAAACTGGAGGAGAGCCCGAGTCTTCACGCAGAAATGTTTTTCTTAGTTTGCTCAAAGCACAGACAAGGTAACTGGCAGGATAATCTGTTTCTGTAACAGAAATCTGCGAGGCCTAAATAGTGCTTCGATAAGACAAGAAAAACAAAGTTTGTGTGAAGTTCAATCTGCCTCTGTGGTCTTTAAGTACAGGTACACAGATTGGAGTCAATTTTTCAATTAGCACTGTGATTATTACATATGACATTGACTTTATTTCCAAAACTGAAGCTAAGTGATTTTCTGAGTGACTTTGTGCATCTGCACCGTTGATTTCAAGCATTATTTCCCCCTAAAAGAGAATACAACTTTGTCTCAAACAGTTGTTAATGTTTATGGCTGTTTTTACTTGTCATCAGGTTCTTGTTAACCCTAATGCACTGGCAATCTTTAGTTTAGCATGAAACACAAAGTAAAAAAAAAAAATAAATAAATAAATAAAATATGACATTTCTCAGGGACTCATTGTTCTGTGGATCCTGCATCTGCTCATTTTCACTATGTTGCTACTTTCACTTGCTTTCTCCTGATTATTATTATTATTTTTTTTTGTCAGCTTTAATATTTGTGTGAGGACATTCTTTTGTCCTTAGTCCTCCTACTGTATAGACCCTTAAGATGAAAGGCTTCATGTAGGAGGATGAAATGCAGAGAGTGGCTTAATCGGCTGTAACTCACCCCACCAGCCTATAATGAGACCCACTTCATGCTCTATTAAAAGCTGCTGGATTCAATGAAGCTAAAGTCAGTAATTGGACAGAGAGCATATGATGGCTTTTGTGACACAAATTTAAAAACCTAAAAGCCGAATTTCATAGTGTATCTGAGAGCTAAAAAGTGATCAAAGAAAGGTCCAGGCTCAATGTTTTAGCCCAAATATTTGGTTTTAATCAATGTCGATCAAGAGCAACAGCAGCTAAAGGAGATGGAGGAAGCTAACGAGTGAGTAAGGCAAAAGTGTGAAGTTTTGTTTGATTGTACAAACTACAAAGTTGGATCAAGACATTGTAAAAAGACTGGCTTTGTTCTCCTGTAAAACTCATCAATCCAATTTTCTGGTTCCACTACCAATCAATTACACAAGAGCAAGTAGAGCTCTTTTTATCCCCCTACAGTGCAATATTTACGAGAATAAATTCTCATTGCTTTCCACAAATTGCACCCACAGTAATTATGAAGAAGTAACATAAAGTGAAAAAATCTTTAGGGATGAACGGTTGTAAAAGCACATGGAATAGCTCACCAAGCACCCACACTCCATCCTGATTATTTGTCCCCACACAGAGATACCCTTTACAACACACATGCAAAATGCAAATTTTAAAAATAGTTAAGGGGATATATTTAAAACTGTCAACTTTCCAGGTCTCTTGGTTATTTCTCTGCTTTCCTCCATTTTTAAACTGTATTTTATTTCATAGAGCATTGCTAAAACAACTCAGATTTGTTGTTCCTATTTACTGTTGCAGTAAAACATGTTTGTTTTTTTTTTTTCCCAGGATGCAATAACCCCTACAGCAGCTCATCAACATTGCTAGGGGTGTTATAAATGTATTGAGCATAAATTAACAAATGAGCAATCTACCTATATATGCCAATAAAGTAATCTTCCCTCCCATCCTTGTTTAAATGATTCTGCAGCTCGGTTAATGTGCCTATGCCAGCACTGTGCATGATAACGTTGAAATGTTTGCTCATGCTTGACAATACACTGTGCATAGTTCATGAGATGCTTTAAAGTGGATGAAAATTACCTTCTTGTTTTTTGGCAGGTGAGTGGTAGCCTGACATTGAGGGTGACGTAAAATAAACAAATGTATTTGCACTGCAGGCTATCCACGTTACACAGTGATTGGCGACCACGTCTCAGGGGAGCATCATTTGCGCATCCAGCGTGTCGAGCTGATGGACGACGCAGTGTTTGAGTGCCAGGCTGTCCAGGCTGCCATGAGGTCCCGTCCTGCCCGGCTCACCGTGCTGGGTAAGTCAGAACTCCGCAAACTCAGCAGTCAAACAAACACTTAAACTGAGGGAGACGACTCACAGATCAGGACTGTCTTTCTGAGTTGCTTCAAGTTGCAAGTCTGAGAATTTACCAAGTAGAAAAACAGCATCACAAGAAGATTATATTAGTCAAATGATTGTGACATTGAAATATATCATTATGTGCTGATTTTGGGTTAATACCAAAAACGTGACCCTTTGGTGATCAGTGGTGAAAGAGTCAAAAAAAAGTTCAACTAAAATTTTCAGTCTTGACATGCTACGTGTATGCATGTATGAGCAGAGATTCTGGAATTTGAACATGTATGCATTTAAAGAAACAATATTAATTTGTTAATTTTAGTAAACATTTTTTTTTCTATACTATGCACCTTTCCAAACCACTACACAGCTTTACCAGATGGACGTCTATTTTTACTCAATACCATAAAACTTTAAGTGAGTCCACATCTGCTTTTGTCATCCCAGCCATATGGATATAGTTAAAAGAAGTTAAAACATGAAACGGGCAATGATCTGAAATCATAAAATGGTTGCCAACATTATTGGATTAAGATGAATATGATCAAAGTAATGTTCATGTCCGTATTACTTCCTCTCACATATCTGTCAATTTTGTGTGTTTAAAATGACCTTAGTTCAGCTCAGTGCTTTCTGTTCTTTTCCAAAGACTTTGTTGTTGTGCTGGCATTTGTGCCATAATAATTAGTTCCAGATAAGAAAATAAATATTGTGAAAAACCTGAAAAGTTGTAAAGTTTATTTTCAATTGTGTATGCATCCATTCTGTGTGGCTGAAGCTGGGTTGGTAATGGTCTTTAGAGAGATCTAAGAAAAGTCAGATTCTGCAACATTAGTTTGGTTTTCAGCTTTTGCCTTTTAGTTTACAATTACAAATAAAAGGACTGATTTACTAGCTAAACATGAATTTCCTTTAAAAAAAAACAAAGCCCAATCTAATCTACCTATTAAATCCAGTTATGTTTATTTGCTGTAAATGTAAGTAAATAAATAAATAAATAAAGTGTGTAAAAACATGCTTATATTTTAATTTCCTTGTCAGTCTGCAGCCTCCCTTTTCAATATTGCTTTAAGCTTGAGAGGTAACAGGCTCCTAATTATTCTTTAGCGGGTTATCATTTAGCATTGACATTTCTATCTTTCTGGCTAAGCAGTCTTCCGACTTGTAGCTCGTCTCTCTTTCTCTAGCCGCTTCGAGCTTCCCACTGCTGCTCACATTCTCTCCGACTGGATGGTTGCTGCAGAGATAGCCAGAGTTCAGAGCAGAACAAAGAGAACAAGAGAAAGAATGAATAAAAAGAGAAGGGCGACCGAGCGGGGTGTCTGCCACGCAGTCCACACCATCAGCCACTGATCCGCCTTATTGATTCGGCCTAATGAAAAGTGAAACTAACGATTGGTGGGAGAACAGGAAGAAATGGAAAAAGGGAAAGACAAAGTGCAGCATAACATTTCTTTGGCTGGCAGAGCCCCTGTAAATGGCAATGAGTGAACATACATTATTTGAAGTTACAGAGAGGTTGCAGTAGTTCGCAATCCTGGTCCTCGAAGGCCACTGTCCTGAAAGTTTCAGGTGTTTCCCTTCTCTTCAACAGACCTTCAAGTCCTGCAGAAGTCTGTTAATCACTTTCTCACTCCAATCAGGTGTGCTGAAGCAGAGAAACACCTAAAACATGCAGGCCCTCAAGTAGTGGTCCGTTGTAGATCAGGGCTGAGGACCACTGGGTTCAAGCTTCTGTCTCTGCTGCAGCTTTGTCATTTCACCATACTGACATTCCCATAATACATGTCATTTTCTTTCCACTTTTTGAGCATTAATGGCAGAAGTGAAAAAGAGTGACATTTTAATTTGAACATTATATGAGGTAATTGCTGATTGATTTGATCAATTCAGGTGGTAAAACCACATTCACACTGTGGCATTTAAGCTGTACTTGTTCTGCTCTTTCATAACTCTCTTAGGTATCCTTCAGAATTTCCAACAAACTTCTAATTTCATTTGAAAACAGTCACATACAGGAGAGACTTTGCACTTTGTATGAAGAAAAGATATAATAAAACATGTAGACACACGTGTTAAATCCACAACGCAATTTCTTTCTTTTTTTTTTTAATTTTACAGTTTAGACATGTCTTCTGCTTTTGTTCCGGTGAATCATGTGATTATAATGTCATCACAATTTCAACATGTTGCTGGTATTAAAAAACCTGACTACACTGAAATTCTACTCGACAGGAGTTTCTTCGTTCAGTTCGGGGAATAGTTTTGTTCTGCTGCCCTTTTATTTGTGCTGTACCCAAGAGGAATCTCAGATATTGATCCTCTACTGTTATAGTTGGGGTCAAAATTTAGACATATTATTTCTTTATACTTCTTTGCTGATGATGCTAAGGTCTATTTCCCTATTACTGTAGGTATGATAACAAAAATCTATTGCGACCACTTTTAAGCTATCTAAGTAACGTTAAAATTGGATGTTATTAAATTAGTACATAAATAAATAATAAAATAATATTCTCACTGCACAGATGACTGTCTAGTGAAATGTTTCATCAACTACTGAACATTTTAATGTAAGTCAGAAAGTATCCATTGCACGTACAGTACTTGTAGAACTGATTTATTTTGGCGTAAACCTGATTCGAGATGGCCACTACAGCAAAAAACAAATTTAACGAGCACAATAATAACTATAACTTAATGTCAATTTTGCAAAAATTGAGCTAGGAGATGGTGTGGTAGTAGCCTAAAATCATCCCCAACATAGATCACTGGCAGATTTGATATTGATGGTCAGTTTATTTTTGTCAAAATGCACACCACAAAAAAAAAACAAAAACAAGACAATATTTACCAGAACAAATTTTTTGATTGAAAGCAATATACAAAGGTAAGAAGTACTGCAGGTGAATCAACTAAATATATAACTAATCAGGAATGAGTAAAAGGAGAGCCATCCATACCTATTTGACTTAGTGAGGGTGGCAGAGTGTATTATTTCTCCCCAAAAGCCATATAGAAGGTGTTTGTTTAATCCCCTGCCAAGCTAGATGACTCCTGAATGCATTGCCAAGGAGAGCTCTGAGCTGACGTACACAAATGGTAATGGAGGGAATATATGCAAGACCTGCGTCAATACAAACTCCAAGCTGTCAATTACGTGCCAGTGGTGACAGTGTGTCTATTGACTTGGAAGACAGCTGTGGCCACAAACACACACACCTACACACACACACCTACACACACAGATAAAAACCCACATAAGCATATACACAATATACTGTGACATACCTTTTCAGCCAACACTGCACACACAAACGCACAGCCTTAACTTCTCCTACCTGACAGCAGAATAAATCTATACAGTAAAACTCCCTCCTGCATCTTTCATAACTCAGTATGAGCCCAAACTCCTTTATACACCATGTCAGAGAAATTTTCTCTCCCTCTGACTTTGATAAGTTTACAAAAAGACATAACACAAGTATTTACTCACAACTAGTCCAAGTAATAAAAATGTTTAGCTTTCCATTTTTTTACTTGTTTTTTCTTCCGTTTTAATGATTTGCTAAGCCTGTCATCAAAATGAAAGCAGTGAATTTGAGCCAAATGCGTGGCAACAGTTATCTTCCCATTTCCAAGAAAATGTAGGGAAAGGCTTTTTTTCACCTTCATCCACTTCGACTTGTCTTCACAGAGGTAGAAAAAAGGAAATAAATAACACTGACAACATCAACATTTACAACCAGCATCGAAGGCACAGCATCTGAACAGACAGTGAACTTAACCCATACAAGTGTTTCCGCGGCTCGCAGACAACATCTTTAGATGCCAAAGGAGAATCAAGGTCTTGTGAATTAGTCATGAGGGAGGAGAATGGTGAGTTTTGTGTCCAAAAAAAAGACCCCCGAGGCTAATTATATTACTTGCAGCAAGTTGGCACTTCTTCAGATCTTTGCTTTAATCTTTAAACCTTAGTTTGGGGAATACTAAACTGAAGACAAGGAAGAACACCATAGTTTGGTGACTGATAAAATATTAAATAGTTTTACCTTTTTTATAACTTTAAAACGAAAAAAAATAAAAACTTCACAAATAAAATTGTGCTGAATTGTTATAATTAAATTTGAGATATTTTATTTGCCTATAATAGATTGATCTATATCTTTTTGCACCTCAGCTAACATATAATTTTGTTTCCTTACTTGCTTTATTTTTATAACTCACTGAACCAATCCTAGTTAATAACTAGCCATTAATTTCTGTGAGACTGCTTTTTATTTGAAAGTACTGTCATAACAGAATGAGCAATAAATGCAGAAATTATGGGCACAAAGCCTATATGTTCCCCATTAACTGAGGGTCTTAAATTAATTATTAAGTACTAACTAGAGACAAGATTTATTTTGAAAATAATACTTTATGTATTACAACAAAGTCTAGCAAAATGCTAGAGTTATCAACCCTGATTGTCTTACTGATATATATATTTATGATGATCTGCTATAGTCCCTTTTACTTCTGCCTATAGTGCAGCATCATTAAGGCCATATTACAGTCTGCAGTGCTGGGGCTCTGGAAATGCTCCAAGATCTTAACCTTATGTGAAGCAAATGAAGAAGGGTTACAAAGCACTTATTTAAATGAAAGTCTCCTCACCAAATCCATGCCTTGTATTATTGAAGCCAAGACAAATGTATGTACATATCTAATAAAAAAGGTACACTGTTAAAGGGGCCTTAGCCATATAAAATCTAAAAAGCTCTTAATGCAGATATGATCTACAGCAAACAAAAGGAGCAATAAAGCTCTATTTAAATTAAAACAAATAAAGAAGCTGCAACAAAATTAAATCGCTTACTATTTAAACTGATAAGAAATACTAAATAGTGCTTTTACAAGTTTTGAATCAAGCAGCAAACCTTTGAAAAATTATTAAAGAAGTCAAAATGGTTAATGAATCAAAGCTTTTGAAAACTCCGTGGTATTTTGGAATCTATGAACAAATTAGGCTTACATGGGTTCTAAGCACTTGTACTAAAACAAACAAAGTCGTAGTTAAAACATAATTCAGAAACGACTGAATTATCTAAGTTAAAACCACAAATGATGAAAAAAACATGTTTTTCATTCCTAATAGTTTCTATGTATCATGCATTAAGTGAAATCTGAATTCCCTAAACAGCGTAACAGATAGTGACCATGACATGATTAGAGATTTAACAAACTATCTAAGGACTGTATATACATTTGAAGAAATTCTGTCTCAAGTTGAGGACACAAATGCAGAAATGATCAAAGTTGGACAGGAAACAAAAATCTCTAATATCTAAACTTAGCAGGGCAACAAATCTAAAACAACATGATGGTTACCAACACAAGTGAAATGACAAGAAGGAAAAAAGAAACAAGTAGAATATACATTATACAAAGAGCTATACAGACTAATGATGTGTATTTTAAACGTATGGAACAAGAGTATAAACTAAAAGTGCAAATGAGAAAACATAAAAAAAAATAAACCAAATAACTGCTTCACATAATCACAATTCTAAGAAAATCAAGAAAATAACCTGAAGAACTACAACAATAACAACAAAAGAACAAAATCCAACCTGAAACCCAACTAAACTCATTGTCAATATCTAGTAAAAAGGGCAGGAGTTCCATATTGTGTGAGTATGAGATGTCCTTTTTTTATAGTATGCCATTGCTTTGGTCAGATGAGAGTGCGTCCAGAATGTTAGACGTACGTTTGGTTTAAACTGAGAGAGCTGTTCTTTACAATACAGCTTGTTCAGTAATTAAATTGAGATTTATGTGAAATTGTTTTCTTGGAGTGAGTCTCAAAGACCTTCCACAACATTTGTCAAAATGAAAAGCATTCACAAACACAATGTGATGCTGGTTGTGTAACAAACATAATTGATAGCATGCCGCGTGAATGAACCATTGTGGGCAAGATATTTGTTTTCTCTTCCCTGCATTGTTAATGTTTTGGACCCACGCTTCAGCAACAATAATCATGTGCACAAAGGCCCAAGGCTAGCTTTTGTTATTGTTGCTTCAAACTGCCAAAGCTGAGTCAGCCATTTCAGTGGATAAGGCAGAATCCATTATTTCTCAAGGATCAAGCCGCCATCTTTTAAGTAATGGAAAGGTACTTGAAGGGCATGGCATGGTAAAAGAGAAAAACATAAACAATGAAAGAAAGAAATTTAATTGAGGAATTTTAAATTTAGATGCTAAAAAAAATTTTAAGAACTAATTCACTTTGTTTGTGAACATCGTCCAGTTATTTTTTTATAAACTATCTCACAACTCAAGAGGGATAAACACACATTTAGGAAGTTCCATCCATCCATTATCTTAACCCGTTTCTTCCTTTCAAGGTCTCGGGGGTCACTGGTGCCCATCAGCAGTCACAGTGCGAGGAGAGTAGTAAAATACAAGTGTTTCTCAAATTCACTTAATCAATCAAACTATCATTTACTAGCAATAAATGCACAATGAAACAACAACAACGTAATCTAAAATAAAAACTAATTCACTGTAAAGCAATAATATACAGTGATCCCAGCTGCCCTGCCTTTTGTATTTTCTAAATTTGCTTACAAAATGTTTTTACAATAAACAAACAAAAAATACAACCACAGAGGTAAATTAAATCTTTAAAGATATTAACAGATATAAAAATAAAAATTGCCTAAGACCTGCTAATTAGTGACTATATTCTCCCCAATAACACTAAAATGTTCAAATTAATTATTTGACTTTGAAACAAGGACAGAAACAAAGGTCAGAGTATTTTTACACTGTTTGTTTCCAAGAAAAATAAAAAAAACACAATAGTTAACAAATATGTAAGTAAAGTAAAGTAATGTAAAACAAATAAATATGTCTGAACAAAGACAGATTTCAAGAAACTTTGACACTTTTAAATGGCAGTAAAAGTAAACTTTTTTGTTAGCTACTTATGGTAAATCAGCCATATCTATATCTCACTTTCTGTATTGTGCATTTAAAAGGTTCGTTTTGAAGAAGTCTTAAGTTTCATAGTCTTTTGCAGAAGTAACCAGTTTTTCTTTTACAAAAGTAGATTCATGTCTCGCTGAGCGTCTAGGAAGTATAAGTGTATATAAGTAGAGATATGAGTGTCTTAATGGCAGTCATTCTAGAAGAAAGTCTGACTGTAACATTCATTTACACCACCGTTTTTGTTATTTTGTCTGCAACACGAGATGTGCTGATAACTACATCTATGATATCAGAGAGGCTGAGAACAGGTGCACGATTATGGCTGACAGATTGCATGTTTTTTTTCTCTCTCTCTTTCTCTCTCACTACATTTTTACTGAAGGAGGAAAGCTGACGTGAATACATCTGTGCTGTGTAAAATAACAGCACCAACTGTGTACAGGTGTTGGGCTGATTTCAGTTTCCACTCTCAGCTAACTGTAACTATTATTGGCAATCTCATTTCCTCTATCAAGAAAATTTCTCAACCCACCTCAGTCAATACCTAGCAGAAAACCTAAAAGTGAGAAATAGAAAGTTTTTTTTATTGTGATTTGGAACCTGAAACTCAAAACTGCTGCCTCCTCACGTTCGAATGCTCAGTTACGGCGCACAACTTAGCCGTGTGAGGAGCAGCGATGTCAGCACCCTCCCAATCTGTGGAAAGCACCTTCTGCGGCTGCACATGGCTTCGTTGTGATGGAGCGAGCGCTGCATGCGTCTGACAGCTCCGCCATCTCCCCACTTCTCATTTTGTCTTCATCCTTACTACCCTCCATTTTTGCTTGGCACCGCTGTTACAAATTGTGGCCCCCTTGCCATTAAAGCTCCACTAAATTCACGAAAATGTGTCTTTTAATCTCCCATTTTCTGCATCTCATTTGTTTCCTCTACTTCCAAATTCCTTCCATATTGTTTGTGAATGCCATCTGCCATTTTTGTATGAGAAATAAACATGCCTTCTTCCATCTTGTGCGTAGGTGTCTGTGCATTCATGCACATGTGGCTGAAGATTCAGTGGTTGTCAAACAGATGTGCAATGACAGCTCCCATCGAGGGTCGGTGATGTGGGCCAGTGAGCCACACATGCCTCTCATATCCACCTGCACTGGGCATTCCTTTCCTTATCTTCTTTTTTTCATCTGTCTTCTATTTTTACTGATCTATCTATCAGAAACTTTGTAAGCTGTCGCGGTAGGGTGACAGGCAGCCTGTTTGAGCATTCTTCGAAAAGAGACAGAGAAGTCAGGAAGCTCATTGTTTCAGAGAACACATCAGCTGAAGCATGACGCCGCTGCAGCCGCCTCTCCTCCTGCATCTTTTGTGATGAGCCATTTTTGTTTTGTTCGCTTCCATGTTGTGTTTCCCTTGATCCTCTCACACCACTCTGGGGGTGGAGTGTTCTCGAGGTTCCATCATTTTCTCTGGAGAAGTTCCGCAAGTATTGTTGTAGTCCTGAGAACCCCGCAGTTTCATCAGCATCACCGATCTGAAGCAATAACCGCATGGGATGTAATTTCATTCTTCACATGAACTCGAGTTATATGTTTTGTGATGTGGATTTTTATATAGCATAGATCAAAAAGCTGTTTTTTATGACTCCTATGGTTTATTTTGACCCCACTAAAAGGTAACAGGCTCACTGCCTTGTTCTTTTTTGTTAATTACACGATAATATGCCTCAGTCTCATTTATGGATGTCTTTGATTTTGCACTAAAAGTAAATGATGACACTGATATCCACCATGTCTGACATCACTTTCTCTCCCTCTTTTAACCTATTTTGTTATATTATTGTATCAAAGATGAGAGTATGAGTATCTAACAAAGCTGTTGGGTTACACATTTGTGGTTGTGACAGACAAGTTTAGATTTTTTTCCTGCAGAAGAAAAAGTCTGCTTGGAGGTTGTAACTCACCATGGCATCTATGATCCATTGAATCAAAAGATAAATCAAAGCATATGGAGCCATTAGTATTTTTCAAACAATTCAAGTAATGAACTCGCTGTAGTTTAGATCCATTAATTTATCTATTTCTGCAAAGACACAAACCTCACATCTCTGATTACTTCAGACTGGCACCAAGTTCTTTGCAACTGTTGTGCGATCTGTTATCTTTGATCCATACAAAACCTGCAATCAGAGCATTACTTGCAAAACGTGATGTCAGCAGGTGTGCGTGCATGAACCAGAGAACGCAAATTTGTGAAAGTGTTGAAACGAATTACAATATTATTTTCAAGGAGAAGGGGTGGAAAAAGCAGTGAGTGAAGCAAGGTTAGCAGTGACTCAGCCTTGTAATTAAAGAGGAGCGATCAATCTGTACCACTGACCACACTACTTATGCCAACTCCATCGAATGGCTGCAGTTAAGAGCTAATTTAGAACCATTAGGGACTGCCAAGTTTGCAAACAGCCCAGTAATGATGATGGCTGATTCGAGTTCAAGGCTTGGCCTCTGTATAACAGTCAGACCTGGCAGTCACAGGAGTAGATCAATGGAAGATTTTACATGAAGCGAAAAAAAAAAAAATCTTTCTTTTATATGTTTTTTTCTTTTTTTTTGTCTTCAATAGATGTTTGGTTCTTCATTAAAACTCCAGAATGTATTTATTTAATTTTTTTTGTTGACAACTGGTTTTATCTGTCAGGAAACCTAAAACAGAAAACTTTTCTTATTTACTGGACATAAACAAAGTCAAGATGGTGCTCTCTTTGCCTGACTTTTTATACATGCCAAGTTGTATGAATTGTCCGTAAATTACACAGATTTTCCACCGATTTGCAAGTATGTAGATGTTTAAAAAACATTTTTTTTTTATTATTTAGCTTCAAATTAATTTCCAAAGCTGTCCTGTAAGGATAGACTAAATGTGTAAGAGGGGGTGGTGTGGGTGGGATTGGCTGTGTTTGCAGGGGAGCAGGTACAGTCTATTCACTTCCTCCATCTCCCTCTAGACTGTACCTGCTCCCCTGCAAACACAGCCAATCCCACCCCCTAACACCATCCCCTCTGCCGGTATACCCCCTGGTATTGTGTGAGAGTAATAAGGAATTTTTTATAGAAATTTATGAGTTTCTGAAGGTCAGAAGGAAAACATCCGAAGGGGTTGACATGTATGGCCTTGGCACAGTTTCCTTGAATCGCATCTGTATGTAGGTAGCTGTAGAAGTTCCCATGATGCTACTACAAGGTGTTTAAGAACTGCGCTAGGTTCTTTCCACAATCTCCACACAATCATGCTTGGAGCGTGGTGGCTGAACTACGTGGCCCAGTGTAGCTAGTCCTGTATGGGCACAAATTAAGGACATATATATTTTGTACTTGCAAATCAATTTGTGTGTGTAAAATAGATTTGTATCTGTA
>JAVKLF010000063.1:15520407-15543832 GCA_034783495.1 Millerichthys robustus | reverse complement strand
GGGAGTTTGAGACCCCTGCCCTAAACCTTTTAATCCTAACCTCAGCTGGCTCATTTGAAGATCTACTATTCCTTAGACTAAGAGGTTTTAAAAGATTAGAATTTACAGGCCAAAACTAAAAAAATATAGCTTTTGTTCATTGACTGTGAAACTGAAACTTCAAAGTTCAAGCACAGTGTTGCGACCTAGCATCTTCATCCATACAGCTAACTTGACTTAAACGTGGGTGTTTTTTCACTTTTTTGCAGACATTGCTTCATGATGGCAGGAAAGAAAGCATCGTGAGCACACTCTACCTATCTCCTTCTAACATCGAGACTGGTCAGCAGATCATTTGCAAGGCCTCCAACAAGGCAGTACCCAATGGCAAAGAGACCAGTGTCACGATTGATATTCAGCGTAAGCGTACCATAACACCTTTTTCCTTTTTCAGTGTTTCCCTGCTTATATGTTTTTTAGGTAATTTTGAGGATTAAAACATATTGTTGAAAATTAGGTAAACAGGCCTTTGGCATGATTCAGTATCTGAAGATGTTTTGGTAATTAAAAGCAAAACACTGTCCAAACAACTCATGTGACTTATACAATAGCTGTTGTGTTCTTCTATAGGTATTTTAAAAAGGTTTGTATGTTTGCTTTGATGTTATATTGGTAACTCAATTGACAATGCATGTTTTTCTTTTTGTTTGCTGGAAAATAAATTAAAGTATCTATCTATAATGATGGAACCTTCCATTTATTATCCAGCTACCTGCTTTCTGTGTTAGAACACATTCCTCACTCAGGCCATCAGTCTTTTTGATAAGAACATCCACAATCCCCTTCCAAAATAGGCAAAGTAAGCCCAGCGTGTAAAACACATTTAGACTCAATTGTCAAAGAGTATTTTTTCGATTAAGAACTGCTCACAGTAAGAGAAAGGGTTTTGAACAATAGGATTTTGCATCACTCACAGCCCCTTCAACACCATTAAGTATGACTAATAAAGCAGAAAACGCTATTTACAGAACCATTATGACTGACAGCTCCATTCTTTTTGTTATGTACATGGCAAGAGTCAGGAATGGCACAAGCGGGCACGGCACAATCAGGCCAACTCAAGCGCGGGAGTAAAAAATGATTAACAGTTGTTTGTGTTTATAACCCTTGCAGTTTGGGCTCCTCAGTTCTCTGCTTTGGAGTCAGAGAAGGGAAGTCTGCCCACATGTAAACTGATTTGTCACCACATATAATGATGTGTCTGTGATAAATGCTCACCCATCATGGCATCATCCTCGCTTGTGAATGTTTGATTTATCCCTGAAAAAAAAAGAGTGGCGCCGATTCTCTAATTAGCATTCCAAAATGTCGTCTTTACACAATTAAAGCTCCTGAAAACATTTTTTTTTTTTCACAGTGTGATATCAAACTGAGTGACAGCAGAGACTAATTGTCGAGATCTAGACTGTCTCTCACAAGGTTATGGCTCTCAACTCTTTCCGTCTCATTCCTCCCCAACCTCGCCTAAGATTTGACAGGTTCAGTACAGTTCAGCAGAACATTTGGAAATTGTGCAGAAGTGAGCCACTTAGGCTGGACTGAAATATGCTACAAATGAACACTAATTCGTTTCTGTTGGGTAACAGTTTGCTAAATTTGAATGCAGCATAATTTTATTACAAGGTCAGCAGGCTCAACAAGAGGATCACAAACATATACTCACATAAACGCTACTGGGTAGGTTTGGGCTTTACTTTGAACACTTGATTTTATTTTTGCATGTACCTGATGTGTAGCTCAGACAAACACCTGCATCTTAACACAGGGAGTTTGTTTTATCGTACAGTTGTTAGCAGATTTCAGAAGCATTTTTTCAAAGTCCCAAAGCTGTGCAGCTGATTTAATTATATTTACACAAAACTGTAAAATTACTATATCTGGAAACTACAACACCACTTACATTGCTGTCTGGTAAGAAAAAAAACAGCACACCAAAGCTGTGTCCTGATCTAAAAATGCTGGATTTCTAAGTGAACATTATTTCGTAAATAAACCTGAATGTCAAATTGTCAATTTGCATTAATCTGGATTAGTCAATTATTTCCAAGTTAAATACTAGGTCACTGATCGAAAAGAGCTTACAGAGTTTCTGAAACCATAACTAACAACATTAAGCTCAAAATTAGAACTATGCATGTTGTTTTTAAAACCACTGACTCATTTTTTTGATTTGAACTAAAGACTGATGTCATCTATTGAAATAACTGTTAAATCCTTTAAAAGATTACCCCTGTAGTAGTTAAACTGAGTACAATTTAATGTTATAAAACTGAAAACAACAAAAACATTGAACATTTACTCCCTGGATTACTATACCCGAGCTGGTGCCTATTTCCAGCAGTCACTTTGTGAGAGGCAGGGCACACAATGGACATCACAAGGCCACAGACAGACCATTCACACTCTCACTCACACCGTGGGACATTTTAGAGTTACAAAATAACCTTGTTTTTTGTCTGTGAGAGGAAACCAAAATACCCAGAGAAAACATGCAAACTCCACTCAGAAAGGCGTCAGACCAGAAGGCAATCCTGTGTCCTGACGCAGGGGATAGGTCAAACCACTACTCTACTGTTAACAACAGCAAAACTGGTCATTGCCTAATGACAATTTTACAACAATATAATTTATTTTATTTTTTTTTAGTATTTGGACAAAGACACATAATCTGAACCTCTTTCTGCCTAACTGCAACACTCTTACGGAGACTTTTTAACATAAACTAATTGCCATCAATGTATTTATGAACAAAATGTTTCTCCAGGTGTTTCCTGTCAGCCCCAGAAACAATATAAAACACTTGACAAGTTAGTCTATATAATAGTTTTTGGTGCCTTTTATTGCAACACTCAGGCACATGTGAATATCCAGCAAAACAGCTTAATAATTGTTGGCAGTTAAAAACACCTCTGCCAGTCACCTGGAAAGCACTGATAATGATGTACATTATGATCAGCATAATGATCCTCTTAAAATTGCTTCTCATCAACTAATGTCATTGTTTTTCTGTCGCTTCTGCCACACTCATGTTTTTGGGCATTCTTCATTAGTCTCGTTTTGACTATCCTTATGAATTGAAGTAATATATTAAGGATGTTGGACATATTGAAGCATCATTACAATTAGAAGAGATACTTTGAAAGTAAAATGCAAAACTTATGTACTGTATGTAACACACATGAATATAAAGCTAAGCCTGGATGATTCTGCTGTGATGATTCACTGCGATGGAATAGTTACGTAAACAAAGGCTCCTTTTAGACCCCCCATGAAGGCTAGAAGGTGGTTTCATTGGATGAGCAGAGTTATCAGGAGGCTGAGATGTTGGGTGAAAATCTCTTGGTAATATGACGAGGTGGAGATTAGGAGGGGGAGCTGTGCATGGATGGTAGCAGGGGAAAGCCAAATGCCCCCAAAGATATGAAATATTTCATATCTTTGTTACTATGAACATGTGCCAAAAGGCTTTTTTTTCTGAAAAAGAAACATCAAACTTTATTTTAAGTTTTACATTATTTACTTGTCAGAAGCTGTTGAACACAGGGTTAATTCCCAGCAAGTTTTGTTTTCTTTAACACTGTGATTTTGCTCTGTATTGAAAGTGAACAGGCAAAATTGATATTGATGCTTTCATCTTGCACTCTGTGAGACAGCAAATGAACACATTTCCTCAAACGGTTTTGTGTTCCCTGAAAATCTTGACAACATCCACTGAGGTTTTTCATTGTTAGACTAAAGGCTCGCGTTGAGACAGTCAAAGCGTTAATTAGATAATTAAAAGTCTTTTTTCTCTTCCTGACTAAAGTTATTGACTGCGACTAGGAGATTTTGTTATCAGATCAAACAAAACAAAACAAAAAAATGTTCTCATTCTACCTGCTCTTCTCAAAATGTATTTCACTCACTTTCCTGTTTAACTTCTTTTCAGTCTGCTTCATTTTAATGGCAATCCAAATGAGTTAAGCGTAAACACAATTCTGCATGCTGCTTAGCTACTCAAATCAGTCTAAAATCCAGTTTATTCAACAATATTGTTTATTGTTACTTTAATGCTCATGGGTTACATCCACATCAGCGTTTTCATTTCCACCTAAATTTATACAGACGTATTTGGCCATGGGTTGGACAAATTAACATCTAAATACAGTATTCTGTGGTGATGTTGCTCAAATGAGAAGGATTTAGAGCCAACAGAGGTGATTCAGTACCCTGGATAGACTGCTGACTTCAGTTGTTCATACCGTCCCATTAGCTGGCTGTAATTATTTGATAGCAGAGGGATGGCTGTCCCCCTTGATGCTGTTTTATCCAGTAGCACATCTTTACTTGTAATATACCTTATGGACTTAAGTCAGTAAACTTCCTCACCATCATGATTTCACCACTGCAGGGAAATAGTGTGTTTTGGATGCCAGCTTCTCATCTCGCTAAATCCCACTCATTGTGTGTGATTATATTTTCTAGTGCAGTTGCAAATCTGCAGAGTATTGCCCCACATAGAAACATGCTTTGAAATGCTTTGCACTTGGGATGGGCAACGCCAAGGTTCTCTATGTGTTTGCATTGCAAACAAGCTGAGCCATGTGGGGAGAAAATGAATGCCATTTGTTGAGACTAATTAATAAAGAACATGCACATGTGCAGTTTGGGAGGATTTGTTTTTGGTAGCTTGCTCAGTTACATCCTCTCCTTGCCTAATCAAGCAGATAATGGCACATTCTTCTGAAATAGAATTGGAGAACAGGAGCGATATTAAAGTAGGGAGAGCAAACAAAAGGGCTCTTGCACTTCTACAGAAACTTTATGCAAAAACGGGGGATGCAAATGAACATCTGTTGTCATCAAACTGAGTAAAATTATAAATTTATTGAAGTGAATATCTTATAATCAATATGTTCGACCTCAGGTTGTTCGTCAGTCTGTTTTCCCCTGATGTATTTTACACAGCCATCCATATGACAATGTAGCCACATTGCTTTAATCCACAAGCGGATGGGTCACAAACAGCTTCTCCGTACTTTAGAGGCATCCAATGCTTCTGGAGTTTGAGGCTAGTCCTGCTGGAGAACAGCTGTCTACAGTGACCCATAGAGATTGGAAATTCAGCTTTAAGAATGGAGGGAGGGATAACTAAAATTTATGCTGGCACTATGTGCATGAAAACAGAGAAGTTGGAAGATTGTTCCAAAAACACCATCTGGTCTCCACTTTGAACTAAGCGATCAAAAGCTGTCGGCCAAACTATTATACCACCCTCCACAGTTCATCTTGTTTTCACTGAAACTCCAATCAGCCCTACTGTCCCCCCTTTTTTCCCCTCCAATCTCTCCATTCCTCCCCCTCTTGTGAAGAATGTGATGAATTAACACATCACTGTGCCATCACATTGTCTCGGATGCACTCACCAATTGTCTCATGCATTTTTACATCAAAAGATATTCTTCGTTAAATAGATGTCTGTCATATCACGTGGATCAAAGGTCAGAGATGGTAATATCCCCTCAAAATTCACACCCAGGGCTATTTCCGACAGACTTTTGACAGCTGTTGCTCCCAAAGCTGTCTTTTGTCTTTTGGGAACTAGAACTATCAACATATTAAATTCATCATGACATTACCTTTTGCAAAAAAAAAAGGACTGGGGTGTTTTCTAAGTAGGAGCCCAGTTCAGTCATGTTCAAAAGAACATTTATTTTTATTTTTTTTATTAGATTGACAGTAATTAGCATTTGTCTCTTTAGAAGTCACTTGGCAACAAGAAGATGGTTTGCATGATTAAAAACTGTATATGAAGAGTTTTATTAAAAGTGGCTTCTGAATTAGCTTTGGTTGTTCACACAGACACAACCTTTAGAACTCTTTCCAGTTTTTTAGTATCTAGCTCTGCCTGCTTGCAGATTCCTACAGAATTTTTATTGCCACATCTCCACTACTGCCAGACATGTTATTTTGCCCTTTAGGTTCCTTTTGCCTACATTTTCTTCTCACGTTTTTAATCGCTTTCGCGATGCTAAAACCACCTACTGAGTGCATATAACACCATTGCTCAAGGCACAGATGAAATTTCCTATTTTATTATGATGTTCGTCCATGTCTCCTTTCATTTCTACACAAACATGTTTCCACACATGCAAATATCCAGTCACGCACAATTGGTTGCTTGCTACCTGGGGAGACTTTCTGGTAGACCTGGTCCCCAGTTTTTTGTTGTTGTTGGGTTTTTTTTCCCCCACCATGCACACAGTTGTTGTTTTCTTTACTGGCCCGGAGAGACCAAGCACAGGTGGGGCTCAGGGTAGTGGAGTGGTTGGTGGAGGTGGGGTGTTTGCTGAAGGGGAATACATTGGCTGATGGGGAATATGGCATGTGAGTGAGGAAGAATGTGGCACCTGGACCACCTCCTCTCTGGGGTGTTGTGGCAGCTGAGCCAGCCAAGAGCATCTGCACAGCTACGGGGTAATAAGCTGTTTTGCCTGCACTTCGTCCTCGTACACACACAAAAACACAAACACACACACTTACATATTCGCGTTCCCTAACTGTGCAGAATGGTTTGGCTGTATTCAAACATGTTTTGTGAGTTTCTTTCACTATGGGTGGAACTCTACGCTCACTGCAACATCCTTTGTCCACATTCAAAGAGCAGATTGTGGTTAGTAAGCTAGTGTCACTAGAGCAGAGCAGATATACTTCTGAAACTGATGACTAGATTTAAACTCATAAACAGGTTTCCATACACTTTCAGAAAGTTTTCATGAGGGTGGCCACATGGGGGTGGGCACTGATAATCATGGGGTGGTACAACAAAACTAAAAGTCTTTACAGAATGTCCATCCATTCATTATTTTTTTACCACTTATTCCTTTTAGGGTCACCGGGCTTTACAGCATGTTCTGGGTATTATTGCTCTGTTGTAATATGGGTAATTGGACAAATATTGCAAAATGGAAATTTATGCATTGCCTTCTTTATTTTATCTATCCATACTCAGTTAAGTGATGTTTGTCATCTGCTCTCATAATGTTATTTTCTAAAATACACAAAACCTCAAATTTTATGCTGTTCAGTTTAGACTTGTTTAAAACTGTTTTTTTTTCTTCTTTTAACTGTATTTTTATTAAGTTTATCTTGTCCCAAATAGAATGGGAAAACAAAAAATGTATAATTTCCAACACCCCCTAGAGAGCCCTTTTACAGTTTCCCAGTTTATCCGATTTATTTTCCATCATATCTTTCTGGTTTGCAATCAGAATGATAGAAATAGAAATTATTGAATTTGAATTTAGGAAAAGACAGAAGAATATAAAATAATATAAAATAAATTGCCTGAAATTTAGGACTTTCTGTTTCAACCTGACAGTAAAATAAATAAGCTGTTGACACGTTCCAGTCAATTTTCAATGAACACGAAACACTGAAACCTACTCAGTCATTATGATCTTACTTGCTGCTTTTAAAGCTCTGAGCAAAATAGACCCACAACGTACTGAGATTGCCTGACAAATTACTTTACCTGCTTGAAATTCATTCTCCGAATATGTAAGGTAAAAAGCTTTGGTTGTTTTATTTGGAGCTGGATTGATATGTAAAATAACCCGTGTCTTCAAAAAGTATCCTACTTTTGTCAATTAAGATGAATGAAGGTTTATTTAATTTGCATAATTTGAATTTTTGTAGTCAAAAGAACTGTTACAACTGTGTTCTGTCAATAAGATTGTTAAAACTTCAATGTGGACTGTTTTTTCACTGCTTGCAAATTGTTTCGGGAAACTCAATATGAGTTCAGATTTCCCTTTCATATGCTCCTTAAGGCAATGCTAAGGAATATATGAGAGTAGAAACGACACACTATACCCAACTCCTGGGGAAAAAAAATTGAAAGCTTTCAAAAACATCTAGACACCTGGCAGCAGAGATAATGAAAGAACATAAACAGGAATGTAATTACTTAAGAATAATCCTGGCACTAATTGAGATAAACTGTCACAAAAGCACTAAAGATTACAAAAATAAACTTTTAGAATTATGAGGAAAAACACATTTCTTAATCCTGTATAAAACCCAATAGCATGTGTGGTACTTTTTTGTAGGATTTTAATTTTTTTTTTACTTTTTTTATATTTTATTTAGCTACAAACAGCATTATTAACCAAGTATATGTTTACGGCTAAAAGTTCCCTTCACTGTGTTTCAGGAGGATGCTGGTTGTGTAATTGGTTGTCTTTGTTTTTTTTGTGTGTTTTTTATAGATCTCCCACTTGTCAATCTCTCTGTGGAGCCTCAGCCTGTGTTGGAGGGCAGTCTCGTGAAATTTCACTGCTCCGCAAAAGCCAACCCTCCTGTTACACTTTACAGGTGAGATCATGAAAAGAAGCAGCGTCACACAAGCCCTCCACAAACCACGAAAGATTATATAATGTATCGGAGAACAAGAAGAAATGCAGTTAATGAGGTCTTTTCTGATCGATGTAGCTGGTGAAAAAATAATTTTCACTCTGTCTCGAGTTTAACACGCGGTATTGATGGCATTAATCTTTGTCAGACACTTTCTTATGATACCACGACACCATTACTTGAAACGACGGGGACGAAAAAAAACAATGAAACACAGATGAAAAATGTAATGGAAATATATCACAGAAAAATCAATTGGGAAAGCATGTCATGTTCCACTGGGCTGCAGCAAAGTATTATGAGGGCTTTGTTGCAAAAACTGTTTGTGTTCCAGTCACACCCTCTCCCCTGAACTTTGAAATATATATCAGTGTTTCAGAGCAATGTTGAAAGTTTAATTTGCATGGCATCTGAAAAAGATGTCACTGTTACAGATTTTTCTTTTTTTTTAGTTTAAGTAGAAAGACAGCACCTTCCCTCAGGGATCTGCCAATTTTCCTGTTTTTTTATGGTTAAAGCAAGGTTTGTTTTTGTAAAATAAAAAAAAAACAACAACACTTATTTTAATTACTGGATTTTAAAGCACAGAAGTGTCTCATTGTGAAGGTATCTATCTTTTGACTGAAGGCTAATAAATGACAGGAAATAGAAACATAAGATTTGATTGGAAAATTGTCACAAAAGTAAAGGTAAAATAAAGGTTAATTTGTGGCCTTAATGCAGCTCAGCAAAGATTTGATTGGTACTGAAAATCCTTTGAATGATTCAAACATGACTTATTAAACTTAAGTTATTATTTGTTTGAAGTTTGATAGTCTTAGTGACAATTTAATGAACATTTTCAGTGAAGGTCATTGACAAGTACCTTTTTTAGTTTACAAAAGCGTCTCAGCAATTAAAAAAAACACATTTAAAAATTAAGGAAACTACTGAAGTTGTTTTGCAAACTTTTAACAAACAAAAAGCTTAACTAATAAGAAATGATTAGCATGAGGTTTACTTGAAAATTCAACTAAAACAAGCATCTGTTTATGTTGCAATGGTAATTACATTTTGATTTGCCAGTAAAATTCTCAAATTTACTGCAGTTACAGTTGTATTTAATGTGTTACATTTTCTACATCAGAAGCAGATGGATCAATAAAAAAATGAAAAAAAAGAGGTGACAAAATAAGTGCACCATTTCCATTCCTTAATAGCTTCCCATACAGATATTTTTGGTAAACCTTTTTGGCTCAGTTCATGCTGCTCTGCTACAGCAGCTTCCATTTTTTGCATGGCCCTACACAAGTAGAGCACTAAAGTGATTTGTCAAGAGATGGTTCTGTGTGTGGGAGGTTTTTTAAGCTCAAAAAAAAAAAAAATGGAGTTGAATCAATAGCAATGGGCCGGCTCCGAGTCTTGTAATGGTGCGGGGAAATGAAATGGACGCACAACTTGTACACTTGCAGGTGGCAAAACAGAGATGTTGCCTTTTTGATGGATCGTGCACTTTGAGAAGGAGAAAGGGTGATAGAAGGGCAGTGATATAGTGGGAAAACAAGGTTTATATTTGATTGTGTCAGAGCACGGCGAAGACAGAACGTCTATTTCACCTGCTCAGGGATTTCGCCTCCACTGTTCTGAAACTGAATCAATGCTGGAATCCAGACCTCTCCATGGGGCATCAAGAGCTTAGACTCCATGGCAGCTGAGATTACATATTATTTTGGTTTGACAGTCTACAGAGTAAAACATGATTGAAGGTTGAAGCTAAAATGAATTGAAACCACCCCCTTCCTGCTCTTCAATTTAGGCTTTTTTTTCCACTTTCACCATTTCTCTGCTGCTGTTCAATTAATTTCTGAAAAGTCAGACTAATAACTTTTGGTACTTTAAAGGTTGTACTTTTTTTTTTACCTGTGCTTTATACTCACATATTTAGATGTATCAGAAGTTTATACAAGCATATCAGGATTCTCATGGATGGTTGGCTTTCAGGGTATAGTGGATGAGACGTTTTAAAGCCTCATAATGTCAGCCTTAGGGGGGTTAGACTTGGTGAAGGCCCACACAAAGTCTCTCTGGAGAGCGTGATGGGTGAGGAGTGCAGGAAACTGGTCAAGCAGTGTGGAGACATTATTCAGTGCTAATACACTCTATCTTCCCCAGATCAGATAGAGCACAAGGACGGGGTAGTTCTTAGACAGATGGCCTCTTTGGCATTCCCACGAGAGCCATCCATTCCTTATGTGCGCTGCACCACTCTTTTGTTTCAATAGACACTCCACACACTCAAGATAGTCTATGACACCACAATTTCCGTATGACTTCTTGTGACTGAAACAGATGTTACTAAAACTTTAGCAGCTTTCCTAACTGCAAGAGTTCACTTGATTTCCATTCTCAATTCCTGAGAAGGTGATTGTTTTTTTTATACAAAATGCACACTTACAAATAAAAAAAAGGTTTTCTACAAGCAGCTTGGTCCAGTCAGAGGTAAAAACCTTTAAACATGGGGGGAACGTTAAAGTAAAATTTCCAAAGACAAACTGCAAAAGCCTAGCATTGAAGGAATTCATGTAGCCTGTTGCAGATTACACCAAGTATTTGGACTAACATCATATCATGTTGAGAAATCATTCAGTCTATCATTCTCATGCAAAATCATGATTTCTTGCATGATGAGTTCATACTTGGGAGTATGTGTGGCAAATGACCAGACTAAGTGTTAAATTCACTATGTTCTAGCCATTTTTGTACAGGCTACAGTTGATTAGCTGTAGTGGTCATATTGCATTCCAATAGTTAATGCCAAAGTTATGAGCAAATATTGCTGCACAGTGTGTTGGGAACAATGCTTAGCTACCACCACACCATACTTTAGCTAGTAAAATTGGTTGGATCATTGTATTTTTTTTTTTTTTTTTATGGTCAGTTGGCTGTGGCAGCCATCTTGAATCAGATTGACTCGGAAGTTCTACCATTTGTAGATGTCAACCCAATGAATTATCTCTGAAACTTTTATTAACATACCATATATGTTCAGTGGTTTACAATATATTTTGCTAATGGTGCAGACAAATGAACACACATTCACATAGACTCAGGCAAAAAACATTACAGCTTTGCCCTTTAGCAGCATGCAAAAAAGATGTCTAGCTCCTTTTGTACAGTTGGAATAAAAAACATTTCTCAAATATTTTTTTGTAATGCTTGGAGCTTCATGCATGGTAAATTCTAAATAACACCCCTAATTGCAAGTATGACAGTTCAGCATTGGTAACGTGTTACCCAGCTGCGAAAAGTCATTTCAAGTTATTTTTTTGTTTTTATTTTGCATTTTAGCCTAAATTGCTTGGAAATCTTAAATATTCTTAGCAAGCTGCCCTTTATTTTCTTTTCAATTTTTACATTGTTCAAATCCAAAGTAACACACTAGCCTTGCTCAAAAAGAATATTTTATTTTTATGCTTTTAGGCTATCAGGTTCTCCTCTACTCACATAAGTTTTACAGGAAAATAAAAGTCTGAACCATGATGCTCAGTTCTTTTTATAAGTACCTTTAGTATTCTCCACGAGTTTCATTGTTTGTTTGCCTAGCTACAAACAGCACCAGCAACATAATTAACTCTGTGTTGACAGTGAAGTTACCAACATAAAAAGTTGTGTTGAATTCTCACAAGAAAACAAAAAGACCGAGACCTGGGGTGCTGCTCACGCACTTCTAAAATGTGACAGACATCCTAAATAGTCCCTAAAATGCAAGCAAAAGCCAAGATGTGAGAAAAATAAAAATAAACATTTGAAAAAAAGCTGATTTCAGTAACTACATGGTTTCTACCTGTTTAATCTGATCCTTCATAATATTAACACAGTTAATAATGTGAATTATTTACATTATTTTTTTCTTGTTTAGTTTCTCTTAATGTTTTTGGATCTTTCACTAGTGATTAGTTATTAACTTAGCTAGTTTTAATGATATTAATTAAGTATAAATTATACTTTTGACCATAATATACTAACTATAATATAATAACAGAGAAGCCTATCTCAGTTCAAGTCTTGAAACCAATGGCACAAATAACCAAGATTTTCAAAGTTGGTACAAGTAGTCATAATGGATCCATCAGTCCATACAGCTGCAGACACGCAGACCTACATATGCACTCGGGCAGACAGGATTCCCAGTCTTTGTCTGAATGAAATCCTTGAGTACGACTCAGCGGTGTGGAGTGAGTCAGTTATTGAGTAAGCTCACATCAGCCCTTCTGCCCTCCCTGAGGGAATGCAGGTGTTTGTGTTACCCGAGGCCAGCTATGTTTAGACACGAGTTTAGAACAAGGCAGAGCACACCAACAGAGCTACCTCGCTCCCCGAGGATGGACGGTACTCTGCCTCTGCTCCCACAAACACTAAGAAGGGCTCCCTGACCTGGCAGCTGCAGCCTCCACTCGGGGAGCAGCCGGCTGCCCGAACATCTGCCTTTAAGCCTTTATGACCCCTGCAGCGTGAGACAATAAAGTGAAGAGGCAAACAGTGACACACACTTATGATTTTATAGTCATCTGTATCGCTGCTTTCATAATCACTACAAATGTGTGAACTAGGGCTCATTACAAAAATTTGCTCAAGGGTCAGATTTTGTCGAAGCAGGGAGAAGAGTAGTAGTCATCTTTTTGGTAATTGTGACCAATCTGTTTTGTTTGATTTCAATTGTTGCTGCTCTAAATGGAATGGTGGTAATTGCCACACTCTGCTCTTTATTGAAATAGCATCAATGGTGCCTATTTATCTGTCTGTTAGCAAAATATTTAATGAACCACAAAACTGGTTTTAATGAAACATTCAGAATGTAACTATTTCATACAAATCTATAACTAATTAACTTTTGGAGTTAATCTGATTTAAGATGGCTGCCACAGCTAAGCAATCTGTGCTAACTGATCAGACAAGGTTTGGTTTTACAACATTTCTATTAACATATTGAGTCAACATTGGTTTCTGTTAGCAAAATATTGCATAAAACAGAAGATAAATTTCAATGAAACTTTCAGATTGTAATCATTAGATAAACATTCACAACTGATTTATTTCTACAGAAAAGTCAACTGACTTTTAAAAACAAAAAGTGACTAACGCCGCCAATTTCAAAAAAGTTGAGCCAAAATGCTGTGTAATAGTAGCTGTGGGAGACTGTTGCCCAAAATTTTGGCAGAAACTGTTAGACTCAACCCTGTTTGTCTGTTAGCAAAATATCTCATAAACCCCTGGACAAAATTTGAAGAACGTCTCAGACTGTAATGTACATCCACACCTGATTCATTTTAGATTCAACACAATTTAAGCTGAGCATCACAGCTAATCAGTTTTAGCTAATGCAAAATTAGAAATTATGGCACAGAAAAGATGGAGACAAATTCACTTTTCTGCTTGCAAGAAGAAGAGGGAACTTCAACAAACTGGTCACCGGTCTTACTGTGACAGTACTCATCATCACGATCATGTTTGCTGACAGCGTCGTCGTCATTAACACCATCCCTCTCACCACACTGTTCATTATCGTGATTGTTTTCATCACGATTTCCACAAATGCCACGAGTGTGATTAATAAGCTATTCACCACGTTCGTCGTTATCACGTTAGTCATGTAAACTGCAACAAAAACATTCCAATCAAAAGGTCAAAGTGCTTTGCTCATCAACAGAGGCGATGGTTTTCACAGAATATCTTTCACAGAGTAGCAGCAACTTTGTTTCTTGCAGTAAAACTTTCAAACAATGCAGCTAAAAGGATTTTTGAGCTGCAATGTGTACTACAGTGCATGTAAGAAATGCTATATTCTCTCTACGTAAGCAACCTGAATTGTAAGTAATACTTAATCAATCAGTTCAGATCGTTTTAAAACCCAGATTAACACTTCTTATTTGCTGCCAAAATCAAAACATTTTTGTCTGTCTACAGAATATCTCTGCCCCAGGGCTGATTTTAATGAGATTTGTGTTAACTGTTAAAGTCCATAGAGTTTGTTTGTTAGCAAAATGTCTCATAAACCACGGAATGGGTTTTTAATGTCGCTGAAAGTCATCCTCAACATGTTCTCTGATACAAACATTTTAGGAGATCTTACATGAAATGCATTAAATCCTCTGTAAGATTTACTCAAATTGGGTTTACATCTGTCCAATCTCATCCTGAGATGATACCAACTCTAGCACAAAAAGCAGCAGGTATACGCAGTCCTTCAAGGAATGCTAGTTTATTCATTTTAACATATTTTTTTAAAAACATGGCTGTTACAGAGCTTCATGAAAAGATTTACTGTTTACATAAACAAGCACACAAAACAAAAAGAGAAAAGAAAGAAAAATCCCACGAAGCCCAATTAGAATTCTGTTTCAGTTCGCTTGCTGATTGAATGAGGTAATCTGTTTTCATTTAAATGACAGCATTTTAGTCGAGCATCGGGCCAGCGTAGTCATAGAAAATAAATGTGCTCCTATGAAAACTTTTTTTATTTTCTTTTTTCCGAGTGGCTGGCAAAAAAACAAACCGGAGACAGCCACCGGATCTGTTCTCATTTGCCACATCAGCATGCAGCCACGTGTCTTTTGTAGAGGTTTTCAGCTTGCATAAAGCATTATGTGTCTCACAATAGCATCTAAATTTTACAAAAAGAAAAAGACCCAACACATTGACAGTCACCTTCACTTTATTTTCATAAATGGCTCTTGTCTGTTGCAGCAGCAGAGTCTACATAAAGCATGTAGGTTGAGACACAGCTGACAACATGAAAGTCTCACCTGAAACACATGTGGCATGTCACAGTAGATATCACTCACACACGCAAACAGATGTTTTTGTTTTTTTGTTTCTTTTTTATGTGATTCCAAATCAATTTATTATTGTCAGCTGTTCTGTTTAATACAGTATGTCTTCAAAGGTGGGGGCGCTACCCATTTGTCATTCTGTGATTTGTTTTTCTTAGCTGGCGCTCGGCGCTGCTCTCTGTCAGGCGTAATGAGGAACGTGCTGTCTACTTGAGGCTGCCAGAAAGCTTGTCATAACGTGGAGGGCTGCCACAAAAAAAAAATGTTAAAAAATCGCTGAAACCAGCAAAGTAAACCTGCCCCCGAATTGTGATTTATTCACAGAAAAGAACACTACTCACATCAGGGTGGGGGTGAAAACCCATCAAAATGATTTTTCGTACCGTTTGATTTTTTTATTTATTTATTTATTTTTTTACTATTTTTGTCAATTTGGTTTTCCTTTTGTGTTTGTTCCAATCCACTGTTTATATCAGGTGGGCCAAAGGAGGAAGTATAATTAAGGATGTCTCAGGGGACACATATGAGGGCATCGTGGACCACTCCTTCTTCACCGAACCGGTTTCCTGTGAAGTTACCAACTCTCTGGGCAGCACCAACATCAGTCGCAATGTCGATGTCTACTGTGAGTGTCTCCTTAACACTTCATCCAGGCCTTTCTTTGTTGGCTTTTGCAGAATCGCAAACGTTTGCTGTGTAACATTTTACCACAGAGCTCCAAGAGTTGGAGCTATAAATGACAACATTTTGATTTTTTTATATCCAATTTTTCTACCCCCTGACAGTTGGTCCTCGCATGGCTGCAGAGCCCCAGTCCTTGCAGGTTGATCTTGGATCAGATGCCGTTTTCAACTGTGCCTGGACAGGAAATCCCTCTCTCACCATAGTGTGGATGAAAAGGGGTTCTGGAGTGGTGGGTACCCTTAATTTGAATTTAAACTGTACACAATGAGATATTCAAATAGCACGCCAAAATGGGAAAAAAATCAAGCCTCCACTTTGTACTATGGGAATGTGTTTCATTTCATGGCTATATGGTCTTAAACATCCACTAAAACATTTTTTTTGTTCCAACCTTTTGGTGACCTACTCTCACATGAGAGCCATTGCTATGATCCACAGAATATACTCATTCCACCTTTCCCTTTGTCAACATCAAAGGCCATAGCCTTTCCCCACTGAGCTCAGACCCTAAATTGGATTTTAATAATTGAGAAGAGGTGCCCTTTAAGGTATTAAATGGTCTGTGTGCTGCTTTGGTTTTCTCCCAACGGCGCTGCCTCACTGCCATCACGAATGCAAAGGTTTTTTTGGAGTCATTGCATCTTGTGATCTCTGACTTCTCCGCTGCAGGTTCTTAGCAACGAGAACCTACTGACACTGAAATCGGTGAGACAAGAGGATGCCGGGAAATACGTGTGTCGCGCTGTCGTCCCACGTGTCGGAGCAGGGGAGAAGGAGGTCTCGCTTACTGTCAATGGTAAGTTGCACCAGTACAAATGGTAAAACTGATACATGTGGGACTGTTGTGGTCCGGGTCAACAGCAACAAGAATTCTGCAGCAGCACGGAGTCTTTTATGGGAAAAATGTTGGGCATAGCATACTTTACTTCACTTCCTTAGTTTGTTTTTCATTTCAGGTAGCATTTGCTTGGGGATGTGGTTCATTTACAATGCAGAAACAAAACCTCAGCCGCTCCACGGAGCACAGAAATATGGTACAAAAGCATGCACTGGCAAAATAACTTTGCCAACAAAAGTAGTGTAGTATATAAACCACAGTCCTTTCATTAGCTGTCATTAATATGAAGCCATTGTGTGGGGTAACAAAGAAATGGAGTGAGCATAAACTAGTTTTTTCAGGATTTGGTCTAACATTTCATAAACAGGTGAAATGTGCTTAAATGCTAATTGGATTCTGCGTGAGTCTCAGGGAAGCTGCCTTTTCTAGGCACTGACTAACTAATGAATACCAGCCTTGGTGGGAGACCTGGCAACTCTCAAACAAATGACTTCATTATCAGTGCTTGATATTCATGGAGCATGCTTCGGTGTGGCAGAGGTTCTTAGTTGTGGGATTTACATGTTTCTGGTTTCCCTCCAGTCCATCTGTACGAAATATGCACCTTACTGAATATATATATATATATATATATATATATGAAGAGAATGGCTTTCTGACACTGGCAGAATGATGTTCACAGTATTATCATTGTACATTTTTGAAAGCTAACAAAAGAGTTTGCCTGTAAGCAACACTCTCGCTGATTTGGGGATGAAGATATTTCAAGGAGCAAACATTGTGTTTAAAGGTTTTCCTTTTCAAATTCCAGAAAGAAATTCCACCGGTTTTGCATATCAGAGGGAACGAGATACCAGTATTCCCTCCAGCTAAAGATCAGAACCACCACTTTCTATGAACCACGAGGAGCCCCCTCATGCTCAGGAAGGAATTATGTTTAAACCCTGACATAAGAAGAAATCTCATGACTATTCCTATTGTCTTCTACTCTTTTGATAGCAACCTAGCCTGGCATAGTCTTTGCAGCTTTTATGTTTATACAGAGTATGTCATATCCAGTGCACTCATTTAAAACCATGTACCCCATTTTTATATTTTTTACTAGGGTAACTAATAGAGCTCATGTTGTTTTTGAACATTGTGATATAAAAATGATCGACTGTTTTAATAAAGATTACAGCACAACTGAAAGCACACTGGGAGACCTGCAACAAAGCTAAAATGACATGTTTACCTGGTCTCTGTAGAAATCATTCAAGTGAGTTTTCAAAGCCTTCCAGTCTCCTTTTTCTTCCTTTGTTAATGTTCTTTGTTCGATTCCTGTTTTATTTATTTGAACCTCTAAGCTTAAATTGCCTTCTGACATTCAATGCTTCCCTTCTTTGTACCCCTCTGAATAATTGAATTGGACGTGCTTTTCCATGTGTCATCAAAAATCCTGAGTCAGTTGTAACCCAGACCTTCAGGCGAATCAGATGAAATCAGTTAAACTCGTGAATGTGTAAACACAGTGGTAGGAGTGGTGGCGTGTGGCGAGCTCTCGCCTGATGCTCATTGATTGCCCCCATGCCACTGTCTCATCTAGAGATGAACCTTGCCTCTCACCAGCCTTTAAACCCAACATTATTGACTGTTAGAGGCACTCAATTGATTCTAGCTAGGTCTTGCTGAGATAACAGATGAGTGAGGATTGTCGCCATTGTTTTGAGCACTCGTGATGCATCTGTTGCGCATTCGAACGCGTCTGTGTTATTTGTTTTTTCCTGCAGTTTTCCACTGTTTTCCTTAAAGCCATCATTTAAATTACATGTGTTTATAATTTGTCATCCCCTCTATCTCCCCTCAGTTGTTTTGTGTCACTGGTTCCCACTGTGGCATACCACATAGACATGAGGATTTTTCTTTCCCCCTGGGGAAGAATGTAATTTAATTATAATCAAACAGCTAGCAGGAAAGCCAGTTTGTGTTTAAGTCACTAATGACTACATATTGCTCATTGCACTGCTTCAACCATTTTTCAGGAAGTTGAAAAAAAAACCTCAAAATGCCTCAGTTTTTAATATGAAAAGTTGTCAAATGACTGCATGCAAGACTTTCATGCTTGAGTGGTGTTTAAATAGCTTGCAATTAAAACTGCAAAGCAGTTTTCAACATCCTCCTGAAGTTGGAATAAATAATAATAGAGTTCTTGAAAAGATTTCACTTTTAACCTAAAGGCCACATATTAGGCTACAAGTAATTGATCTTTGTGTATGAGTAGACTTTCCATAGTGTTTATAAGTGTAAGTATCAGTTTAAGCAAATACATGTGATTAATGGCAGCCTGGAGTGAAGGAAAAAAAGAAACTATATGATAATAAGGGTAAGAGAAGTCTAGAACATGTTGCAATATCTCACAAAGGGATAGGGTTGTTATAGATTTTTTATATATATTCTAGCTTTCCTTGACTGTTTTATGTGACTGTTTAATTAGCTTTCTGCTTTTTATAAACTGGCAGTGACACTATATAAGATAGAAAAGTGCAAATTAATGAAGGAGAAAACTGCATTTAAAATGCAGCACATTTTATATGAGCAGCTACATTTCAGCCCTGTGAGAAGTGATCTGGAAGACATTACTTTAAATAAGGCAAGACTTTCTACACTCCTCACAAGGTCGCCGCTCACATTTCTTTAAGAACATATTAGAGCATACTGTACACTTGTTTATTCAGATTTAATTGGTCAACTTTAATGTTTTGTGCCAACATGATTGTCATCATTTGCATTTGGCGTTGCCGCAGAGTGCAGCGTAGTATAAATGTTACCAAATAGTGAGTAAGTCCTGGTGCACACGTGCCTTCTGGAATAGGAGCAGCTGAATGTCAAACGGCCCCAAATAAATTTGCTACATTGTGTCAGTAGTGAAGGACTGACATAATAGAAAGAAAGAAAACAACAGAGTGTATATGCACACTATTATTATTATCATTATTTACCTGAGAAAATCCCAGCAACTAAAAGTACCTCTGCTGCTGCTATAGATGGATGATTGGAGGAACAGAGTAGCAATGTTATAGAATCAGGCCATTTTAGCCACAAGAACAATACGGAAGTAACAGCAAAATATTGTTAGCCTTTGTAGGTTGTAGCATTAAGGCAAACCTAAGTTTGCTTGCAATTTTTCATCATAAGAACAGCAGTTTGGTTAGATGGTATTACAGACTGTAGCATGTAGTGTAAACAAACAAGCTGTCATCATCTAGAAAATGTGATTTTTGGATTAAAGGGTGGAGCTAAAATAGTGGCTCCTCATTTAAATTATAAAAGAATATATTTGTATCTGTATATACTGGATTTAGATCCCGCATCCTAAAGTAGAGGACATTGGTTTTGGACCAGCTGTCCTTACTCAGACAAGGCTAGATTTTAAGTTTTGTTTTTAATTTGAGATAATATACATATTAATTTTTTTAATTCCTAATTACAAACGGTGTTAGTTTTCAAGTTTCTGGGTTTTGTCTGATCCTAAATAGCTAGAGGCAATGAGAAATGCATACCAGGCAAAAGCTTGGAACTCGAGATTAGAGCTGTCAAATTAAATGGGGCGAGTGGGGGGCAAGCAATTTTTTTTAGGGGTGGCCATTGCCCACTCTGACCCCCACTTAGTGGTGCCCCTGAGCTAATCTCTGCTGAGAACTAACTGAACAAAATAATTTACCTTCATGGATCAGCATACAGTTAGCTTGCCGTGTTAGTTATTATTGTAGCTGATTTTTTTTTTTCTTTTACATTTTATTTATTTGGCTAAAACACAAATACTTGAAGTCAAAGATGCATACTTCTGCTAAAAGATGGTTTCCCTGAAAACACTAATTTCTTCTCAACTAGTCTTTTTATTTACAACACTGGATGCATAAAATAGATAAAGCAAACAAAGCATCAACCGGTGCTGGAATAATATTACTTTATTTCAGGCTGATTCACATTTTTAATGTTTGTACTTCATGTTTTTGCGGTTACAGAGATTGTGTTTGTAAACACAGAGTGCTTCAGTTCTGGTTTAAGCACAATGCTTGGATAAAAAATTAAATGCTGAGTTTTTGTAGCCTGTAGCCGTGAGTTATTATGTTGAGTGTGTTTCTCTCTCTGAATTGAGGATGATCCACATCTCGCTGTGTGGAGGGAAATATATATATATAAAAAAAGGGTTATAAAAATGTATTCAGACAAAGCAGCTAGCTAGGAGAGACTATCGGAGACAAACAAGTAAACTTTGTGTTTATACTGAAGTGAAACATGATCATTTTATGCTCATCAAAGCATGAGGTCAATTCAAAATACTACTTCCTAAATTCACTCTGACTTCATGTTAATTACGTAATACAGAGTGGAGTAAAACAACCATTAACTTGATAATAACAGTTTTTTCTCTAGGATTTATCTGAACAATAATTTCTATGAGGTCTGTATAACACCTTAACTCTGTAAAATCTAACCTTTTGTTTCAATAATGACTGAAAGTGTTGCCTTCATCGAAAAAGCGTAATTTGTGCCACTAAAATCAGCTTGTAGTTTTCTGAATAAACATTTACAGTTCAGTAAATATCTGTGTTTGCTGAGTTGAATTTAATTTCTATTATCATTGAACAGATTGTGTTAGAACATTCAAATCTCTTTTATTATGGATAAAAGAATAAGTTGTATAAACTTAATAGTGGGGACTTTGCACTGTAAAAACAATGTGAAGGATGGCCTGAGGCTTAGATGGGAGAGACAAGCACAAATTTAGTGATGAGGCAACCATTAGAATCCACCCACCAACATAACTAATGTCCAAAATTGAGTTGCAAATGACCACATGACATTATAATTCCGCAAAAACCTACCATGGGGCAGAGAACAGATGATAAACTTTTCTCTTGTGTATTTTCTTATTCTCATTGCCATTTGGATAGATTATTGCTAAACAGGAAAACCAGCACCAAACACATGACAGAAAAACACAGTGTGGGTGTTTTTTATTGGCTGCAGTCAGTTAGGATCACTGGAACATTCTAATCAAAATCTTTAGTGTCTATTTTAAGCATTTTTAAGCATATTATTTCTCTTCAACCATAATTTCTTGTTTATTCACTTACTTGCATTCCCTAGCATAGCTGCCAAATCTGCCAGAACGCAGTGTGTTGCAATGCCTGAGTCACTTCCAGGTAGACAAACAACATTTAGGTAACTATTGTTGGGCACATTTTAATTGAGTTTATTTTTTTTCTTTTTTGTTGTTAAAATTTTTTTAAGATCTTGTATTTTTGTTAATACCCTGATTTTTCTTTGTTTTTTACAAAACATAATATGTTAACATAACAGAGAGTACCATATTTTACAGTGTCTATATACACAATTTGAACTATAACATTTTTTTAAAGTATAACCAGATACAGAGCAACTGCATAAATGCCATTTATGCCTCTAGCATGCATAAAGTGTGCACAATATTTAGATGGCATTGCATTCAATTTATTTTATTGTTACGCTTCGAGAAAAAGTGAAGCAGAGTGCATTACTCCCAATGGAAAACATGACCGTAAGTGATCGTGTCAGATAGTGTTCCTTCACTTGCCCTGTAGCTGATTGTTCTCTATTTTCTTAAGCACAAAAACAGAACAGAAGATGAAAAAACACACAAACCCTGAGTTCAACTTTGAGGCGGAGAGGAAATGTCAGGAAAATGCCTCTGCTTAGAAGAGGAAGTGTGTGCACTGGCATTTTGACACCCACGCCTTCATTGTGTAATGAGATTGCAATGTCCACTCCAGAGTTAACACCTCCTCAAATGAATGAGTGAAACATTGCACCCAACATTTTGATTACCTCCCCTGCTGCCAAGCATTGATGTTGTAGTGCCACCCACCTCCTGGCTCCTAATGTATTTGTGCTCTGATCAGACAATGGAAGTAGCAAACACGTACTTTGACACACACACACACTGCACATCACGCACACCAGCAAACATGCACACGTTTAACCAAGGCTGAGGCAGGGAGATAAAGCTATCTAATTATATTCCTAATTTGCAGCTTTAATCCATAGAATAGATCCTCCCAAGTCATTACAAGCCGCCTTTTGCAGCCTGTAAGAAATTGATCTCGCTATGTGCAGTTTGACAGTTGATGCTAAATGCTAACATGCGCACATTTTATCTTGTTATCAGAAATTATTACACATACAGTAGATGTCAAAGGCCTCATATGGACAATAACATCAAGTGTGTTCAGACAATTATTGTGCGCTGGAAAAGCAGGAGAGTAGCATTGTTCTGTGTGATTACTTTAAACTGTCCATAGCATCCCGTGTGCAGCAGTAGCGTCCTTGCAGCATCTTCCAGAAGCATACCAAGACACCATCTGGCAAAGTCTCATTAAAATGCTAATTCATTTTAATAAGAGACAGGTAATAAACTGCAATTATGTATCGTCAGAGAGATGGCAGAGAGCAGAGGAGTAGGAGGAAGTCAGGCAGGGATGTGAGTTTGCTCAGGAAGCTGTCTCACCTACCTGAACGTTAACCCCACCACTACCCTTAACTTTAACGTTCTTACCTGCGATAGGACACTGGGTTTTAACTAACATCAGTGAACTTTTAACTAAAAATTGGGAAACAAAGGGAGGAGAATAAGTGTTTC
>JAVKLF010000063.1:15500162-15520307 GCA_034783495.1 Millerichthys robustus | reverse complement strand
TTTTACATGAACACGTTAAACTGGTGGTGGAAATAAACAAACAAGTTAATGCCATATATTAACAGTAATAAATTCAACAATTCTGTCAAATAATTTCTCTTGCAGAAACCTATTACAAAATGAACTGAATCAGAAATGCTTTTGAAATTCACTAGAAATTAAAATGGATTAGGAACACATGCAATCTTTTTATGGTGTAGGGTTTATCATTTCAACGTATAAATCTCTTAGAAAGAAAGCGTGAGCTCACCTGAAATGTGTAATTGGTTTGTGCATGACATCTTCATATTAGTGCTGTCATCTGGAGTGGGGCCAGACCTTCTGAGCAGATGGTGATAAGTCCAGCCGTTTATATCGAGCCGCCCCTGTTAGGCAAGATTGTATAACTGGAACGAAGATCGACACAGAGTGGTTGGAAGTAGGAATGGATATTGCTTGTCATTTTCGCCAGTCTAGTAAAACAGTAACAGCAAACTACAGAAAGTTTAGAAAGACTTGGCCAAATAGATCCACTAGTATTGTTGTGATAGCACACTAAACTCAAATTAAATACAGGTATTTAGGAGTTTTACTATGTTGTTTTCATTTATAGGCTAAAAAAAGCATGGGAGTTGACAAATCTCCTTTTGATATAGGCCTACTTTGGTTTCCTAAAGTCCTAACTGAAAGACAGAAGAGTCAAAAATCATTTTATTCAAGCTTGTTTTCAATTTATAGTTTTCACTGCCCATCTAGAGTTAGGTTTTGAGTCACCTCCTATTGACTGAGGGAGAGGGTTTCACATTTTTTAGGGGAAATCATGCACAACATAGTCCAGATGTTTCCTGATAGTCATAATACAAGAGGACTAATTAAGACCAATCCATACATTGAATGTAAAAATAAAATGATTTGCCTAACTAGCTAAATATTTACTAATTCATGCACAGTGATTGTGGCATGCCATTACTACATGAAGGTCATCTCCCCCCAATAGCTTTTTACTATTCTTTTATTTGTCTTTTTGGGCTGTCGAGAACAGTGTTTATTGGAGCAATTATGAGCCATAAATCAACAAACTCCACAGTCAGGTCTAGATCACCACCCATGTCCTGTGATCCGTCCTGGTTTGTCTGAGATGAAACTGTGCTCACGGATGAGCTATAACTCTTCATAATGCCTCCTTTCCCGGGAGTCCTAAATGACTGAACACTTCACCAGTTGCTGCTTGAAACAGGAGACATTTGGCTGAGTGTAATCTGTACCAACAAGAACTCAATTGAGCAGAATTATCCCGAGCCGAAACTGGAAATGACTTTAAATGCTCATGTTACAATTTCATTTTATTTTCAGGGCCACCAACTATATCCAGTACGCAGACTCAGCAAGCGTTACATGGAGAGAAAGGACAAATCAAATGCTTCATTCGAAGTACACCTCCACCAGACCGCATTGTGAGTACATTTGAGTCGTTTGTCTCAGATGTGTTTATTTTCATGTTAGTGCCTATTCAAAACTCACAAATGGATTTTAATCACATGAATAGTTTTTATTTTCTTTTGTTTTGCTGCCTGAAGCATGTCTTTGGTTTGTTCTTTGTTTTTGTCAGTTCCTAACCTTTTATGGAAGTTGTTATATTGTTTGATTTAAATAGGATTGCATATATACAAATACATATAAATGCACCTTAATCTTGTGTACTTTTAAATGCATTTATTGAATTGAAGGATAATGTTCGAATTGCTCAAAACATACATAGGAACCCAGTACAGTTCTCAGTTGAATGTATATTTTCAGAACTAAAAAAAAACATTTTACTTTGTCTGTCTGTGACTTTGGAGAATTAAAAACAAATGGCTGCAAGTCTTACCATATTTAGAGAAAACCTGGTCCCACCCCCTGGGTGGTGGTCCCTCCTACATTAGCATTGCAACGATGTCATCCTAAACAAGAAACTATCCTTGAAGCAACAGTTCTACATTAAACCAAATTTATACTTGTTAAATGTCTATCTGAAATTCAGTTACTTAATCACAAAATATCCAACAGTACCAGTTTATTTTATAACATGCACATTTTATCGATGGACAAAAAGAAAAAACTGTGCTCATTAACAAAAAAGGCAGACAATTTTCATCTGTGTTCATTTGTCTATGTGTTAGCTAAATATATCATGAACCACTGGATTTTAAAAAGATGGGATGTACAGTAGCTTATCTTTTCAACCTTGGATATCATACATTTTAAGATTTTAAGATATTGAGCATTGGCATATGAGGCATTGGGCTTTGTGCATTCCTTAAATTATTTTTTTAATAAAAGATTTGCTTGAGTGAGGAGAATAGGTTGCATATGCTATTCAAAATTACAACAGCTAATTTATTAGCAATTCGAATGATTAACGTGTGCATTTGTATTCATTTTAAATTGCATTGTTTTATGGCTGAATGTGACTTACACATTCAAAAGTAACTAATGTTGACCTATGAGCTTTACAGTTTGATCAAACTCAATAATAAAAATTAAAAAATGAATGTGAAAAAAAGATATAAAATACAACAAAGTAAATGTAAAAAAAAAACAATGTTAAAACACAACACCAAATATGATCTATATTTCAATCTCAGACTTAGTTTGAGTTGAAAGACAAAAAGAAAGGTTGAACCCTAAGCAGAGAGTTGAAAGTCTCAGAAGTCTGAGCAGCATTATTATGCAGCAGAAAAGTGTTCCAAACACTGAGTGCAAAAACCTGATAACCCTCCTGTTTCTCTGCTCTCCCTGGTGTGTGGACGTTTAGTTCAATAAATAAGATGTTTTGTTCGCTGTTAAATATATTTCCCCTGTAGCCAAATCTAAAAAGCACAGTCTTTCAAAAAGTGAAATGAGAGGAGTAAATTTAATTTGGAATGATCTATTAAACATTATCTCAGCCAACAAATATTAGAGAAATGTTACCGAGTTGGCAACTAAACAAATGCACATGAGTGCAGCCAATGAGCTAGAAAAAATGGACTTTTAACACTACATTTTAGTGACAGAACAATATTTTAAAATGGTTTAGCAACCAAAGTGGCCATTTATATGTATATTACCTATTGATTGTACTTGGTTATCATCTCAATTACTTTATAATTGAATAAATTCCGATTTATATTTTTTGTTCTCAGGGACACAAATTCCATCTCACACCAAAACCAATGTCGCATCCCCAGTCCTGTGAGGAGATCTTGTGTCACTTCAGCCTTTCATCACACACACTTCTGTAACTTTGTAAAACAGAAAGAGCATGAGTGGCATTCTACAGGCATCTAAAGACTGAACAAATGTCTAAAAACCATAAACTACCTAAATATAAAACAGATAAAATGACACTTTTGGACAAATTTTACCTGTCCAAAACTCTTCCTGTGCCCTTTTAGCTACAGAATTTACTGCAGTGAGTAGTATAAAGATGAACTCCACTCACTTGACAATTAGTTAATTGCATAAGTTGTGCATCAGTATAATGATACCTGAACCAAATAACTATTGATTCTGTTAAATCTTAAATCAAAACCACATCCATAAGGGTTATACTGTTTATTGGCATTTAAAAAATAAACTAAAATAAAATAAATGTGATTTATTTCTTTAAGGCCTGGTCATGGAAAGAAACTGTTCTGGAGTCTGGTACCTCTGGGCGCTACACTGTAGAGACTGTAAACACAGAGGAAGGGGTCATTTCCACTCTGACCATGAGTAACATTGTCCCAGCTGACTTCCAGACCATCTACAACTGCACCGCCTGGAACAGCTTCGGCTCTGATACAGAGATTATACGCCTTAAGGAACAAGGTGGGAGCCAAGGTTCGACAGGTTCCACCTTCCTATTCTTAAAATGATGTACTGGGTTCTTTTTGTTTGTTTGTTTAGACTGAGTCTGTTTATGAGTCAATGTGCTGCTGTTGGTGTGCATTAAGCTTCTAATTCATTTGAAACAGTGAGTCTTAGCAGGACCTCCCCACAAGTTCAGAATAGCCTTGAGCATGTACAAAAATGTTGGAGCCAACTTGTGATGATTTATTATTTTCAATGCAAGACATCAGGGTCCTTGAATCCTGGACTGACCACGCAAGCCTCATGCCTAGGCTATAACTGTGGTTGTGACATGGTCTGGGAGACAGTCTAGTCCTCTACGTAATACCTGTTAGAGTGCATGCCAGGCTGGTGGTATAGAGCATGGCAAGGGGGCATGGGAGCATCTCAGAGATACAGACAAAAGCAGGTAAAAGCTATTTGATAAGTATTAGTGGTGTAGAAGCCTAATAATTTACATTGAAGGACGTTTTCTAAATTTATCACAATCCAGACATTCAAGTCATATAGGTCAGGGAGAGTAGAACTAGGGTGATCATCCACATTCCAGCCTGGCATAGCTACTGTAGCACTTTTGGTTCTTGTAGGTGTTCTTGTGTGGTTGCAAGGATATTTTTAGAAAGAACAATTAAAAAATATTTTGTAAAAATTACATTGCTGTGTTAACAAGGTCTTGGATGCTTCCAAGTGCAAACATCTGTTGTAGAATACATGGCAACGATGATGTCTAAATTAACTTAACAGTTCTCAATTAAAATTACAGAACAGCATGAAAAATCATTTAATTGCCTAAATGTATTAGAATTTATCAGACAAAAAGATAATAATTGAATGTTAAAACAAAAATAATTTCATATACAACTAAAAAGTTTAGTAATTACTTTAAATTGTCTGCTGTTAGGAAATTTCTGTCTGTGCCATTGAACCTGTATATTTTTACCACATGCTGTTATTCTTGTTCTTAAAAAACAAAAAAAAACAAAGACAAGGTTAGAGCTGTTGCCTGTGTGTGTGTGTGACAAATAAAAAAAAAAAGTGTTCCACAAGCCTGTGTACTGCCCTGTCACAAGCCCTGTCTTATACCCAATGTACACGGGAGATGTCTGTGGTGTTTTATTATAGAAGGACATGTCTTGATGTTGCTCTCTGCAGAATCTCTCCCAGTGGCTGTGATCATTGGCATCGCCGTGGGAGCTTTCGTGGCCCTCATTGTGCTAATGGGCACCATTGGCGCATTCTGCTGCACCCGCTCCCAGAGAAGTATGTCTCCTTTTATGCTCTTGCACCCACCAAAGTATGCACTGTATTATCCCTGAGCACGCTGGAAAATGTCCATCCGTTCAAAAGAAGAGATTGATTGGATTTAAATGAGAAAACATCTGTAGGTATTTCCTAACAATAAAAGAAAAGTCTAGTCATTTTTTAAAGCAATGTTCTGTCAAATAGGTAGTACCTTATCAGTCGTAGAGCACAAAGTATAGAGAAAGCTGCAAAAGTCTTCTAGACTAGGCTTCTGGCTAACCAAACAACGGCCAGCTTTATGTCACCTTTCAAGCTTTTAAAACAATATATGTGTTAACCAGTGTAACAGCACACTGCATAAACCAGTAATAAAATTCATTGCTGCATGAGACCATTTGTTTAGGTCACCACTCTTTTATCCACAATAAAAGCCCATGTTAACTATGTAAATGTACAGTGTGTGTGTGTTAGCCTAGACCTTTGTCTTCAAACTCTGCCCTTTATGACTGATGTCATGGCTAATAAAGTGCTATTTATTGGCACCTGTCTAGTAGAACATCCCTTCCAAAATGACTAGACTCTCCTTTTAACAAAACTAATACATGGTGGGGCAAAAACGTTTTTGACACAGTGACGTTTTGGCATCATGCTTACCACAGGATGAGTCACCGGTTGAAATGGACATCTTCTTGTGGTGCACAGATAAAGCCAGATTGTGATCAGGGTTCATTTCATGCAATCCCAGTCTGGCTGCATTGGTTTTTGAAGCTATTTACATCTTGCACTGTGTCCGCTGCCACCCACCCATAAACCAAGTGACTCAAGTTTGAGACAGTCAGCCACCATCTCTCTGTCCAAGAACCACGCTGTGCTTACTGGTCCCTTCAGCATGTCTATTGTCTGTATACTACAGAGGAAGTGCACCTGGTTATGCCCTCACTGCCCGTCTCCATCTGTGCTCACCAGAGAGAACTTGCAAGCAAAATTAAGACAGAAAGTAAGACTTTGTTATATGACAGAATTACATCTGGCCCAAACTGAATGAGCCACCCTTGGAAAACTGTGGAAGATTGATTTGTTTTATTTCTCTGTTTTGTAAAGACGAAAGATTATCTTGTGTTGGCAGGAAATAAATTATTAATATTGCTTTGTATTGTTTTCGGGGAAATGGGAGCGCTGTAACAAAGCAAACCCAGGGATCTTTGTTAAATATTACAATACTGAAAAACTTGTCTCGGGGAAATTATTATGTCAACAAATACAGAATGAGGCTTCCTCGCAACCTTTTAAGACGTACCGTCCGTGTTGTCCATTTCCTGACAGATCTGAAAGGAGTCGTGTCGGCAAAAAATGACATCCGGGTGGAGATTGTGCACAAGGACCACAACGCGGCGCGGGAAAACGAAGAACACAACTCCATGAAACAGCTGATGGTGAGTGTGAGTGTCACAGCATCCTATTACATTTCCTTATTTTCCTGTTTGCAAAAATAAACTGTCAACTTTATTTTATGTCTCCTTCTTTGCATTTCGGCTTGTCCTTTGAAAGCTGACAGTTAAATAATGAATGAATGCTACAGCTGGTAGGGCTCCTTTCTGAGAAATAAATTATTTCATGAGTAATGGAAGCACAAAAACGCATGCAGATTTTATATGTGTTGTACTCACCGCAAAAGGGTTTTTTTATGAGTATCAGCATAATGCTACGAGTTCTACGAAAAGAAAAAAAAACGCATAAATGTATAAATGTGCATGCTGTGTAATCTGAAGAATGTTTTATAGATGCGTGTCTTTTTATGTTGTCTTCTTTTGGTTATAGCAGATTGCAGTGAAACCTTTGAAATAGTATTCAGATTTCAAACTTGAACAGTATATTTCTCAATGGATGAGAAGGTGGACAATTCAGCATAGATGCCTAACCAATCTGCATTTTGTAAAGATAAATAAAGGATTTTTGTCGATAACTTATTAATACCCCCTACCAGCCCCACATGAAGGTGAAGCGTGTTTGACTGATATAAAAAAAAGAAATGATAAAAAGTTAAACACATTCGATACAGAATCTATTTTATTCTGAGCGGAGGAGCCCAGGTTCTTAATATATTTAACTCAATGTCTGTGTAGGTTGAACGTGGAGAGTTCCAGCAGGAATCTGCTCTGAAGCAGCTGGAGGTTTTACAAGAAGAAGAGAAAGAGTATCAGCACATTAAGGTACGACTTATGATCAATGGCAGCATGAGTGCAAGAACCTGGGAGAACAAAACGTAAAAAGGTGGTGGGTGAGAAATACCTTTGGGGCAAATGGAGGGCTTTGATGCTGGAACCAAAATAGCTGAAAAGCAGTAATTCCTTTCCTGCACTGTTTTTTTTTTTTTTTTTTAGTATAAAGGAACTGAAAGAAGCGCTGGATGTTTATCATTGCATCTATTGTAGTTTTTTTTTTACGATTTGGAATACATTTAAGCTTTTTAAAAATAATTTTACCACATTCTTTATTTTTCACACTCTTAATGAGTTATCTGATGGATAGCTGGTAAAGAAATGTATTTAAACTTTCAGACACATGGGACTTTCGTTAATTGCTTCTTGGCATAACAGTTTTTTTAGTAATTAGTCACTTGAACCAACATGGTCTCACTCCACAAGGTGCAGTAACTGTCTTGGTGCAAAACAGAAAGTGCAATAGCATCACATTAAAATAATTATTTGGTTGTTGGTCTATTACAGTACACACATTTGTTCATGTCAACACTACTTTAGAAACTTTTAAACCTCTATCAGTTTTTACATTGCACCATGATTTCAGCAGAAACACCATAACGTTCCTATTCAAGGTACTTCAGGCTGCGCCACAGGTGTGACAGCTATCTACTTCTGAAGCTATCTGCTTTTACAAATCTTGTTAGTTCTTTATAATCTTTCTACATTTGCTTTCTTAGAAGAGGTCTGAACTCCCACTAACACTACTCAAACTAATAAAACAAGACAGGCATTGTGACAGGTCATTATTTGCATCACATAAAAACACTTAAAATGTTTAGTACTATTACCATATCCAACAGAATCTGTCACATTTTATTTTTAAGAGTTTCTACTTTGTTTCACTTTTGTTACTAATTGTAATTCATGTGGTCTGGGTAATAAAGCTGCATATTAAAATTGATAAAAGTACATAATTTTGTTTTTGTCACTGATTAGAGCAGAGGGAATCCAAATGGAGGCAGAAATGCTGGAGGCAGTTTCTAAATCAAGGCAAAGCTTTTGATTAGCTCAACTGTGAAAACAGAGAACATGGCAAGAATTGCTGATCTAGGCAAATGATTTGATGACGGCCTAATCAAACCAGAAGACACACACACACACACACACACACACACACATACATACATACATACATACATACATACATATATATATATATATATATATATATCTCATAACAAGATGGTAGAGGTAAGCCATACAATGTTTGCAAAATATACAAGAACGTTTGTAAAACAAAAGCGCAAACATTGAAATGGTGACAGGTTTTGTATAAAAAAAGCATGCTATTTTTTTTTTTTTTAAAAAAGGTCTACAGATTGTGCCAAAATAAAAAGTGCCATATTTACTGTGACACTTTTGCATGTTTGCACTTAAGCTTGGGGTGTCTACAAATTGACTGCTGCTAAATTTAAAAAAAATAAAAAGGAAATATGTGTGCAGCTCTTATATAACAAGCTTCTGTCAAATACAGTTAACAATTTCCCAATTCCACTTTATCTGTTATAGCACATCAGCTCACAGTGTTAGCATCAATTTAATCTGTTTGCAGCTGATTTGAATAAAATCACTATTTAATAGAAAATGACACTATCAGCTTGTAAGGAAGACAAAGTGGGACTCGTATCTCAGGTTGAGCCCTAAACTAAAGAAAACTAAATGCTAAATTTAGAAACTTGATATATGAATGGGACCCTTCCAGGTAACATTCAGTGTTTGAGCAGTGACATCCACTGTATGGCGTGTGGTTATATTCCGATATCTGTTACTCTGCTCCCTAATATTTTTAGATTTTATTTCCAGGTTGGGTATATACGTGTGAAAGACTCAAATACCACTCTGGTCACATCCATATCAGCATGTTGTATTCAGCTAAGAAATGATTTATTGAACATAGTAAGACTGACGTCAATGCCACTGGGCTGCTTCCTGCCCCATGTTTGTACTCAAAGTATTGATCAATTTGCACAGAAGATGTATTTAGTTTTTAGTTCTCCCATCACATACCAAGAAAATTAACTATCAAACCAAACATCTGATCCACATGAGGATTTCCAGACTGCAAAAATCCTGTTTTCACTCATGAATGATCACTTTTTGCCATATTTAACGTTTTTACTACAGAAAAACAAAAACATCTTGAAGATGCCCTTCAGAATGTTAGTCCTAATTATTGTTTTTAATTGTGTTATTATATAAATTCATAGGTTTTGCCTGTTTTTGTGTGTGCGCACACGAGTTTATTGGATTGTTTTGTAGATGAGAGTCATCACAAATACACTGAGCATATATTAGCTGTGAGTCAACACCAACACACACTTTGTGTGCTATACATTGTGCAAGACCTTTAAGAACTTTGGTATTTAGTCTTGGAGTAGTTCTTAGTTTTGTTAGCAAAATGTCGCACCAAACACTCGACTTTTGGAGTCAATCAGATACAGGGTGTTCGCTACAGCTAATCAACCATAGGCAACAACAACAACAAAAAAAACTCAGTCAAACTAAAAAATAATGAGCTAAAATTTCATGTGGTAGTAGCTGAAAGTCATCCTCAATACATTCTTTGAGCCCTAATGTAGCACATGAGTTCTTGCAGTTTCGCTTAGGATTCCCATGCATTTTGCTGTTTTCAATATTTGACCAAAACTATTATTTGACTATACAACTTTGATTATTTTTGACTATATAACTCAGTCTAAACATATTCTAAAACATTGGTATGAGAAGCAGCAGATGATATGCATTTCTTTAAGGAATGCTAGATCTTTTTTTTGTTTTACTTTCCTATACAGCTTCTTCTAAACTTGCATAGAAAATTTAAACAGTAAGCAGTATTTTTTTTTCAGTTAAATTCTTAACCACTCTGAGCAAATAATATTTTTTATTGAATAGTATATTCACAAAACATTATTTTTTGCTGTATTTGAATTAATGCAACATGATTTTGAAATGTGTTGTTCATTGTTTGTTGCGTTGGTCTTTGAAAAAAAATCATGCTTTTTTATGCAGAATAGTTCTCAAAATGTCACGTAAGCATATACATTTTTAGAGATGTGGTGAACTCAAGAAAAACTAAGTGGTGTTCAAGTAAACACAGTTGTTTATCTGACCTCAGTCTTGCATTTCCCTCAGAACAAATGAATTCTGTCAAACAGACATTACTGAGCTCAGTTTCACAAAAATAACTTAAAAATGCAAAAGGCTCACCAGTACAATTTTCCAAAACACAGTCATGTCAAAACAAAATGTAAGTTTAGATATGTTTAGAGATAATGACAACACATTCTTGGGACTTTAGGTGTCTTATTTTTGACAGCAGTAAAGTGTGTTACATTTAAAAAGAGAATCTGTGTCTTTAAAAAATGAGAGAAAATGGTATTACACACTATAAAGTGACCAGAGGAGCAGTCCCTCCGTTATAAGCCCCACCCCACAGAGACGTTTTTTGGGCACATTAATAGTGTGTGTCTGTCACGATGAAGCAAAATAAATCACATTTAAATAATTAAATCGAAACAATAAATTCTAAGTGTAAATGACACTGCCAGTAACTGGAAGTACCAAAGTATAAGCTTCACTCCTGTGGAATTATGTTTTTTTTTTTTAGATACAGTATTTACTGTCACAATAATGTATTAATTCCCCCAGTATGTTTCTTTATAAGATGTTATTTTTATTCTATAAACACAGTTTATAGAAGGACAACAATACTATCATCACATTGTGGGTCATAACATACCCAGTCAAGCCAAATAAGCAGGTATTCAGGAAAAAAGAAAATTGGTGTCATTTTACAATACTTTTGTGACAACATTTCTATTGGGCATTCAGTCCCAGTCATTAATCAATCGTTTCCGCCCTGCTCTGACCCACCGTAAACAAACATCTTGTTTGAATCTCTCCTCTTAGAGAGGCGCATTGTGTTCTGTACGTTTTTCCTTTTTGTCCATTTGCTTGCTGCCATTGACTCCCTGGAGTTTTCTTCTCTGTTGTGTTTGCCAACTTACCTGCTGCCTCAGGGGCCAGACTTTTTTTTTCTTTGATTCTAGTTAATGACAGCATGCACGAGGCAAGCGCAGAGCGAGAAGCCCAAACGAGAGATAAAGGCCAGACGCAAACAATCTCTCTGCCTGCTGTCAGATAATGACAAGCATAACGAGGATCCTCTCAGGTTGTCGCTTCCATTATGAGCATTCTCCTTTTGGGATTTGCCACCACGCTCACTGTGCTTGACATTCACATTTGTTCACAAAAGAATATGAAAAAAAAGCACACGCACACACTCACATGCCCCAGCTGGACCCTTAGCAACAAAAGCCTGGCAGACAAACAAGTGGCACAGCTGTAACATTAGAAGCAGTTTCAGTGTGGACTCAGAAGTGAGGACGCCATAGTTCGTAAAGGTCTAATTAAAGCTGGTATGCAAGTGAACTTTACTGTGACACATTGATGCCGAACCATGACTCATCAAGCCCTGATTAATTAGTGAGGGACGTGATTTTTAAGTTTAGCACAGGGGTTCACAAGATCCTCACAATGAGTGTCATATTTGTTTTCTTTGCGGTGTAAACAGCAGACTGTTGTTTCATGTGTTCAGCAATTTGAATGGTAATTACTGCCAGTTATTTTTGTTGAAACCTGTTTTGCCTTATAGGTTTGAGAAGAATTCATGAAAATGAATGTAAAACCAATCAAGTGTTTTATTTTTCTTGTCTTTGAATTGTTTTTCTTCTCTAATTGATTAAGCCGATTGTGCATACTTCCTCATATTAATTTTGCAATCTTCTCCATGGTTTTTGTTTTTTTCTTCAACAGGACCCTACAAATGGCTATTACAGTGTCAATACTTTCAAGGAGCATCACACACCAACCATGGCAAGCAATCAGACTACCGAGGTGAGGAACCCAACCAACACAGGTACCCTTGGCAAGCAAAGAGTACCAACAGGGATGTCCTTCACCAACATCTATTCCACTCTGGGAGCAGGCCCCAACCGACTGTACGACTACAGCCAACGCTTTGTGCTGGGCATGGGCAGCAGCTCCATTGAGCTTTGCGAGCGGGAGTTCCAGCGCGGTTCGCTCAGTGACTCCAGCTCATTCATTGACACACAGTGCGACAGCAGCATCAGCAGCTACAGTAAGCCGGACGGCTACGTGCAGTTTGACAAAGACAGCAAAGCGTCAGCCTCTTCCTCGTCCCATTATTCCCAGTCCTCCTCACAGAACTCTGACCTCACCCGGCCCCTCCAGAAGCGCATGCAGACCCACGTCTGACCTCTACAGAAGGCGGGTGTTCGAATGCGGGAGTAACAAGCAGCTAGGATTGTAAAACTTTTATAGAATCAGCCAATGGGAAGTCCTAGAGGATCAGTGTTACTAAGTGTTTTTTTTTTATTTTTATTTTCATGAATGCCCTACCGAGCTGGGACTTCTGGGCTTAATGCACCATGTAACTTGCTTAAACTTTTTAATTTCCCCAAAAAATGAATCAAGAAGCCTTATATTTCCTTCATCTTTAACTCATTAACTCCCTCTTTTTTCCACCTATAATGCTAATGTGCCACAGAGAGGTTATTTGCCAACAAAGACATTGCATAGGTTTGAATTTTGAACTTTAAATACTTGGTTTCTGCAGCTGTATTGTTCATGGACCTGAGGGCAGGAATACCAGGCTTTGTACGACAATCATCTCCCCTGGCATGGACCAAATTTGCCTTTTGAAGATTGTCATGCAGAAAAAAAAGCGAGATTGCGGCAAAGCACTCAGCACAAATTGCCCGATAATGAGTGCAAGCCAGTGTCCTGCTGCTCTCTTGTGGTTCGAAGCACAACAAAGAATGTGCATGCCATTATCTCTTTGTTAAAAGCGTTAACTTTTCAACACTTCAACCTTCCCTAAAAATACCACTTTTTTATGCTGGGCTTGTTGAAACTCATCCTTTGGTGTGTATGTGGAAGAAAACTTTCTCCATGCGCCCACAGATGTTTCAAACACTGAAAAAATTAATGGCTGTTTTTTTTGTTTTTGTTTTTAATTTTTTTTGAAGTCTCTCATTTTGCACCACTTTTTCGGAGCCGCAGAGCCGAGCAGATAAAGAGGAGCTGAGATCTCATTTTAAATTCCCGTGTCATTGTTTCACTTTGACACTTTGCGATAAAAAGAATATCAGTGTACATATGTGACTGTAAATTTTTTTATTTTTTTTATTTTTAGCATCACATCTTTGACGGACTTTCCACATGGATGACTCTGGATAATACATGAACGCTTCTTCACGCCTGTATCTACTTTGCCTTGAGGTTCTGTTTGAAATGGGTCAAAACAAACTTGAACTAAAGGAGACTTAAAAGTTTTTGTTTTTGTCGTTGATGGGGGAATCGCACCCACCACAGTGTTACAACACTAAATCTGATGTGGGGGCACAGGAGGAGGGCAGGTGGACACGCAACTTGTTGTTATTTGGTAGTTTTTCCTTCTAACACCACAAATCAACAATGCTTGAGCATACCTACAAATAAAAATGAAAGAAAAACATAAATCGTATATTTTTAGTTACTCCTTGGATGGATATCATAGTTGTTGTCAGTATCACTGTTGACACCAGAGCTTAGTGCATCCTGACTGTACTTGTGATCGTACTGATCATTGTCATACATGACAAATTCCTTTTGAAAACCTGATTTATTTGGCTGTTTTTTCCCCCACTGGGCTGTGAAATGTTTGTGTCAGCTTTGAGCCCCACGATGGGAGTCACAGTAAAGCTGACAATGGCGAGCTAACGCTCTTCAAGTGCACTGTTTTACTCCATTTTCCACCGTGTGTGACATGTATAAAATTTGATTTATTATTTTACAACGGACACTGTATTTTTCCATTTTAGCTGAGAGTGGAGAGTGGGAGTGGTGATTTAACTCACAGCTACACAAGCACCCCTAATTCATGTGAAGATTTCTGCTTGTTGATAAAAAGCATTGTAACCACGCTCTGTGGATGTTTTGTGGCTGAAAGCAAAGTGATGACCGGAGAGTTTGGCTGTTTCATTTTACCTTATGCTGGGAATTCAATTGCAAATTTCAGCACAGTAGACAGTTTGAAGTTATTGAGCAAAACTAAATATACATATATTTTCTGTCAAGCGTCATACAGCATCCCACTTGAACACAATCATGTATAGTAGTTGTCTACTGTGTTAAGGCAGACTTTGGAAATGGCAACTATTTATAGAAGACATATTGCTGCACTCATGCTGTGCCCAACATCACATTTCGATGCAAGTATTTAAAAGGCTTGTGTGTCTGTGGACAGACTTTACAGTAACCAGACTGGTTGTAATTGTAATTTCCTCTCATGAACCAAAAACATGCATGCTAGAGAAATTGGTAACGCGACACTGGCCCTAGGTGCAAGTGACAGCATAAATGGTTGGATGTCTATTTTGTCTCTATGTGTCCCTGTGATGGACTTGGACCTGTCCAGGTTGTACCCCGCCCCTCAAACAGTGACTACTGAAAATGGGTACCACTGACCCCAGCTGACCAGGAAGGAAAAAAGTTTGTATGATTACATACCATCTTATTTAATGAAGTAGCTTGTTTTTTGTTTTGTTTTGGGGATTTTTTTTTTCAGTTCATACAGTGGCACTCAGTAAACTGGAATGATTCTATGAGAACTAGAACCTAAGAAATCTCCCCTTACAGTTCATGAAACATCACGAATTGTATTTGAACAAAACCAAGTTGTTGTTGTACGCACTTTACCTATAGTTATATTCAAGACATTTGAATGGGGATTTCCACTTGAGCTGCAGTGTTTTTGGACTAATTTTACAAATGGATTGGCGCCCATTGTACAGCTTCAGACAAAAAGCTCTGTTTCAATGCTGATAATCCAGCTTGGCACTTAGCAGACTGTATATAAATCTTTAATGCTGTCATTTTCTCTGTATATATAGTTTTTTTTCCCAGTCCCCCCCCCCCCGCTTTCTTTTTCATTCAGATTTTTCAGCAGGATATGAGAGCTCAACAAACATATGGCATCAAAGCTGCACAGACAAGGCGATAATTTTCTCTCTGTTCCCCTTCCAAAAATTTCATCAACCTTGCTTGTTTCTCCCAAATTACATGAGCGGCTTGCACGAGCCGTTTTCTCTTTGCCGAGATCTCATGGGGAAAAAAACTGACGCTCTGTACTCCAAGCACACACGGGGCTAGAGAACAAGCTTAGCTGGGACAACTCTGTAGTGAGATGCAGTAAGAGGTTATTATACTGTCAGTCCCTCGGAGAGATGCCTAGATGCAATAGGCAATATATTGGATCTGGCATTGTGATGACTGTCAAGTATGTCTGTGACATTTTTATTGTGTTTTTCTCAAAATTTATGAGTGCAAAATTATTTCTTTTTCTTCATGTTAGAAGCATTCAGCTGTAGCCAACTATAAATTGTTCACTAGCATGCAAAATTGGACTGAACTTTTAGCAAGTTTATCTTGACAAAAACAGCATTTTGACGTCCTGTCCAAAAATGTCTCCTTTTTCTGTCAAGTGCAGCTTCTGCACTGATCCAGACATAATGTATTTCCCCAGTCCAAAGACTCTGCACACTGCCCAGCAAACAGATAAATATTTAATAAGCGAGCCTTCTGTCCTGTTAACCGGCCCCTCCCCTCCCCGACGGCAATGGTCTGCAGCGTGAGGGCACGACAGGATGCAAGTGCCATGTCGGTCCTTGAGAATCAAAGCCTGTGTTGGGGACAAAGTGTGCCCTGCTCACCTGTGGACGTCTGTTTGCCTGGCTACAAGCTCTGCACAGATGCCAGGACATAACAGATGATTAAACACAGAGACTCTGAACAATTACAAGAGGTTGCTGCCCTTCCACAATAAAACAGAGCAACCCTTTCAGAGCAGAAGTTAGTTTTATCATGCAGGGATGCTAAGGACAAGCCACAAAAACACAGGACAAGAACCTTTCTAGGGTTGAAAGACTAAACATAAACATTGTATGGTGATTACTGTTTGGTAGACATTACAAATCTCCTTTTCAAAAACCACATTCTGATTATTATGCATTTTATTTGGTCTGAAAAGGCTAGAAAACACACAGATATACTAAACAACAGCATAGTCAGTATCTGTCCATTGATTATGAAGTGTGAGTCATCTGGTGCACTTTAAGGTCTGCCTGTATGTAAGACAGGTTGTTAATGTCCATGATGGAACATATTAGAAGCAGGTGCCACTTAATGCACTGAATTGATCATAATAAGCCTTTCTTAACTATGTAAATGCTTTATGTCTTACACTCTCCATCTTTCCTTTTTTTCTACCAATCAATACCTTGTTGGTACTGTAATAACATACAAGTGTCAAATTGTCACTAATCTTCAGATTTTGGTTTAGCCTTCAAGGTACATTGGTAATCAGTTGAGTGTGCAGTGTACGTTAAATCACACAAAATGAAAGTGTAGTCAAAAAGCCTTTGGAAAGTAAAAAAAAGTACAGTTCTCTGTGACTGGTTGAGTTGTTCTGTGTTCGAAATGATGCCATCAAGTTTCAAACATGACAACACAGGTCTGAAAATGTAATTACTTTAAATGGTCATTTCCAGGAGTGTAAAAAAAGCAACCTAAACATACAATAACTGTAATAAAAAAAATCTATGTGTAAATGCTTTTGGGTTAACCACCATTTTCAGGCCTTTGCCATCTGTATCTAAAAAAAAGAAAAAAGAAGAAAAAAAATTCTTGTATTTTAACTGTACTGGTCTGTGAATCTATGACGCTATTGCTCTGTATATTTGGAAATTAAAACTGATGTTCGATTTTGTGTTTGTTTGTACTGGTCTCTGTCATTGAACACCATATGTGTAGATTGACTAGGACAGAGTGACTTTTAACAGAGTCTTAAAAGTAGAAACACCCTTTTTTATTTACTTTCCTCATCTGCCATTTTCCAAAACAGTCAGCAAATTCCCACTAATACATTTACACACAAGCATTTAATCCATTGATAGTACCATTGCAGTCTTACTCCAAACTAAATGAACCCACATAAACACCTAAGCTTGTCTCAAGTAATAGCTCCAATCCGACAGAAGCGAAACTTAAAAGTGATTTGAATTCCCTCATGCATAGAGTCAATACAACGCCCGGCAATTAGTCTTAGCTGGATTAATCTGCTTGCAGCCAGTGTGGAGATGTGGCATTCCATTCGGCCTCAGAAACTATTCTTTGATTTGTAAACACACTGTGGCTCAAAGGAGAAAATAGGAAGCGTTTCACTATGACACATCAAACTAACAGACAAAGAGCTCACTGTGCTAGCAGAAGGTTAGCTCAAAGCAAGTGCTCTTGCCAGTTTTACCATTGATATTAGGAATCCATTTGCCAATGACATGGTTTTATTTTTTTCTGAAGAAACATCTACGGGCAAATGAAAAAAGAAACGTCTGTGTTTTCCAAACACAAATAGTGCCAATTATGAAGGATTTGACTAATCATAGAGCTCCAACTCATTACTGAGCAGATCTAGCACAGACATTTGCTTACATTAACGCTTTAAACACTATCTTTGGAACTAGTTACTGGAAGGCAATAATCATTCATTTCTGCCTTCACTGACAAAGCAGGAAGCCTGTGGAACTCCCCGTGGCCATCACCTCGTCCAAAAGATACACAGTGGCAACGAAATAACTCCTAAATGACTCTCCTTTCTTTATAAATGTGCAGTTATTGCAGACTACTCAGTCATGAACTGCCTTGGCGGATAATTGTAATTTGAAATCTGATTTAACAAAAGCTCAAACAGAGCAAATGGTGGACTAAGAGTTTAGTTTGCCAACACGCTCTGCAGCAACATTTCTATGAGCAGGTATTTACAGGCTGTGAAAGGGAATGTGGACCGCTGGGGAGCGTGAACAGACTGACAAACACGCAGCTAAAATCCCTTCAACAAAACTAACATGTTCCTCTTGTCATTATTTTGTTATGTGTCAGCCGGCATTCACGTTCAGAAAATTGTTCTGTTTTCTCTCTTCTCATGCAGCTTGATTAGATTGTCAGTCAAACTTGTTTATAGTCCCCACAATGTAAACCATTTGGTTTAATAGCAAGCTAGAACAAAAGTAAAGGAAAGTTGAGTGACATGCTAAGGCAAATTTCCATTCTACTGCTTCCTTGATGAAATTGCCAATAAAATTCCCTCTTAATAGTATTCTTTTGCTTTTAAGTCAGAGCATGCAAAGTTGTGGTTTCTCGGTGAAGATAACACTTTCAGTTTTGTCAAAATGTACAACTGAGTGTTGAAGCCACATAAATCAAACTTTTTTTTTCCTCATCTGGATTATTTATTTATTTATTTATTTATTTATTTATTTATTTATTTATTCGCTCAGCCATTTGCACTCAGTGCTATTTAAATATGACACCCTTAATGGAATCTTGAGACTATGTGTTTCAATTTAAGGCACTAGGTTCTGCAAGGAGGACTGCCACAAGTTAAGTGATTAAAGTTGTTTTATCTTGTTTGACGTAAACACCTTCCTTCAACTCTTGTCCAAGCATCTGTCTTCCCTGCAACATTTTAGTCCTCAAACTAGTGGCTCTTATCCTAAACCTTGCATAAAACTCCATAGTCTCCATTTATAAACTGAGAAAATTCCCTCAATTGGAAGCTAAACATTTTCAGCTACAGAATAAGATTCCATTAGCTTTCTTTTGTTATCATCTTTATAGTATTTCCTTATAAATAAAGTGGCTGTCTTAGATACAGGATGGATACAAATCTTTAACTTTAAGGCCAGATATTGTCTATTTTAACCAGGATGTATTTTCAGTAATATTTAGGTACTTACTATAAAAATGAAAGCAACATTCAGTGATTTACATTACAATTTAAAGGAACCTACATTCTACTTGAATGGAATAATATGACAAGTTTATTTTGTTTGGTTCAAATAGAAAAAGGTGACAATTCTATTATAGTTGTAGCTCAATGCTGCTTGGCAAGTATGATGAAGATCTGTTAGCAATTACTTCAGTTGGCAGAGATCTTTTCTTCATTTCAGCTCAGTTCTTTCGTTGTGGTCTGTAGTAAATACCAAACACAGACATACCAAGAACGATTTCATTATAGTGTAAATAATTTATTAATGAAATGTAGGTAAGCCAACAGACACCCAAACAAAAGAACTGAGCAAACAGCAGAATTTGACTATGAATAAAACTAAAACAAGGAATACAAATCCTGGGAAGATTTATTGCCTGATAGACGATATGTCAGCTGAATACAGATGAAAAGCAGGACTGCTGAGGATACCTGTGGACTTCAACATAGGAACAATACAATAAAAACCAAACAAGACAAAAACACTAAACCCAAAACCCACTTGCATCTAATTTGGAATTTGACTGAATGAGAAGGCTGAACTTGTTTATTTAAAACAATTAAACATGGCCTAACATCTCTCTGCTTGCTGGTAATAAGATGTTTTTTTTTTTTTTTTTTGCTTGTTTGATTATTTTTTAACATTAGTTTGGTTCTTACCGTGGTTGAGGAGTTTGTGTGCCTGAATGATCCTAGGAGCTATGTTGTCGGGGGCATTGTCCCCCGGTAGGGTCTCCCAAGGCAGATTGGTCCTTGGTGACGGACCAGACAAAAAGACCTCCTTGAATCGTCACCTTACCGTGGTGGAGGAGTTTGTGTGCCTGAATGATCCTAGGAGCTATGATGTCGGGGGCATTGTCCCCCGGTAGGGTCTCCCAAGGCAGATTGGTCCTAGGTGACAGGCCAGACAAAGAACGGTTC
>JAVKLF010000063.1:15474453-15486367 GCA_034783495.1 Millerichthys robustus | reverse complement strand
TTTGTACACAAAATCCATCCTCCTTCCTTTCCTCAAGAAGATTTCAATTACTCTGTTATTATCCGTGCGTTTCATTTCACAAAGAAGTCCTTTTCTATCGCCATTGAAGCTAATGCTGACAGTCGAGCCTGCCGCTACAGATGCAGTTTTCTAGCTCTGGCTAATGCGCTCTTTGACTGTCCAATCAAAACGTGTGAATACGCTGACGTTTCCGTACGCCTTCCAGAAGGCCTTGGTGTCGCCAACTCAAAATCTGATTGGTTGAAGCAACAGTTTGATCTACATTTTTTTTACGCTACAGGGCCCGCAGAACTGATTGTCAACTGACGGCCCACCACTGATAGAAACTAATAAAGATGATTATATGCCATCCAGCCTAGAAAACCTTTTTTATTCATGTGTTTTAAACCATATTAATATTTTATACTACATTTTATACTTTATTATTTATATATTTAAATTTCTAGACTGGATGTTTTCTAAAGTGAAGACAGAACAGACATATTTTGAAACAATCTGGCAAAGACAGCCTGTCGCTTCAGGAGTCTGAGAAAACAGCAGGACATCTTTATACTTCATTAATTTTAATAATAAAAAAAACTTGCTCTTTTTTCCAAGTCTTTAAAAGTTAACAAGAACAAGCATTAGAAAAAATATATTCCTTTTTTTTCCAGACTTGCATTTTCCTCTACTGAGATTTTTTCAAAATAATGCATGCCAGTGGAAGCCGAAGGTCAAGCTGGTTTAAATAATTAGTCCATCTTGAGCTGACATTGAAAACCCATATTTGGATTCGGTTTTAAAATGGAGGATACAGGATAGATCTACAACCAGAGTGCAGGCATGAAAGTATCCTTCCACTGAAATACATATATTTTGTACTTAATGCACAAAAACTTTACAAGATCGACTGTCTTTAGTGATGTAGTAGGTGTAAAAACGTGAATACAATTTTGTGTTGCATGACTGGCTTTATTTTCACTCTTATATTTAAATGTATGAAACAAATTCTGGATCACCTATATTGTCTCCAAGTGTATTTTGAGGAAACGTCTTCACCAATTGTCCACCAACGTCATCTTTAGTCACTGGTCAACAAATTGTAAAGCATTTTTATGGACTAAGTGAACATAAGTGGCACTTCATATAAGCATAAAAGTAGAGCGGCAAAGCAGAATGAAAATGAAAAAAAAGAGAGCAAAGAAAAGCCAAGTTACAAAAACTGGAGACATATTTTGTTTGTTGTCCTGGAGATGAACCAGACTTTTTTTTGTTGGCAGTGACTTATGCCCACCAAAATTGCCAGCACAGCCAGGGAGCCAGGTTAATAAAGCATAACTCCGCCCCCTTTTTATTTTTGACTTCCCATCATTGTTACAACCTCTGAGCTCCCTTTCTTGAAGTTAAAACTCATTAAAAACCACTTGAAGAGCACAGTGGGACAGGAGAGACTGAGTGGACTTGACATATTGTCCATAGATAATGAGAGGTCAAAGAAAATGGACATACATAGCATCATGGATGAGGCTCATCATATGCCCTTCAAATAGTGGTGAGTAAGCCTGTAGTACTTCATATTAAAATTGTGTTTGTGAACATGTGGGCTGCTGTGCCAGTTTTACTAAAACTTTATAACTACTAATACAGACTAAGCTGAAATAGATAAAGTGTGTGTCAAAAATGATGCGGTCGCTATCCGTGGTGCTGAACAGCTTTGAATTTGTGTTGTTTTAATATTAGTGACCATGTAGCCTAATGGTTTTGTTGTTCTTTTGGTTTGTTATACTTCCTATCCATTTGATGGACTTCAAAATGACATAGTCGCTCTCCGAAGCTTGTAAGCCCTGCTGTTGTTGGCATGAGTATGTTGTATAATGATGGTATCAGGAGTTCTATTATTTGGGTATAAAGGGCCCGGTCATTTGCCCCACCCCCGGCCCAGCACTGATTTGTTCTGCTAGTGACACTTCTAGCTGTGTTATTCCTCATATAGAAATTACAGGGTTCTAATTACTGGTACAAATACTTTTGACTTATGTTACGCATAATTCTTATGATAGTTGTTTTTTTGTTTTTTTTTAACACTATTTGTTGTAAAAAAAAAACATCAAAGCAAAAGGACACAGTGGGATGAATATAAAAGTAGGTATAAAACAGCATAAAAACAAGCTAACGTAAAATTAATACAGGCAAGCCTGATCAAATTAAAAGCATGTCAATATAAGTGAGTCTTCAGCTGCTTTTTAAAATATTCAACACCTGCAGTGTTGAAATCAGCCTGTGGCACTATTAGCAGCCTTAAATCAGAAGATCTTGGACTCTGAGAGAGGATGTGGTGTGGTAAAAGGTCTGATACTGTTACAGACGATACACCTCATCGGGTTCTGAAAGTGCATGCTAAAGTTTGGAAATTAACTTTAAAAGGTAACATTAACCAGTGCAACAAGTAAAATTGTTTAGTTATTTTGATTTTTCAGTCTTATACCCACACAAAAGCAGCATGTTAGGAGGCCCCAAATGATTTTTTTTTTTGAGAATAGGTTCCAGAATGAAAGGAAAAAGAAAATAAAAAAACAAGTGTTTTCACGTGGCTACTATGTAATATTTTGAAGTAAATGACCAGAATGACTCACCTAATCAAATCTATAACCCAAGGATGTCCATTTTTTTTAAATTTTTTTTTTGTGTTTCTATTTCACATTCAGAGTGTAAGCTTTATGCACATGCTCCAAGCCTTGTTTCTCAGATTTGGTGTGTTTTTTTGGCAGAATTACAGCTACAGGTCTGTCATAATTACTACAGCAAACAGGCTTAAATCGGAGGCAACTGGACTTAGATCAATTCTTGTTAGAAGACCTTTCTAACAAGAACTGATCTAAGTCCGGTTGCCTCCGATTTAAGCCTGTTTGCTGTTGCGATGACCCGGATAACTGAGAATTTGCACAGGCATAATTACTACAGTATTTTGGGTCGTGTTTGGTGTTTTCATGTGGATGAAGTTTACAGAAAAAGTTCGTAGATATTTTTTAAAAACAACAAATTAAGAGCTTGTTTCTGGCCTACAACAGGTGCGATGTGACATCTCTTATGTGTTTGTTAAAAGTATGTTATATGTTTGTAAAATAATCTGTCTGTCTCTCTGGCTTGAATTTGCAGCATGATAACTTGGTTGCCAAACAGTAAATGAACTGACAGTCATTCACAGTTTGTTTCTTACTTTCAGTCTAATACATCTTAAAACCTTTTTGCTATTGATGTTCAATATCTGTTTGTGCTGATGTCAAATCACCTCTCTTTTCTGTGCATCATCGTCATCATCACTAGTGAATTTACTGGGGCTGAGAGTGTGTGAAAAGCGTGAACTGTGTGAGTCTTTGCAAGAGAGTTGAGAACCCAGCAAAAGTGTGTCACAGAAACACACGCAATTATTAAAACATCAATACAGAAACCAGCAAGCACAGCTAACAAACCTGAGCGGGCGGATGACTGTATTAACACACTGTGGGAACAAAAGGAGCTCAAAATGTTTGTTGAAGCATTTGTTGAAAAGTAACTAAAAGTGAAACTTGAGGTGTAAGAAGCAAAAGATAAACAAGATCTAATCAAACCCGGTAATTTCCCCGTACTTTCCAGCACTCTGGCTTTATGAATCAGTTTTCCTCTTCAAAATTCGAACTTCTCCAACTGAAGTTAACTTAGGTGCATAGATAGTTGCTGAGTTCCTTTCGTATAGGATACATTTCTCAACAAGTTTTGCCCTGTTTGACCTTTCAGAAACAGTTTTTTTTTTATGGTAGCTTTGTTGACAAGCTGTTTGTATGAGCAGAAGAGCTATGTCGCTATGGAAGCAGGGCTGCATTTCTTATTTAACCCCCACACACACTTATACACACTCGCCAAAATAAAAGGGAAGCAAGAGAAGATGGAGCCAGTAAACTCAAAAGCTGTTGAATTTACTGTTAGGTAAGTCCAGCAAGCAAATTGGACTGTGATCAAACACAGCATTATTGATTGGATTTCTGCGTAGGCCAAGATCCTGACTTTATTTGCACACCGACATGGTGAGCGATACCATGGCGAGCGCTTCATTTTACAAACAAAACACATGTTCACACACACACATAAGCACACACCATGAATGCAGCCCCAGGGCAATTCTCTGTTATATTTCTGATGTAAGATGTGGAAAAGATGTGGAGTTTGAGTGAGAAAATCCAATATCTACAGTTTGAGGGGACAGTATCAAACCTGGAGAGCATCCAGTAATTTAAACCGAAGTGATGTAGGTGCAAGGCGAAGGCAAGATGTGTGAGAACGGTAACTGTTGAGCCCAAAGGCCTAAAACTCAGTACTGCCAGAGGAGTTTGTGCAGTCTTATAAAAAAAGAATTAGAAGCTGTTGGAGGTCTAGAAAAGAAGACAGAAAATGGAACTGGGTTGGATCTGAGCAAAAGGGAAAAAAAACTTGCAGAAGAGCATAGTAAACAGAAATTCATTTGAAAAAAGCCTTGAGCTGGAATTGACTGCATTGATAGCATTGTAACTCTTTTTTAAATTTCACATTCCTTAAAAAGTACTGTTATCTCGTGCTGTTTTATTAGAAACATACATATTTTTCTATCTATGACATGTTCAAATAGCCCCCTCGCTGTCACTCGCCATCCTAACAATTAAATAAAGTGCTGTTAATTTATGCTAATAACATATTACAGAAAATTGGCATTTAACAGCAGTTTTTTTCTTGTTTTTTTCATAGGGTTTGACGCTGTCAGTAATATTATATTTAAAATCACCGGGCTGTGACTTTGCAGGAATGATTTATAAATAGCTTTATGCATACGTTCAACATCAACAGTCAATACAAGGATATTGCTCGCCCCACCTATTTTATGAGTGCAGATGATGTAAGAGTAAATCAAACCAAAATGAGTGTTTTGGTTCTCTTATTGGATTTTTTTATCAGTTTTTTTTTGTTTGTTTTATTCTAATTTTTATTTTGGTTATTGTAGATGAGGAGAATTGTTCTGTCTTGTTCTGTGTAACTTAGCTGACTGATCAGTCAGCTGTCAGACTGATCTTAGTTCTTACTTAAGGAAAACTTCTCAAAACCTACTAAACCCAAATGTCTACCAATCATCTCATGCATTGTATGTTTTTACATTGTAGACTTTTTGCATTGGTTAGTTACATGAACTGCATCAAGACTTATTCACCATGTATTTCACACAGTTGTAACAGACGGCAGACTGTGATCCAACATGGCCTGTCTTCAGTATTCATAATTTTAGACATGGGTATAAATATTTGTGTCAAGTCGAGCTAACACAGAGTAAAAAAACGATTTAGTCAAATTGTTATAAAACTTTTAGGTGGTTACGTTCTTTTTATGCAGAAATCCATTTACAAACATGATTCTCAACTTGAAGTGTTTAGATGATTTTAGATTTAAACAGCAAAACTAACACTGAGCCCATCAGTGAACTTGGTTATGCAACTTTTTCATATTTGGGTAAAGTGGTTGGTTGGGATGTCAAGCCAGTTGAGGCTAAAGTGGAAACAATTTGGGATTTAAGTGCACCATCTTGCTCAGACTTTAAAGGTTTCTTTAAAAAGTGTTTTTTTTTTAAGTCTGCAACTTTGCCATCAATGCAGCTCTGTTAACTTGCTGAACCCAAATGTTCACTTTAGTGAACTGAAGGGACATCATTTTTGTACATTTGAAAGCTATAATAAGCAATGTCTGTGTTCTTCTAGCACCAGTATTTGACAAACCCTTCAAACGTCATGTAGGGTCTGCGGCTGTTTTGTTACAGGATGGGTAGAGCATCCTTTGCAAATATCAAGCTTTTATGAAATGTATCACCAAATCTAACTCCATTTTGAAATAAATAAGATTATCTGTATTTTTAGTTTTAGAATGTCACCCCCCACTTGCTGGAAAGGCCCCCTTTTAACAAACTTGAAGCGGCCCGTGGGCCACCAGTTGATAATCAGTTGTAGCACATTTTGTGAATCTGGACACATTTTATTGGTAGGCCGGTAAGTTTTGATTGTTAAAATTGCAAACCTCTGGCTTAGAGCAATCCTTTTAAGTGTGTGGCTGTTATGAGTATCTGTATCTCTTTCAGGCCTCACCTGCAACCATGCACTTAAATAGGCCACACCTTTCCTCTTGGTGAGAAGGGAGACTTGCTCTCTCCTCTTGTTACAGGCTGCCTGGGTGCAGATTGGCTGGCTGGTGATCCTTCAATGTTAATAACCTCCTGTTTTACTTAAGTTCACCATGTTGTCTCATTGTGTTGCAACCCTTTGAGACAGTGGGTCATAACATGGAAGATAAAAATAGCTCTACATCAGACAGTTTAGTGTATCAAATGTTGGGTGTTTATGTATCGTAGGGCCTGCAGGCAGAGAGCTCTATGCATCTCAAGGGAGTGTGTTCCTTTTTTATTCAGCCTGGAGACTCCTTGTTTGTACAAGAAATCTGGATAAAGAAAACAAAGTTTAAAAAAATGATTGTATAAGTGCCCATAGGAATGTCCAGAATCTAACCCTCCCTCAGGTTTAGAGGTGTAATTAAAGTGGTACCCAGCAGAAACAAAAAGTGAAATCAAAACATTTTATTTGGGGGTGGGGGGGTGGGGGCAATTTCATGTTAAATTTATAAGGCTGTATTTCTCTGTATAAATGAAATGTGGTTGTGTTGTTTTTTGTTTGTTTGTTTGTTTTTTACTTCAAAGCTTTAGAGTTGTCAAATACTAATATGGCACATCTTGAAAACAATGTAATACAATCTGGTCAAAATAAAAATATTTAAAAACACGTTTCTTAATGGAATGTACTGTATATCACCCACCACCTTGCACACCAGAGTTTTAAAAAATGATCTTACATTATTTGTTATCACTCAAGATATACAATAGGAATGACTCTCAACTACCACTGCCTAAAGTTTTAATCAATTATCTGTAAAACTGGAGACAAATTCCAAACTGAAACAACTTTTGTGTTTTCTACATTTGATCAGCTGTGGTAGCCATCTTGAATTGGGTCAAGTCCAAAGGTTAATCAGTAGTAAATGCTCTTATTATAGTGATTATTCGATAATTCCAATAAAATAGCACCTGTAGTACATGAGACCACACACTCAGTAAATTATGATCGCAAAAAGCTGCTTTTGTCTGACACATAATTAAATTATCTATAAAATAATTTTCCACAACTTACCAGCTTTGCAAAAAAAAGTTATGATAGAAATGACAACAAACAAACAAAAAGTGTTTATAAGTCCATCTTCAGTTTAACAGACAATTAGTGAAATTATGTGCTGTTGATGATCGTGAAAATCCATTTTGCTTACCAGCAAATTCAGTTTAATGGTATTGAAGACATTGTGTATTGTGTTTGTGAATGTATTGTGATGTACCACTGCTGTGCTTACAGCATCGGTATGAAGAGAAGGCATGGGTTTTCCTCGTCCTCATAATGGGAGGTTGAATAAAGATATTAAGTTCTCTTGCCAGCTGCTAGAGATCTATGTAAAGATAATAAAATAACTACTTTCTGATTTTGGACTGACCTAATTTCAAGTGAAAAATGACACAAGACGAACAATCTTCCAGACTGAGCTGTGACCCGATGGTCACTGTACTACCCGAGCAAACGGAAACATGTGAAAGCAATGTGATCTTAAACAGACAGGCAGGGAGCGAAGGAAAATGAGAGGTGTGTTAGGATGACAGAAAGTGAGCACACTCCCTTGGTGGTGCTAATTAAAAGCCAGGAAGTCACACAGAACTGGCGGACATTGTCCATGTATTTGCAGGTGCCCAGCTTGTCACTGTCTCTGTGGTTCAACAACAGGCTAATTAAAAAAGCCACTTTCTCCTTGTAGACACTGCCAGCCTCCACAAAGAGGACACATAATTAAAGTGACACCTGTTCCATCCCATTTGCGGACTCTTTGCAGTTTACTGCTGGACTGTGATGCAGAGGTTCTCCAGTGCCAGGGAACATATAGTGTAGGATGTTCAGTGACAGCTTTAGGATTCAGTCATGTGGAATGAAGGCAGATGTGCTCTGGGCTATTGCATGTACAGTTACTGGGTAAGGCAACACAACTGTTCTTTGCTTATGAAGAAACCATTTAACCTGTTTTTCTTTTAAATAAATGAATGTCTAAAGGACCCAAGATGCTGGATTTGATGACCTTTCATCACAAACAGATTTATCCTTTTTAATTATTCTACTTAGTTTGGCTGCAGATCATTTGCTTCTATCTCTGTCCCCTTTAAGCCTCCTCCTGTGTCATACAAATCTTCTACATATCTTTCATAGCCAATTATTTCATGACAACCTGTTGGCTATCAGTACCAAGGGCTAGCCTAAGGATCAATTATGTATCCTACAATTGATGACTGAGATGGGTTATTTGGCAAATAATGTCCTACTTGATGAAACCTTCCTCATTTATAGTACAATAGGCCATGATTGGAACATTAATGATCAGCTGTTGGGCTGATGATCCTCGTTTGTTTGTGATTAACCAGTTTTGATTGTCATTATTAACTTCTTGATCCACTATGCAAATGTACTGCTTATAAGGCTGAGCTTACCTGGAATTCTTCAGATTAAAGAAAGGACTTGGAGAAGAGACGAAACATTTTAATAAAGAAGAACCCATCCAGAGGACTTGTTTTTATTTATCTTTTTTCTACCTGGATCATTGTGATGCTTCAGGACAGTGGTCTCAGAGTGGAACTTTTCAGGAACAACCCCTGCAGAGATGTGAAGTTCTACGCATGTGTGGAAGCAATCATGCACACACAGGCCGCTATAGGCACAAGGTTCTGCTAAACTACCAACAATTAGAACAATTTGCAAACAGCGAGTTTGTTTCTTGGCCTTTGAAGTAAAAACAACATCTTAGTCCTAAGAGACGTTGGTTTATTCTATAGTTCTGATATAACTGTGATCATGCAGCCACTGTATAATCAGTGAGCACATTGGAGAGTGACATCTGGGTTGCCAGATAAAGTGTTTTTTGCTCCTCCATTTTATTGCACACTTTTACCAAATACAAATACAAAACTTTAAAGCAACAGTAAAAACAATTTACAATGTCCCACCTGGCAACCCTGCCTGGAACATTACTGCAGCAGTTCCATGTAAATGTGTGTTTTTGTTCTGTCCCCCCCCCACAATAAACATTGAAAACATACCAACACTACCAGAGAATGGTTTTGTATAAACAGGGCTTCAGTTTCTGCTTGGTGTGCTTTGGGATTCTTGACAAGTGTTCTAAACAGCTTTGAGAGAGTTAAAAACAGAATTACAATCAACCCAGTATCCAATGCTTTAAGAATAGTTTGAGTGTTATCATAATGAACCCTACCAGCACATACTGATCAGCAGATCATCTGGGGTGTCAGACTAACAACTTTGTGCTTACCAAAAGTATTCACACTGTTTTTTTTTTATAATGTACTTACAGGATGTAGATTGGATTTTTTTTTTTGTGACACCATTTCTTGATCTTTGTTTTGTACACAAACAATTCTGCTCTAGAAAATGCCTCAGTGTTGCTTACATTTCCTCATGTTGCTGCTGAAAATATCCCTGATGTGAAGACACAACATGCCCATGGTTTTTTTTGTGTGATACAAAGAGATTTTCTGGTGCTGGTTAAAAAAAAGAAGAAATAAAACAGAATTGCTAAGACTCCTGCTGTGCTGTCATTTTTCTCTAGTTCCAATTTGCTATACACTGCTGTAGTGTGTATAGATTCAGTGACCTCGGCTAATAATGAAAGGCCCAGTGGGAGCCTATGCCCTACTTGCTGCACAACAGGTAATTATCCCTGCCATCATCTAATGGGTGGTGTATTCAAATCAGTAAAACTGCGATGCAGATTAGGTTGTGGTCTTTGTCACTGTGCCACACAAAAACACACATGCAGCAAAACAGAAATGGGCACATTCAAACAAAAGTTTATTTTTATTTTGTTGCCACAAACGATTCAAGCCAATGACAGAATTGTAAGGAAGATATTGCCGCTGAGATATGTTCAGTCTCAGACACACACTCAAAACTCATTTTGACACCAACGGATTAGGTTGTAAAAGACGTCCTGCGGTGCTTTTTATTAACATATGCTATCACTCCGGGGGGGCATGGGTTGCTTAGGAAAGTCTCACCGGTTCTGACAAAAAAATAAAAAATGATTTAGCATATCAACGCTTCCTTTTTCAGCTCCCATTACTTTTTATTTTGCCTTTCCACCAGTTCTGAGTGCATACACTACTCAACAGGGATGCCAATTTAAAAGTTGTCTAGTAGGTGCCGCAACGATAAGGCTTCAACTCTGCAGTAGTGATGTTCGGTTACACTGCACTGCTTTTTACTTAATTTTTTTTCAAAGTGGAGAGTAAATTTTACTACGTGGTGATTGGTCAAATGGCTACAAATGATTTATTGTGGACAAATCACAGCAAGATGATAACATAAACAATACATCAGAGTAAAATAAGGAATTTTTGACAACTAATATATTAGTTTTTTCTCTCTTTTGGAAAATTGTTTTTGCATTACAGTAAAAATGACCTGTGTTTACAGTATGAACCATGGTTGCAATTAGTCTGTGTTATGTTATTTTGATAAGAGATCTCATAGACTTCCTAACAGCAACAATGCATGTTGAGAGGATTTTAGGTTATCTTTTGGTCCCTGACACCCCCTCTCCTACCCCCTACACTGAACTTGATATAAAGCCTGCATAGAAAAATTTAATGAGGGAATGAATGTAAAAATGTAGGCAGACCTACATTTTCTGCTCTGAGACCGCCTTCTGGTCTCATTACTGGGACAGAGTAGTTTTTGTTTTATAAAACTTTATTTCAGACTTTGGATTTTCCTGTTTTTGCGAGTTTTAAGATGTCTGATGGTTTCAAACGTAAGGTTTTACCTGATTATTACATCTTATTTTAATATCAAATTGTTAGATTTTTGCCTAAATAACCAAAGGTCTGGTTTTCTTTGAAGGAATGCCTATCGCTCGCCGCCTTTCACGCCAGCGTGTTTAGTGACAATCATCCTGTTGTGAAAAAGAGTTCTATTCATTTTAGAAAAACCTTGAAAGTAACATTTATGTTTAATGACTCAAAAACTTGAGATCTAACCCTAGTTGTTAACATTTAGAGTTTGCACTGAAAATGACCTTCTTACACACACAATTTTACCTTTAACATATTTAAAATCAGCTGAGTTGTGCCCACGTCTGTCTTTTTTAAATTCAGATTGCAGTGGAGTTCATGTTGAAGTAAACATGCTCACATCCGCTTTTGGCCGTAGGCAGTAATCAATGAGAAGTTGTTTTTTTTTTTTTTTTTCCCCATGCATTTTACTTAGTTTGCTCTAAATGATGGCATTAATAGCTTTCCATTAGTCAATAACCCTGTTTTGAATTTCACACAACTTTTCTACCATCTAACATCACTTAGTAAGGCTGAAAAACAAAAATGTCTTAAGTATCAGGTGGTTGTACAAATCCTGTTCACAACCATAAAAACGGCGTCGGTTGTGAACAAATATGAGATGTGAGGCAAAGCTGAGCAAATCATGTTTAGAAAAAAGTTCATCGTGACATCACATTATTTACATTATGGATCATTTTCATGATGATCTTCTTTTACAAAGGCTGCCATTGTGTATTTTTAAAATCAGAGTCACTAGGGATGAGGGCCATCCCACCTACTCGTCCTCGCACAATTATGGCAAAACATCACTTTCTTTTATTACAGAAATATTATTTGAGCAAATGGCAATAATAAATACTATAATAATCAACAAGAGTTAGTACCTGAAATATATCTAATGTGTAGTTATATATATATATATATATATATATATATAATACA
>JAVKLF010000063.1:15428855-15439604 GCA_034783495.1 Millerichthys robustus | reverse complement strand
TATATATATACTTTGTGTATGTTTGTGCGTGCAGGTAAACGAACAGGGAAAACACATGAGCTACTAAAAGCATCTTTGTTCATAAGCAGCACATAATAAACACCCAGCAACACTTTAACAGAAAGAGTCACAGGAACATGCGCTTCTCAAACATAATTTATGGCCGAGGCAGGAACGAAAACGGAAACCTTTTAGCCTATGTTGCAAAACGCTTCCAACGTGAAATTCACAAGTCTGATTTATGGCTGATCTACTTAATTACTACCTGCCCCATGACTCTGTGAGTGACTTATTATGCACACAGCCATATCAGGACAGCACATCAAATTATTACTCAGCTTGCAAAATGAGTACAAGTAGACTCTCATGCGTTGCTGCTGGGGTTCTGTAGCTAAGGGGGTAATGTGAAGTTATTTATTTGTACTTAAAGATATTTTTTTATTTGCAGAATCACTGCATGGTTCCCAGGCTTGGTTTGGATTTAAGTTTTAATTTGAACTTTTTGGTGTCTTCTAGTAATCTAGAATAACAATAAAAAGAATGCAAATTACCTGAGCATAGAAGTTAATTTTTAAAACATATTTTAATCCATATGAATGACTTTTATTTACCCATTAGCTTTTACCAACACTGTTATTGAAACACAGACCCTATTAAATGGGTATTAAGTTGTTAAGATGTGATACATGCTTTCTAGAATAACAGACATGACATCATCAGGACAGTTGCAGATAAAACAAAGAGATTTTTGCCTTTGAAAAACGAGTAAGATAGAGACGAGTGCGGCAAAGCCATGACATCATCCATTCCATAACAATGATCCATTGCAGCTATAGGCTGCTGCTGTCTGGCAATTGGTGTCCAGGAGTTTTATTTGGCATTTTATGGCTTTTAGATCACATCAGCTCAGTGTCACGCTCAAAGGTGGTCACTGGCTGCTAGTTTGCAGGGAGTTCTGTAGCACACAGCTTAACGGGCTGTGAAGAAGAGTCCAAGGGAATAAGGAATGACAAAAAAATAACTAAAGTATCGAGGAAAAAAAGTGAGAGCGTAAAAGAGGAGGGATGAGAGTAAATTAGCTGGGGGGGTAAAAGACCACCACCAGTTCATAGGTTTCACAGCTCGGTCCCTCCGAGTCAGACTCGGTCTTTCATCTTCTTCACAAGGATTTCCATCCTATTTCCTCTCAACAGACACGTAATTGCTAAATGACAGTGAAGCAAAAAGGCTTAATAGGCTGCAAATCCTCTCTTTTCTGTAAAGGGAAAAAGAGACTTTACGTGAAAGCCGAGGTCTATTTCCAACGTTCAATGCATGCACATTTGAAAATGAATTGAGGATTTTCAGTTTTACACAGCGTCCCATAAATAATGTGAGTACGGTTAGCAAATAGAGTGTGTGTTTAAAAGTAAACCTGCAAATATGTTTTGCTTTAAATCTATTTTATCAACAATAATAATTAGTAAAGAATGATTTGGAACATGTGAAATAAAAGTAACTTATACCAAACTTTGCATTCTAAAGCACGATGTCTTAAGTTTCATTAGTTTTTATCCCTTAATCTGTTCTCTAATGTTAAATTTAAGTGGAGTATTTTAATCGTTGTCGGTCATCAAAATGGCAGAAAATATGTTTTGGAACTTGCATGGAAAGATTGATCATCAAGTGAAACACGTGAACTCTTCAAGTTTGGCCAAGAAAATCTATTTTTCAACTTTCCTGATTTTTATTTTTTTACTGACATAAAACAGTGACAGGACAGTTGTGCTAGGCAGGGGCTAAATTTCAGATTTATCTGTTAAACCTTTTTGGAATGAGGAAAAACAAATCTGTAATAAAACCATTACATAATATGAAGTCACAACACAAAAAAGGACATCTAAAAAAAACAAGATGAAAGCAGAAATACATGAAGAGTAAGGAAATGAGTGATACAATGTAGCTGTATAAGTTAGTGTACTTAGGTTTGAAAGGATTTTTTCTTTATATTACCTTTGTTTCACCTAAAAATCTAAAGCTCTACAACTAATTAATAGCTTTATGACTATTGGAAAACTGTATAAAACTATCAAAGCTTTAAAATGAACCATGCTTCTGTATTTTATAATGAGGCCATTTCATTGGTTTGATCTAAAACTTTACAAATGTTAAAACCGAGTTGACAGTTATACAACTGGGAAGGTGTGTCAGAATCATAACATGCAAATATACTGAAACAGCCTTGACTGGTAAACAGGATCACATGAAAGCTGTTAAGCCTAGTTTTATGAGATCTAGATGTTTTCCTAATATGAGTTTATGAGTTTCTAACTTAAACTGGAATTCCAACACAACACCTGTGTCTAAACTCAACTTTGTAAAACGATTTCCTCAGTCGAGACAGTCAACCGGACATGCTCCTACTCATGGCATGGTGGCAATTTTAAAATTACTGACTCACTTAATATGCATGTTTTTGGTCTTTGTGGGAAAGCCAGAAAAAACCCGTGTGTGAGAATGCAAACCCCAATCAGAAAGGTCCTACTTGGAAAGCAAACCTGCAACCTTCTTGATGTGACTAACCACTGTGTAGCATCAGATTTATTCAATAATAAACATGCTGATGAGCAACAGAGCCTCAAGAAATGGCTTCTTTTATTCATTTTTTTCTTCTTTTTCCCTTTTACAAACTGTCAAAAGTCCATTCGGTGTATTTTTTCTTTCATGAAAGAACAAAAAAATACACAACTCACCACCATATAATTTTTTAATATCCAACTCTGATCCACTGAAGCCTATTAGTTTAACACAAACGAAAGGTAAACATACTTCAATGCAGATTAAAGTGCTAATATAGCAGTACTGGAGCAATGACATGTCCTTTTATTTGAGGCGTTTTTATGCCCTGCAGCACCACCATCCCCAAACAGAAACTTTTTACAAGCTGCTTCATAAATGAAACCATTCTCTGCAAACGTGTCAATGTCCTCTCATGTGGCCACCGAGAGCCAAAGTGGTGACTCTGAGTGTGTCATAATGTTTTTTGGATATTAAACCGGGGTTTCCTGCATGTGCATTGGCACAGCTCTGGTCTCTGAGCTCAGTTCACTTGCAGGACTTGCAGGATAATGTTTCCCCCTGCCACCTTTACAATGATAATAACTTTTAAATGCTGTACAAACTACAACCAGTAAGTAATACCGGACTATCTGGCACATGACTGTTGACTTTAAATCCTGTTTCAAGTTCAAACTTATAAGCTTTTTCTTTCTGGTTTCACACCAAGTAGGACTGCCTGAGAAGACAAAACACTCATCAGCTGTTGATGACAGTGAATTTTCAGATATCATGTTTCGGCTTTTAAACCAAATTAAATCAGTTTGACTTACACTCATTTAAATCACTGAAAGCATTTTTATGGCATGAATGATGTGAAATACTGTGATAAAATATATTTTAAAAAGGTGTACATTTCAAAGGGTCTTCCAAAAAACTAATTTTTTTCTCAGGCTTGTGATCATTTTATTTTACCACAGATTCACGTTACCTGAAAAGAAGATAAAATGAGGAGGCGACGCTGCGTTTCCTGCTGTGATTGCACCCTGTCATCAAACAATGCATTACTGGCTGCTGTGTAAACAGTTCAGCTTTTGGTCTCATGACTTTGTGACTCACTCGGTGCATTTCATGCATTTCAGCTCGGCTGTAAACATACCCTGTTTTTAACCAACGACTGCCAGCTTTCATGACAGAGCTGGGCGCATTAGTTAGGGCTTTATTTTCTCGACTCTAAAATAAAATTACACAGATGAAAACACGCAGTGGAACATCTTCCACCTTGTAATTTCCCATTCAATTTGTTCCATTTTTAAAATAAGCTATCATTTTCCTTCAGATCTGCATGAACCAGCTCTAGATTTTGTCTTGTAAAGGTAACAGATGATATGGGTTTGCACGTGTGCCACGGGTTTGTTTAATTTGAAGGGTGAAGATGGATTCATTGATTAGATGATGGATTGATTGACTCAATAAAGAACTGCTTAGACATCCAGATGACTGATTTATTGACAGAAATCAATGATGTTATGGTTTGTTGTTTCCTTTTCTTTGTCTTTTTTATGTGTTTCTCTTATGAGGTGCACCAAAACAAAACCCACAAAACAGTGCAATGCCCCTGTGTGGTGATAAATGGAACAGCAGTGTAATCTGCAGACTGGTTTCGGATCAGCAGCTTCATGAATTTGACCATCTTGACAAAACTATCTGTGGCTGAGGCCATTCCCAACATGATCTGCAGAAGGTTTTTACATGTGTGGACAAAACACAAAAGATGATGTAGAAGAAAAAAATATACAACATAAAAAAGAAAGACATTTCTAACTGGACACTGACTTCATGCTCACACCGTGTGCAGCGTGAAAAGGCAAAATAATACAGCAATTGTTCTGTTTCCCCTGCTGCGAAAGTACTGTAAAAACACAAAAGCCTCCATCTAACTCTAAAAACATTTCAAGCCACTATTGCATCATTCTTTATGGATGTATGCCAAACAAGACTTGGCTGTCAGCCACATTACTTTCATTTATTTTGTTTTTCTCTGTCATTACTATAGCTGCACACAGATGAAAACAACTCATTGAGATTTTTTTATACAAGCTTTTTTTTTTTAAGCAATTTTTTTTTTGCCTGATGGACACTGAATTTGCCCGAGTTGTCGACAATATGTCACTCCTCCACACAAGGTTGACAGGTTATCGTTTTATTTATGCTGCTGATAACCTGAAAGCTACTTGAGAGACAGATGGATGTGTGTACCGCACGAGTTACCACCCCGCCACGGTCTGAATGGCAAATTGTATGTGTCTTTAAGAAAGCCCTAAAGGAGAATGTGTGCTGAAAGATGCCCTCCCCCTTATCAGTCAATGGGTGTAAGTCTATCAGCAGCTAAAGCCTGCAGGAAGAGCTCTGTTTTCTAACAGTTATGAATACGTGCATTTCTCGGTTCCTTTCCATCAAACCCTTTGCCCTGAGGCAGTGCCTGTAAAACAATATTTGTCAGAGGTTAACTGAAATTTCAGAAAAGGAAGATGGCAGGCTTGTTTTTGTGAAATAAAACTATAGTTTCCCTTTTTTTTTTACAGGTCTAATTTTTCTGGTACAAATTCTCAACATTGCAACTACCTGAAAACAAGATGTAGTCTGCAGCAACTGTTTACAGAAGGCGTGATACTGATTTTTTGATTATTTTTTTTTCAATGCGTTCAATCTCCTTGTCCTTTTTTTGTTTGTTTATTTAGGCAAAGATGACTGAATCAGAGCATTTTTTTTAAAGTTAATCTGAATACATCAGTGTTTCCAGCTTATATATAACTGAGTAAAACCCTCAGACAAGGAAAAACAGGTGGAACTTGTCTTAATTAAACCTTTGACATTCAGAACCTGCTGTTCTCTGAGCACTTTACGTCCTGCCAAAATTTAAAGAAGATAATAAGGCCTTTACAATAAAAGTTTCTGAATGACTCTCTGTCTTGTAATTGGCCTTGAATGTTTCAACTGAAAATAAATTGCTCTATTGACAAGAACATCTCCAAGAGTTGATGATTAGAAATAATTGCCATTTTGTTCTGAAACCTCAGTTGAAGACTAATTCATTTCATGCTGAAAGAAGTATGTTAGCTAGGTAGTGGGTACCAGACATCAGAAAGAAATATACCACCTGGAAATGTTCTAAAATGGTCTTGTCCAAAAAGAGCATCAAAACTACGAGTTGCAGTGAGAATTTAGGCAAAAAATTTATCACGGAAAACCAACAGAAATTAGACATGTCCCAGAGTGCCTTTCAAAAGAAAAGCCTGTGTATCAATTGGAAAGCTAATGGGAACAATATGGGTAGTGGTTGCTTTTGGGTAGGCAGCATAAAGTTATGGACTTAACTGAATCATGTTTTATCGTGTTCAAATATTCCCTAGACATCAGGGAGTTGAAGCTGCAGTGCACCTTTCAACAAGATAATCCACAAAGACTGTTCTTTCATTCCTCAAAAGTGTTTTAACAATCAACAATTTCCATGGTTTGATGTACTTTTTTCATTTCATTTATTGGGCATTTTAGGTTGTGTAAAGTTAAGTTAATTCTATGTTTTAAGTGATAAAAGTCAAATCAATATATAACAATTTTTAACATTGTCATAAAAGGTACTTGTTACAATGTCATTAAGATTAAACCCTAAAAAAGTTAAGTAAAAAACAAAATCCACACAACTTTTTTCTCATGTCAATGGTTCTGCCTTGTAATTTTAAAAAATGCAAGCAAAATTTGTGAATGGCTGAATGTCAAGTGAATATATTTTCTTACAAAAGCAGCCAAAGAAACAAATCAAAAATGTCAACGTCCCACGGAAGAGTTGTTTGGGGTTGACAAGTCTGACAATTCTCATGTACAAAAACGTAGCACAAAAAGTATAAAAAGAAGTATATTTCTTTGTTGCATCATGGCTTATTAGTAGTAAATATTATACTGTTGTAAAAACCTATATTCCCTTTTAAATGGTGCCACATTTGTGAGGATTATGCATTTGTGGGATGAGCAGGAGAGCTGAATATGTGAGTTGTACACATGAAAAATTTGCCAGATATGTTCTGCCATTGCTAAACAGCCTTTTTGTTGTTGCTATTGATACTTGTTTAGAGCTTCTGGTACCCTCAGGGGCTGCCAATCAGGTTGCTAAGAAGCATTGTTACAACAAAGAAATAATCTACTAAACACAAATGTACTTACTTTTTGTGCTAAGTATATTTATGCTGGGGTTGGTTACGTAAAATGGATCATATTTAGCACCATCGACTACAAATAGATTACAAACAACAAACAAATAAAATTTCTGTCAATCTATTTTTGACAGCTGTTTTATTTCTTCTTTGTCTTTTCTTTTGTTTAGCAACAGATTTACTCAGATTTTCACCTTAACATATTCCTTTTGATTCTGTGCTTGACTGATTCTGCCACCTTCGTCTACCCACACAGACTACAATTAACTTAATGTAAATAAACTCAATCTTTTATCTAGTTTTCATCAGGGTGCTTTGTTTTAATTAAGTGCATAGCCACATTTCAGAGTCGTGTAACAGTATATCTGAAGAAATACTGGAGTAAACTCTTTCAAACTGTACCATTTCATATATGTCAGGATAAACATTTTTATGTTTAGAATTTGCAATCAGAATCTTTCACTAATGTTTGTAAACAAATTTAAACAAGTTGTTTTACAAAAACATAAATAAATAACTTTTTGGGCTTCCTAAGTCTAAAGTCTTACAAATGTTGACTGATTGAGAGTTGGGGGTTTTTTTTCACTGTTTTTGTGTCCAAGCTGTCCACATGGAGTTTATAAAACTTTACGGTACTAAGTATTATCCTTTAATGCACAAACTATCGAAGGAAAGTAGTTCATCTTGACATCTGTACGAGGTAATATTGTTCATCGTTTGGACAGGGATTAGCCTTTTTTTTCTAATACAGAATTACACAGCTCATTTTTGTGATTCCTCTTAACTTGTCAAGTGAGATCCAGTTGCAAACAGGTGAAGATTTTTTTATCCTCATTTGTTTTGAGTCTTGTGCATCATTGCTTAGCAACAGCTCCTAAAATCCCCTCCATCTTCTTCCAAGTTGTCAGTGTTTCCTAACACTTAAATGTGACTGACAGGAGTTGATGGGTAAGGATCAAAATCTGTGAATTTGTTGAGGTCACAGTAGCAGGCTAAAATAACATTGAGCAGTGAGAAAAAAAATACTAATAAAATAAAAAGCAAGTAGGCCCACCGCTCTCGAAAACAAAGTCAACCTCTAATTCACCTGGCAAGAAGAGAGCAGAGCGTGTCCAGTCCTGACGAATAATGCCATGGCAGTGATCTCATCGGTTTGACCGAGTGCCTGGAAAACAAGCTTTCGCATTCTGGAGAATTGTCACAACACATTTAAGATAGCTTTGTTTCCTTGTTTCTTTTTGATCTTCTTTAAAGATGTGATAAAGTAATGATGATATTATTGCTCAAGAAATTATAAAGATGAAATAAAGTGACAGCTAACATTAGTTCAGGCTGATATTTTGAGTTTTGAAGCTCAAATCATCTTTAAGAAAAGCATGTAGGATGATTTACACACCACCGCCCGCTCCCAGCCCTACTGTATCTGTTGACAGCCATGCTTTAAGTGTCAAGCTGCACACACGTTCACGTACGTTGTGCTTTGTCAGCCAGTTGTCTAATTGCACTTTAATTTATGAACCCTGAATACCTCGGAGGCAAAAACCCGAGCTGCAGGAACGGGCCGCCAGGAGCTGGCACGCCGTTGTGAAAGAGGATTTGATGCATGGACGGTGTTACGTGTTGCACGAATCTCCTCGACCAAGAATTGATGCTCCTCAGCGTTGTAGGAAAAACAAACATTACATCACTTCCCAGACGTGCGTGTCCATCTTCATTAACCCTTAAATAAATCTTGCATTTTTCATAGTTTAAGGGAACAAGTCACAGTCTTGACAGGGAATCTCTGAAGCATAAATGTCAAGATACGCCCTGGCATTCCTTGAAGAAGTGCACGTCACCCACCACCAGCAGTAATGCATTACAATGTAATGCATTCTGTGTTGAACAATAACAGAGCTGTAACCATTTTGGTCAAACCCTGAAAATAATGTTATAAGTCTCATTTACTGCCAAACCAAATTTTAGATCAATACATAAAATTGACTGTTTTCTGTGTTGGCAATTTTCAATTAGCTATAGAGCTTAGCTTAAACTGGATTGACAACAAAAGTTAATCAGTTGTAGATGCACATCTAATGATTAGTTTCTGAGAACTTGTGAGATATTTTGCAGAAAGAACTGACTCCACATTACTGATGGCAAAATTTTAAACAAAGGTTTTGCAGAATCTTTTAGGGCTCAGAGTATGTTTTGTGGATCAGTGTCAACTACTACCACACCAGCTAGGTAAACATCTGTAAAATTGTCAGTGTTAGTTATTTTTTGTGTGTGTTTTTCAAGGTCAGTTGACTGTGATAGAAATCCTGAATCAGGTGAGCTCCGAACATTAATCAAATCTAGATCAATATCCAATTTTATGCTCTGTTAATTATTATTGTTTAAATGGGATGGGTGGACGATAAAACATTTTGCTAACAGACATATGAACACATGCACAAAAGGCAAAAAACAATATTGTCTGCCTTTGCCTTCAACCACAGACAAAAAAAGTGATTTTTACTGCACAAGGACATTTTCTAAACGTTTAATTTTTAAAACGACACTGAGGCTTGTACTTTGCACATTTTCATAAAATAACCTCATGCATTTTAATGCAGAGTCCCTGTTCTCACGTCCAATTCTGATGAAGCATGACACAATTACTGGTGATTTTAAAAATGTGTTTTTTTGTATAATACGACAAAGCCAAAAAAAAACGTGAGAGCAAGTCTGCAGCTGAAGTTACAGTGCTCAGTTGAGTTATTACGTCTGCACGAGTCATTTTAAAAGCCCTTGCAGAGCTCCACAGTGAGTAGCGCAGCAATGAAAGCAGCATTTGAGAGGGATACACCTGGGCCTCTAGAAAAGACTTGTCAACGATTCCCGGATAGAGCTGTGAAACCTCCAGGGATGCTCCCTCTCTCTTTTCTGAATGGCTTTATTAGTGCCTCTGCAGTCATTGCGGCTTCTCTTAAATGAAGCAACACTAAGAAGTGCGATGAAGTAACTCGGAGCCCATTAGCTCACGCCGCAGCACGGCACCGTGCCGCTGGTGCCGAGTGATTCAGCCCAGCAGCTGCGCTTAAACCATCCAAGCCTGCAAAGAGGTTAGGAGACATAGGGTGACTGAGAAAAGCAACCGGCAGAGTTCCTTTACGTCAAAAAACAATAGATGTGAAATAAAACATCTGTTTTTGCAAACTACCCGACCGTTGGTGCTACCTGCACCTTTTCTTTAAAGTATCCCGCATGTCAAACTTGATCCATCTCTTTTTGACTCAAAGCTATAAATAGCACGCACTATCTGTGAGAAGACTGTGCTTTCTTTGTAATTTGACACTTCCTTGAACTTTTATCTTGTTTGTATCATTTGACTGCCTGTCATACATTGAAAACATACAAGGTCAACTCAAGTTGTTTCCTCTTGTGAAACCGAGCCATTAAAGTAATTAAATCGCTCTTTTTAAAGTGCCGTTGTTATGTCTTTCTTTTCACCGACTCAACAAAAAAGAGGCTGCTTGGGAAGAAGTAGCGAACATAAAACCATCGGTAACAAACTGGAAGAGTTACAACAGGTGGGTGCATGATGATTTATGTGTAACTTTCATACATGGACGATCAAGAGGTGCTGAAAACGGGGCACTAAGCCTATGTAAGGCCGCCATTGTCGTTTTGCTGAAATGCCTCAGCTTTAACGTGTCAAACGCAGAAACGCATCAAGATGCTGATGTCCCTGTGGATATGAATTATGTAAGTAGGTGACAAGGGCGTGTGCAGTTATGTTTAAGAGTGCAGCGTTCATTTGAGGAATGTCCCCGGTCAACCTGGTCGAGAGGAACTGCATCGAAACCGAGCAACGAGTATCACCTCAGCCCAGCGGTGATACTGAGGTCATAGTTAATGACCGGATGTTTGCGTCTCACTTTCACCTTTTAAACTCTGCAACTATGAATGAATGAATGAAAATTTATTTCAGACAAAAAATTTAACAAACAAATTAAATAATAAATAGATCAATTTCAGA
>JAVKLF010000063.1:15411669-15422512 GCA_034783495.1 Millerichthys robustus | reverse complement strand
CAGACAGACAGACAGACAGACAGATATTCACTATGGATTTGAAAATATTTTTTCCCCTTAAACAAGAAGTACAATTTTCTACACAAAAATAAATTCTGCAAAACATCAATGTCACTTGTTTCTTTAGTGAGATTAAGATTGTAAATGTTCTTTCCTGTTGTTGAAAGAGAAATTGTTTAATCCCTTATGGTATGTTTCACTTCCTGAGTATGTGCTTGTAAATAGTTACTAGATGAATACTGAATGAAAAGGATGCTTTCAGTTGAAACGTGTCACGGGGTCATCGGTTTAGCTCACTAGGAGCACTAAGCTCACCGAGCAGGTTGCTGTCAGCACAAGTGTGCCTCAGCTAAAGCTCATAAAAACAAACACACACACACAGTTCAGTCAGGATTACTGTCATTGAGGTTAGTACTGACTGAACTATCCACATTCGTGTGCCAACAATTTCCTTTCACCTGGGGACAAAAGGAAGGGGAGAACTAAAGGAACTGGAAATTATTCTTTTTTTTTTTCTAGGAGCTGTTAGGAAAGATGTTTGTTTATTTATGGAAACATTTTTACACACAGGAAAAGAACAGGAGGGGGGGAAAGGGGGCTGCATTCCCTTCCGTACTGTAGAGGTGATAGATTTATTCTCTCAATAAAATCAAGAATTTGGAACGAGGATCCTTGTCCAATAACTGTTCAGAAACTGAGGCTCTTCACAGATGGAAATCTACGATTCAGCTTGCTTTTTCCATCATCTGAGTGTGGGTGGTCTCCAAACTTACTCTGAGGTTGTAATCCAATTAAGACACGGATAATTTATGTCCCGATTGTGCCAGGAGAGTCAGCAGACCTTTGTTCTCATTAAATAAAGCTTCATGCTGCTTTTATAAATAGATCATGTAATAAATAAAAAATATGATCTTTTTAAACTTGACAAGCAGGGAAAGAAATTGCACACAGTGCAAGGAATTAATTTTAGAATAACTGTTTGCTTCAGAGACAAATTTCTTGAATGTATATTTTTTACATCGAATTGACTAAAGCTGGGTTTGAAGACATTTGTTTCCTTTTTAACTTGGACTGAAAGTTAGAGAAGATATTTTTTTCAGTTGATAAAAGTGCTGAGTTTTGTAAGTGTTCTAAAATAAAGCTCATTGAATGATTATAAAAGTGGATTTCAGGCTGCGTCTACACTGCTCTGAATATCTTTTTGCATGCTTTTTTTCACTATTTGTATTTTTCATAACACTGTTTCAGCAAAAATGCTGAAATACCCAAGTTGAACCACTAGGTGGTAAGAATTACCACATTAACAAGGTTAAGTGGCAGAAAATGTCCATTTTTAGCTTGGCCAAAAATTATCCTAAAACATTTTTTCCTTTTTGATCTTCTAAAAAAGATTTTACAGTTAACCATTTCAGTACATCATCAAAGGGGGCACTAGAAATAAGGTTTTAAAGAAAATCCGTGTGAGAAACACTAAAAATATTTTTCAGTTTGCAAAAAATTTGCAAATGGCACATACTGTCTCAGTGTATTAAAAATGTCTGGTTGTGGTATGGGAAGTACAAATCTGTACAGGGATGGAAAAAGGGCTTTTCAGGAGTTCTGTGCAGCAGTTTATTGTCCAATATGTCTCGCAACTACGTTGACGAGAGCAAATATCTTTACTTCCCTTGGAGTACAAATCCAGCCTCTGCCCAAGCAGGGCTAAGATCAAAGAGGAATGCTGTTGTCTTTATTACTGTACATCCATTCATCTATTTTCTTTACCCACCTTGCCTTTAGGATCACTAAAGAGGAGTTTTGGAGGAGTCACTTTGCAAGAGACGATGTACACCATGAACAGGTCTCGTTCACACTCCAACTCACACCAAGGGACAATTCCAAGTTCCTAAACAACCTAACAAGCATGTTTATGGTCTGTGGGAGGAAACTGGAGCACCCAGTGCATGGAGAACATGCAAACTCCACACAGAAAGAACAGGTGCTGAACCTGTGACCTTCTCGCTGTGAGGCAACAGCTTTAACCACATTTAAGCTAATGCTATTTTAAAAACTTTTACACCATCATCAGTTTTATGTTTCATGTTTTTTCTAACACAAATATGATATTCTTACTGGAAATGTACCAGATTTCCACAAATGTGTTGCATTGTTCCTCCGTTTTTTTCTTATTCTTAATGGGAAAAAATTATGCCAGGTTATGGCAACTACTGCTGTGATGTTTATGTACTGTGTGAGGGTAAGGTTTATCAGGACTCCAAAAGGCAACAAAAGCCTATTTTCACCACAAAAACTGGTTGGTTATCCAGTTTGATAAATTCACCATTTTGTGTCTTTAATGCCTTATCCACCACATAAAAACTTGTCTCTGTACATTGACCTTATTACAGCATGGTAGACATAAAATCCTTAGTCAACAATAGATGATGGCTAGTGGCTGCTCTAAAACGGATCAGTGGAAAATACCTTGATCCCTACTCTGATTTGATACTTACAACAGGCACAGGTCATAATCTCTGACAGGAAGAAATTTCATGCTATTAAGATGTTTTAAGTGCAGCTATTCAGATAAACTAAACTTGCAAAAAAAATGCTAATTGTCTCACATGTAGAAGGTTACCAGTTAAAATCTTAAACAAGGCCCCTGTTAAGGAAATTTGCATGTCCTCAGTTTCACTATGGGTGCATAAAAAGTATTTTGAGGGTACAGGCAGCCAGTTACAAATATGCACCTGCTTCCACTGCAGCTTAAGGAACACAATGCCAGTGCATGCATGCTTTTAAGGAACCACTTGTGCACTTTGTGTTAGATTGTGTGCCTTTGTCGCCTTGCACACATGCAGAAGTTTATTCTTTCTCTTGTTTATGCTTGCCGTGCACATTGCCCGGCCCTAGTATTAATAAGGGAGTAAATCATTTTGCTTCACAGATTTATGTCAGCCAACACAGAACACTGGCTGTCTTTGTGTGTAGCCACTTAAGCAAACAGAAATTTACCAGATGTGTTGAGTCCTTGTTGATAACGATAGCAACCATAAGTTTGTATCCAAGGGCATTCTGAACAATGGTCCCCATTGTGTCTTCTCTAGCGCTCACACAACCTGAATGCCAGCAAAGCAATGTATCATCGCTGACAATGTTGCATGGTATCGAAACGTTCCATGAAAATAAATGTGAATCATTTGATCAGGCCTACCTGTGGCAGTTTTGGCAGATAAAGTTTTTTTTTCACTCCAACAAACAAAACACTCAAAAAAAGTAACTTCTTGAATTAACATTTAACTAAATTAGACACAATTTCTTCACTAAAATATGGCCTTATACAAAAAAAAGCAATTATATTGAAGTAATTTAATATAACTGGGCTTGGTCGACATAATCGTTTAGAGATGATTCCGATTTTTTTTCTCAGCAGGGCTGAGTCTGATTCGGTTGAACCAGGGTTTCCTCAATAAATGTATTTTGCTTTAAACAGATTTTGTTCAGTTTTAGTAAATCTAACCCCTATAAGTCTGGGCTAAAATAGCCATTACTTTTACCTGCTGTACCTCAATATTTGGACCTAACTGTATTTATTCGTACAAAGTGGACTAGTGTTATCCTATTACGCTTGTATAAATTAAAGGAAGCAAAATCTTTCCCTCCTAATAATAAGTTCTGTCAAATGAAACAACCATTATTGTTTGACATCATTTTACAGAAGTGGTAATAACTAATATGTTGTATTTTAAAAAAAAAACTTAGAGCAAGTATTGTTCAAACTGGTTTGAAAAGTTGCTGTTGCATTTGTTTTTAAAAAGAAATTTAAGTAAAGAATTCTTTTTAGACTTGCTGAAATCCAACTCTGAAAGGTGAGGAGGGAGTCAAAGCCACGTTTATTCAGCTCAGTGTGACAAACTGGCCTTTGACCTCAGCACTCTGTCACTCCAAATGCTGGCTGAGAAGTTAAACTAAGAAAACATTTTCTTCTACACCTTTATGTTGTTTTGAATCTCATTCGTCTGTTCAGCGTGAAATCAGTTTGCCCCGGTTCCAACGTCCACAGATGCACTTTCGAAGAATCTTTGCATGTGTGTGAATATGTGTGTGTGTAGAGAGGTGAAAGGTCATTGGTGTCTGCACTCTTCATTTCTCCCCATTTTTAACAATGCAGCACACGGCACACGAGAGGACCAAGGATTAAAGCAAAGTGTCCCTTCAAATGACTTTTCCATCCGTGCCTGGGATTGAGTTGCCGTGATATTGAAGCAATTTATTTCAATCAACAACAAATCCAATCCAAAATAACCCCCTCAGCTGCAAGGAAAATCCACCCGAGGCTCTGATATCGTGTTTCTAAAGAAAAAATCTGCGATGATATTACTTTCTCCTTTGTTCTTTTATTTGTTGATCAGAAGCTTAGCGCTTCCCAAACCTAATAGGGAGGCCATTTTCATCATTTCTCAATTTCTTCTTCTGCTCTGCCGCCCCCCACTAGTTTGGCCACTAATCAGGAAGCCCTCGGTCCCTATTTATCATGTAAATTGAATCATTACCACCCACACCACAGGAAAAAGAAAAAACATCATGATTGCCTAATGCATTCTGAGCACTGTGTTGATAGTAATTGTCAGAGCAGCATTTAAACAGATGTGAGAGTTTAATGATAATTCTTTGATCTTTAAACAAGTTGGCCCGTGGTTTGACCTTCTGATCATGTTCATGTTTTAGATTAGCTCTGACAGTCAATGAGGAAATGTTCCAGAGTATGGCCCTGTCAGTGAACGTCTCTGCACCAACAGAGGAGCATTTAACGATAAACACGACACTGTGTAACATCTGATCTTAATAGAGTCTGCTGTCTGTTTGTCTTCTTTTATAATAGAAAACAGTACTGAACTAAATGTTTTGTCACAAATGTGTTGATGCAGTACAAACATTTTAAAATGTGCAAATTTCTCTTGCACTACACCACAAGGTAGATGGGCCAAATGTGGCCCACTGATGTATTTTATGTGGCCTGCAAGAGCTTCAAAGATGTATGCCTTAAAACAGTAACACTACGTGTGAGCCGCTTTAAAGCCAGCATTGACCATAAACTACATCTTCCATAATGCATTACTGTTATTTTGCCTGTGAAATGATGACATACCCCAAGTCAGAATTCAAAATGGCAACTACTCACCACTACTCAACAATGAGTAAAACTCTCTTACTTTTAAATTTAATAGTAGTTCTGTATTATTTATTTCACATTTAGTCAGTTGGACATGAAGTACCTTTCAGGGTTTATAAGAGGACAAGTTAAAACGCTGTTTCTATGCAGGAAATACCACATGGAGCTCAGTAATTGTTTGTTTGCGATGTCCAGCTGCAGCAATGAGACAAAGAACATGACGCTTTGTGTTTAGTCAGAGTTAAACGTGAATTACTGATGTTATTTACAACTAGCCCTTTGAGGGCAACTATAGTGTTCATGTGGCCCTTTGTGAAAATGAATTTGATACCCCCGCTCTATGCTGTAGTTTTTGGTCCTCAAACAGCTTACAATACAGTTGGCGTTTTTCATATTTCACATTTCCATTTGTTACAATGACAACTGCAAAATATTGCAATGAAAATGAAAATGAAAAAGCATCAAAAACTATACAACACAAGTTGTTCAGTAAACACAAAGACTTTTTTGCAAAGTTTTTATGTATTGTTTGAGCAAGTCTGCAAACACATGTGAACCTAAAAGCACTCATTGTAATTCCATAGACTGACAATTTCATATCAAAATCCCAAATTTTGTTTTCATATCGATAGTTAATGTGCCCTTAAGATAAAAAAATTGATTGGTATATTTATTTAGCTTCTACCACAGTGACTGGACATGGGCACCGCAGTGACCCCCTGACCCAGAAGGGAAAGCAGGATTAGATAATTGGAAGGACAAATAGATGGTTTGTATTTATGCTCAGATTTGTTTTGTAAGATCTACAGACAGGTGTGTCAAGTCAAATTTGAAGTTCTACAATGGTAAAAAGAAAGAGAATGACAAAAGAAATGCCAAAATTCCAACCCCCTGGGTTCCTGTTTAGCTTATTCTTTGTTCCTTGTCCTCCATCATCTTCCCCTAGTCTTTCCAGTCAGCCTTCCACTCCTACCTGTTCTCAATCAGCAATCCACTCAGGTGCCTCTACTTCCCATTTACCTCTGTTCTATATATCTTGTTTCTTCTTAGCACCACCTCAGTAATTCAATATTTGTCTTCATGCCACAAGTGTCAGTCTGTGTTTGTTCTCTGTAGAGCCCTCATGTTTACGGAAATCGTTTTGCCACATCAGTCCTTTTTCATTTGTTTAGTAAAGTATTTTAATTTGCCTTGAAGTTCATTGTGTCAGTCTGCACTTTGTATTTTATCATCCAACGACTGCAACATGATCGTACTTGAAACTCAACTGATTCTACTGTTAAAACTAAACTTTGCTAATATAAGCTGATAAAAAAAACAATTATGAGTACATCTGGGGGAAAAAACATTCATGTGTCATTAGTGATCAATCCACTTTTTTTATTTTTTTCAAATGTTTGCTTTACAGCTGTGAATAATGGATTTTACGACTCCACATTCAGGCTAGGCTACACACCCTCGTTGATTCATTCTAAAACAGTTTATGAAAAATATTTTAATTGTTTAGAAACATTTCTGAAGTTGGCTCTGGATTTGCCTGACGGTTGCATTTAAACATGACTAACGTCAGCTTCGGATATTTTACTCTACCACAAAAATAAGTCGCTGATTTTAAAAGGCATGTATGAGAAGGTTGACCTGTGAGTAAACAAAATAAACTGTCAAATCATCGTGCAACCCGTTTTTTAGTCCACCCTGAATTTGAAAACAGTTCAGCAGCCTTAGTTAGTCCATCTGATTGTCATAATCACTGTCACAAATGGTGGGTGATTCTGTAAGTGTGTTTTATTAAATTCTCCAAGTTTTATTTGTACATAAACTATACTGATTCAGAATAATCGCCACAGCTACAGTAAATGACATTAGCAAACAAAAAAATGGTTGAAACTCAGTTCATTTTAGAGATACTGTGCTAAAACTTGATGTAGTAGTCACTGAGTCATACTTCAAACACTAATAAATCACCTGAAATCATTTGTTTAAGGTGAAAGAATGCAAGGCATTTTCCTAATGTGCATTTTATGAAAATATTCTAGTTTTTAATAGGATTTTACGTGTTTTGCACGCTTTGTGGTGTTCGTTAACTTTCCAGCTCATGATTGTGTGACTAAGTGTGCCTGTTTTGCAGCTTGTGCGTATCTAAATTGCCTTTGTCTTTGCTGTTTTAGACATGTGTTTTCTTTCCTTTTTCCCTTGTGCATATTGAGGTAGGCCTCAATTTTCAACCTTGGATTTAGGGGATTGACAGGAAGGGGGGGTACAAAAGCACTAAGCATGCAGGTGTTGGGGGATCTACTCTTATACTGCACTTTTAGTTTGAGCCACTCTGTAAGCATCTGTAAACCAGACTTTTAAACAGTACACAGTGGGATTTGCACAATAACAATAAATGAAGTCATGTTTGGGGAGGTATTATACATTTTCAAAAGGCTGCATTTGCGGTTAGCACCAGCTGACACTATGATAAAGTACCGTCTTGTCAGTTAACACATACATCCGTGCTCATACATAAAACACGCTCTTCCATCTGCCATGCCCGTGTATTTCATCACCTTTAAGTGCTTATGAAATTATCTGCATTCTGCGATGGCCCAGAGCGTTTTTGTTTTTTTTCTTTTGACTTCACCAGGCCGCAATGTCATTGTTCATTCTGTCCTGGAGGTAAAAGAGAATCCAAGTACACAGATACCTAGTTTGCACATTTTGCACCAATATTCTGTTTTTCTCTACCTTTTTCCAGCTCATGATCGTGGCCTTGTGTGTCTCTGTGTGTGAGACTGTGTGCATGTGTTTCAGCTTGTGCGTTTTGCACCCCAAGTGCATGGCACAGCGCCAGACGAGGGCAGATAACATTTCGAATGAAACGTTACAACACTGCATACTCAATTGGAATAACTTGAATGTTTATAGCAACCAGAGCCATAACAGGTGGAGAGGGATGAACCTATTTATTTATTTTTTTGTCAGCTCTTGCTTTTTCATGCTGCTGTGGTTTTTTGATGCCTTATGATAACAAGTCAGGTGGAACTGACTCGGAAGAGTGTTTGACACATGATGAAGTTTTTGTCAGGGGCAGTATAACAAAAAACTGAAATAACTGTGCAGATATACAGATTTGCACATTCTCATATTATGAGGCATAATTTGCAAACAAAAAAAGCATTAGGATTGTGGAATTTGTGGCTACGTGTTTTATATTCGAACATAAAACCACATCTCGTAAAACAAATTGTGCTTTTTAGTGCTATTATGGCAATCCAGTTTATTTTTTTACATTTTGTCCCCACTTGTTACTGTGTGTACCTATTTATTTAATGGGAATGAATGTTTTTAACTTATTAAAGAACTCTAAAGAGAAACACAAATTAAATGACAACCTCTTGGGGTAGTAATTAACACTTGTTATTTATGACCATCATGAGTTGTATGGTGCTCTGTGTACTTCCCCTGGAATAATTCAAAGATGAGTCATGAACGCATCTGCTTTGCATGTAGCAGCTTGATTGCGTCTTTTCACAAGCGCATATTTTTACAGCTTATCAGATTCTAACGATTTATTACAGCGGTGGGATAGAAAATAAAAAAAATTGAAAGAATTAGTCAGATTTTATGATTTGATTATTTTCGATTCATTCATAAATCCGCATGCTGTTACAACATGCACTGAATGCCAGAGTGGCAAATGGGTGTAGAAGGGAGGGGGGTCCACCCCGCCTTCATTAGCTCCACCCCCCTGGTTGACAGCTGACCCCTGCCTGCTCCGTGACATAAGCAAAGAGCCCCTTTACGGGTTTGTGGAACCGCTCCGCTGTCAGAGAAGCTGACAGAAGAGAAGCTAAACATGCTGAGAAAACACAGGATCCTCACATCCTGCCAATCACCAACATCCATTCACTGTTTTCTTTTTTTCTTATCATTTCCAGAGTGGAAATATTTGAAAAGGAACACATGATGTTGACCTGAGCTCGTTACCTGCCTGCTGGCCCAACACAACACACTTGAAGTGACACTAAGTCCTTTTACAAACATACACACGCATTTCTGTGAATAAAAAAGGATGTTTGCGTACGCTCGGTGGAAAGACAAACTAATCTTGTCAGAAAAAGGAATGCATAGTAGCACAAACTTGAGTCAAATTGAAATCTTAAAAAAAAGATTGTTCCTTACTTTTGATTTCGACTCTGACAAAAGCAAAGGAAAGCATAAATCAGACAATATTCCTTCATTATGTATTGCTTACTTGCCTTGCTAATGCTTATACTGGTTGAATGCTGACTGAATACTGCAATTTTTGTCCATTATCATAGGCTTGTTGAAGAATAGTGAGAAGAATATTCTGGTAATGCCAATCACAGGCAGCAGCAACCTCTAAGAACAAAATAACACACCATCAAGAGCAATGAGACGGTTTCATCAGGACAATGTAGTTCGAGTGAGAGTGTGAATTGTTGTTTGTCTCCAGAAATGTGGGGTTTTAGACCCTGACTACTCTCCCCACAAACACTCATGGTGTCATGACAGTTTTTAAACATGACTAAAGACAGCTTAACTTATTGTAAAAATAAATATTTGAATATCCAACAGCAAGGTATGATATGAATCAAGTCAACACCTGAAATAAATTATCATTTTTTAATTTATTTTACCAAAGGCGATATTGCATTTGCAGAACTTCAATGCTGTACTGGAACCACCCTGCAGGAGAGGTTGGTCGTGTTTTAGCTTCATACTCTGGGTTCAGGTTGTAAGTTTGTAGAATAACAGATTATTGCCACCTCAGGTGTTCTCATTGAACAACTCTTATTTTGGCCACTTGTTCTGCTGTTTAGCAGGATTGTTTTGTCATTAGCGACAGTTTAGGAGGATAACTGCAGCAATGCCAGTATAAACAGACAAAAATACTCTGAAGGTGTGCTTCAACTTGATCATGTAGATCAACTAATGTTACATGGGGAAAAATAGGTAAATTGTTTTTATTATATTTACTGTAAATATTTTTTTTTCTGAAAGACCTGTACATTTGCTGCTGGTAGTTTTAATTTTGCATTAACTTACCTTAATGTTCTTTTTCTTCCTACTGCTCCTTTCTTTAGGGGTCACCACAGCAAGTGTTTGAAGCTGGATACCCTTTTTGATGCAACCTAGGCTCAAACTCACAGCATCAGGACTTTGAGATCAGGGCACTAACCACCAAGCTATTCGCGGCCCATCGGCCTTATATTTGTGTATTGTTTGATTGTGAGCCAGGTTTTACAGAAGTGTATCATAGTTTCAAAACTAAAACCAATTTGTGAGTGACCTATTTTTTATAGTAAATGAATAGCCTCAGTAACTGACAGTAACTGATAGAATAAATTGTTCTCTTTTGTTGTATTTTATTGCGTTCAGTCTTATTGTGTTGAATCAAGAGACAAGCAATGCACACCCTAATGCCAACATGCAGTATGTGGCAAAGAAAAAGTGTGGCCGTTTTGTTAAATTCTGTTGGCATCAGTGGTGAGCATAGATTTTTCCTGTAGCATTGAAACAGCAGAAAAGACATTCTGTTCACTTACATTAATATCAGCCGGTCACAGACCCATCAAATGTGCTTTCAACAAATACATTGGCTCAGTCATTCTGTCACCCAGCTGATCCCGCACCACTGCTTTCTTTTCCTGACTTTTTGACATTTGACACTTCTGTTATGAA
>JAVKLF010000063.1:15386025-15397453 GCA_034783495.1 Millerichthys robustus | reverse complement strand
GTGTGTGTGTGTGTGTGTGTGTGTGTGTGTGTGTGTGTGTGTGTGTGTGTGTGTGTGTGTGTGTGTGTGTTGACACAGGCCTTATCAGCCCTCTCATGTCAACTTCATGCTTAATGGATGTTTTTTTGTCTGCAGTGGATTTAGACTTTAAGATGAGATGAAAACTCTTTAGCTCACTTTGGTTTTCTCCTAAGCCCTCTGCCAGTGCTGCGCCAGGCTTCATGCACTCCCCTCGCTGCTTAGCAATATTTGTCATTAGGCTGTCAGGCGAAGATTACACCACAGTTGATCTTAATCTCTCTCACCTCTTCCAGAAAACACCACTAAGAGCTCTGCCCTGGGTCCTGCTGAGAGACGGGCCGCCAAATGAAATATCGTAACCTGCCATTATACTGTTCAGCTCCAGGTCAGGGCTCATTGTCTCTGATCTTTCTAAAACTGACTGGGAATTACATCCATCAGTGTTCAACACATTTAATGTGCATAGAAAAGGACTGTAGTGTTGTTGTTTTTTTGTTTGTTTGTTTTTCTCACATTTGATTTATGGAAGAGGAGAAAAAACACAAATGCACCTTGAAAAATACAGACATTCTGTTGGGGTGTTTGGAGGTTTTGCAAGTAAAAGAAATACATTATAAACTTTATTTAAAGACAGAATAATTGGCATCACTGTCTCTTAGTGGCCTCCGCTGGTAGCAGGGTGTTATAACATCCCCCTTCATTCTTTGCAGAATGCAGATAAACTGTTTGAGGGGCCAAGCAGGGGCCACACACCTCTCTCTTGGGCCAAGGAGCTAAAATGTTGCAGGCTTCTATATCAAGCATTAAAAGCCATTGATGTCGGGCAATATACAGTGTCTCACACCCCCCGTAGCTACAAATAAGAAGTGCACAGGCTGTTCTGATATGCAGGATGGGTTACTCTATCCATCTGAAAAGAGGGGGTGCCAAAGCCCAGTGACAGCAAAACATCGACCAATCTATATCAGAAGGATGAGGGAATCGCTTCTCCTATTTCTGTCCGTCTGATTGCAGTTATCATCGAATTGCAAAGGTTATTATTTCAGACTTTAGAGCAATTATCCTAATGGTTACTGAAGTGTGTGGTGTGTAAATTGCTTGGATTCAGATTTGCATAGAGAAGTCTGTCAGCATTAATAGTTTCTTTGACACCTATCCATCTGTCTGAGAAAAAAAAATAATTTTCAATGAAAGCCAAGTTAATGAAAATTTTAAAGCGCGTATAAATTGTATCACTTGCTCTGCATTTTCCTTTCGTTTCAGTCCACCTGACCCGTCAGGTGGTTTAACAGACAAAACCTTTCGCCCTAAGTCACATAGGCTACATTTTGGTGTACCCTCGTTCCATCTGCAAATGTCCAGCAGCAGCTGTAACACTCCTGACTGGGTGCCGCTGGCTGGAGCAGATTGCTCATATTAATCAAAGCAAATGAGATGGAATGGATCAAAGGGCACAAGGCTCCTTAGAGGACGGATATTCTGTTTTATCTTCCTCATCTGTCTTGCTGCCTCTTAGCTGACTTTTAACCACAACACTTATCAGTTCACTCATTTATCTTTTGTGCCCAACAAAAGCCCCTTAAGCATCCCTGACGTTCACTGACTCCATGGCATGTCTTTGATTTATTCAACTCTTAACGCTCAGTTGGTTCCATGAGGGACTGATGGAGTCCCTGATAAGGCCAGTTAACAGTAAAAAAAAACCAATTCAATTAAATGGGTTATCTTATAATTAAAATCAACATGCAAATGTTTGATAATAAATTTAACAAGTGGTGCAAATAATTGGCAGAGATTGCCTTTTAAATATTCTAATATGCATATGCAATAGCAAATAAACGTTTGACAATTTTTTTACTTGGCACAAGCAACACACTTTTCCAGACTCATCTATTAAACAATTCCTATTTATTTATTACAAATATATAACTTCAATTTTAAATCATTCCCAATAATATAAACCATAAATTAAAAAATAACCACTTGGTCTAAATATATTTTTTTTAATTAAGTGGCTATAAATGTTGAATTATTATTAGCTACTTTATTTATTTTTGTATTATCATAACAGAGACGTCTTACCCGAACATGAATGAAGAGGCTTTGGTCGGACAACGAGCGAAGGACACACGGAGTACAGAGAGAGTTTCTCGAAATAATCACAAGTTTCCCTGGAGAGGATCTCGTCGATCATAAAAGTCTTGTAGCGCCGCCTGGCCGCCTTCAGCTGGCCGGGGGAGGAGAGCCTGAGCTCGGCCTGACAGTGCATGCTGGGTCCCTCTGTGTGAGAGTGTGTGTGCGGTGTGCAGCGCGCGCTCTTCGCTGCGCAAAAACCAAACAAAAACTTCCCGTCCGCTCAGGGGAGGGGGGTTGTCTCAAAAAAAAAGCGTTCGATGCAGGTGGAACAGCCCGGCAGGTGGGGGAAAAGGTGAATGTTGGAGTTTACAGATAAGGCATTGTTTTTATCTTTGGAGAACGCGGCGGCGTCGTCCCTCCCCCTCTGATGCGTCGCGCGCTGCAGATCCGCAACTTTCAACTTGAGCTGCGCGCGGAGCCGTAAGAAGCTGCGCTCACACCCACCGCTATATAAACCATGGCTCTGCTCAGGATTCTCTCTCTACACACACTCCTCCCCACCAACACACACACACACATATATTATACACCGCAATGTATTTCAGTTCTCATGTTTTTCAAATCACAAATAAAACTCCAGTCGATAATAAAATCTGACTAAAACAAAGTTTGGTTGGCTGTGTAGCCTAATTAACTTTATGCTAGTTTTTCCTAACTTTTAATTTGCCATACACTTAAGGCTCCCAAAGTGGCGCTTCGTTGTTTCAAATGTTTTTGTTTGTTTGATTGTTTGTTGTTTATTAGCTGTAATTGCTTGATAAAGCTGTAACCGACCTGTAAACAACTTTGTCATGAAACTATAGGAGCTACGAATCAAAATTGTAGCTTTAGTTGCATAGGTCGTTCGGACCTGTTTGAACTGTCAATTTAGTAGGCAAAAATCTTTTACACGAAAAAAAAAATATTTCTTTGTACTAAATTACTTTTTAAATATTAGGATAATAGTTGTTTCACATAAAACTATATCAAATGTTATCTTGAAGGGGTACTGGTACTTTTTTTTTCTGCTAGCAGAGCTGTAGTTTTGACTCAGAGTAAAGCGTTTTGTTTTTTTTTTAACCAAACAGCCGCAGGTGAAATTTATTGATAATTAGCAACTGCGCGCGCACGTCCTGCTTTAAATTTAACCGATTTAACTATTTTTTAAATCACATTTAAATGTAGCATGAGGAAGCCGAGAGAAGCTTCAGAAATGTGTCGTTTGGTACAAAATATTGACTTCCCCTTGAAGAGATTTCTGTTAGATTAAAGACGAGGAGAAAAAAAAAACATGTCGGAGCGGTGAGGTCGGTCATGGCTGATAAAAGTTTACATAAACCGCAGGAAATATTTCGGACCTTTTTTTTGTTTTGTTTTCTTTCTTCTTTACCTAAATGTTTTGCCTGTATTATTTGTCAGGAAAATTATCCATTAGGCTATGCTAATTATTGTTGAAATTGACTTTGTTTTAGTAATTCGACGAAGAAGCAGCAGCAGCAGCAGGAAAAAGAACAGCAACAGCGGAATTTTCTAACGTTGTTTTATCTGATAATAAACGCTTTTCTTATGATTTGAGTTGCTTATAAGCTAAACCTTCTATACAAAGCTATAGCTCAGTTTGATGTTTGCAGGGGATTTTAGTAGGAAGATTTATTTAGCTATTCTTTTGTTGTAATATTGGCTGTAAAAACAGAAAACCAATCTCACTCTAATTGTAAAATTATTCATAAATATGCAATCTCTAAAAATTTAACTGTGGACACCCAAAACATCGTATTTTGACAGTTTTTTTTTATGGTGTAATTTTTCCGTGTGACCGTGAAGGCAACACACGGAGTGTCCGGCGACAGGAACCTCATCTCCTGGTTTTCCACAGCGGGGCTGGGAAACCGGGGAAGGGAGGGGTTATACAGGCTTTCTGGGTGTTTGGAAGTGGATCATTTCAGGAGACGAGCTCCTATACAAGCCCGCACAGGAGCGGCTACCGAGTGGCCCCTCTAATCCAGCCGCTCCGGGGCTGGAGACGCCAGGCAGATCAACCAATTATAAGAGTTATGCCCCGGCCAGAAGCGCAATGAGGATCTTCCTGATAGACGGACACAGAAGAGAGGATACTCTCTGTTAGAACAATTTGGGAGCATCAGGACGCAATCGGACACTAGGCAGATTATACAGGCATGAAATAGAGCTTAGTTCAAAGGGTGTAAATACAGCTCCAGTTTTGGACACTAGGAGGTTTAGGAAAGGATGAAAGTATCAATACAGCAGGAGCTGCTGCTGGTGGCATGAGCGCTTTGGGAAGAGTAGATTATGACCTACACTCATACATTATGGGATTTGATGATCACTTTGTTATAAACAAACTTTCTGAAGACTGACGCTTGTTGCAACCTGAGATGTCAAGTTTCAAAGAGCTGCTTATTTTGGACTGGGACGAGAGCCAACTTCTTTTCGAAAACTTGCGCCATTTGTCAGACGTTAAGAAGAGCAGGGGCACTGCTGGGATCGAAAGCCGCCGTGCGAGAAATAAACCTGGACATAATTGCACGTTGTCAAGTGAGAAGAATGGGTGTCAGACTTGAAAGAATCCACAACAGAAAAGGTCAAACGTAAGAGCCGAACGTGTGGCTCAGTTATATTTATCACCTTAATTGATTCAATAAATGGATGTTGTGCGGCGCCACCTGTAGATTACATGACCCCGCTGCACAAGCATATTAGTTACACTTGGTCCATTTATAGGAGCAGAAAGGCCATGTGTGCATGCATTACAGTGTGTAGCATCAACATACAATAACCTCTTTAGTAAACTTGGTCACTGACAGGTTGAGCCGGAAATAACATGTGAGGTACAACTCAGACACGAGTGTTTGAGCTCAGGCCAGATGAAGAACAATGCAGCCATTGACTGAAAAGGAGCTTTATATTAGTGGAAATGTTCGTCTTAAAACAGCATGTGTTACAGAGTTGAATTTAAAAAGTAAAAACCATCATAAAACAAAATAAGACCCATGTTTGGAAAGAACATGGTAACATCTTTAAAAAGAAAAAATTAAAAAGGTTGCTGCTCAGTTGAGTTGTAATTTCAGTGTCGCTGGTGAAACGTTTTCTTTTTTTTTTCCTTACAAAGTACCTGAATAATCTTTTGAGTTTTGGCAGCACCATTTTACTATTTGCATAACAGAAAACTGGCCGGTATCACTTAGCTCCTCGTTTTTTTTTTTTTTAATTCTCATCCACAATTTCCTGACAATTATGTCTTGGTTTTTGTCTCTGCTCTGATGATGATCTTTAGGATACATATTTGCAACATTTGTTCTAAAAAAGTCACTAGAAAGAAAGCATTTAAATTTAAAAACCTTTTTAAAAAAAAAAAAAAAGTAATGTTACTAAATCCTCTTGTTGATAAGATCATGTATAAATGACCTGAGTATACACAATTTAGTCAATGCTTCTCAGAATTTTTTTCTCTCCAGAAAATAGTCTAAGTATTTAACAGAAGTTCTCCACATAACTCAGAATCGTTTCCATTTGCTGTCGTAATCTCGGTGGCCACGGTTGTTTCCTCTGTCGTCATAATGTCTGTTTCCACTTCTGTTGTCATAGTGACGGTTGCCGCTCCTGTCATTTTGGTGGTAGTTTTCTCGATGGTGATGACCGGAGCCTTGCTCGTCCCCGTAGCGCTGGCCTCTGTTCGTCTGAGAAGGATGGTATCGATAGTGGCCGTCTTGTTGCCTTTGGTCACCTCTACCAGAATTCCCTCCCGCAGAAGAGTGCCGCTGGAGAGGTTTGGAAAGAACTTCGCTCAACTGCTGAACTTGCTGCATCTGAAACTGCCACAGCATGTTGTTCATCTGTCAGTGGGGGAAAAAAAAGTCTTTAGCTTCAAGCAGTTTTTGACATCTTTTCTTCTATTCTCATGATTCTTCACATTTGGTTTTCACAAGCCAATGACAACATTCGCTCATAACTCTAAAGTACTTGATTTTATTATGAAAGCAAAGAAATAATGTTACCATGACAGTCTTCTGCAGGTTATCAGGAGATGAAAAGGATCTCTGCATCTGGTGCGGAGGAGTGTAAGGTGGAGAACTGAACTGGATTGGGGTCCTGTATGGGTGTGTAAAATATTAAATTAAAATTTTTTAAATGATCTTTATACCTATTTTTTAATCAGAGTTAAATTATACCAATTCATTTGTGCATTTTAAATAATTCCTCCCACGTTTACATCAAATGGGAATTAACACAGATCATTAGACTAACAGGTAAACTGTTTTTTTTCTTGGACCCTACTTTGTTATTGAACTGCAGAATCAACTCAAGAACTGTATTTTAGAATAAATCTACAAACATTTATTTTATTTTTTTAATTAGCAGGGTCCAAACACGAGCCAAAGTGAAACAGGAGTAGTAAATAATCTCTACCCACTCTAACTTTACTGAGGCCTATTGTAGCTTCAGATTTTCTAGGATTTCTTTCTGAAAATGTTTCAAAGACCCTCTCACCTCTGACCGTGGGGATTTGGGGTACCTGCAGGGCTTGAATTTTGCAAGTTTCCTGGATTGCTATGACTGCTTCCTACAGTGGAGTAAAACAAATAATCCATTAATAAGGTTTGTTATGATCCATATTCCAATCCACACAAACAAATACTGTTTTAAATTGTTCAAAATGATTACTGAATTCTTACGTTTTGATAGTAATGTTTTGTATCTGATTTGATAGCTATAGTTGGTAATCCTGTTCAGAAACTTTTTGTTATACTGGGTGAAATGGTCCTTCCATCCTGTGAGTAGTCAATACATTATTTATTCAAAAAAAGGAATGAAAAAAATCCGACCTCTGAGAGCTGCAAAACTGTAAAAACTGTAAAAGCTCTGGTCAGATACTTTCATGTCAGGTCCTGCCTACGCCCTCAGTCCTCCCTGTGCACACTCATCACAATTCAAATGTGAATTTTTTAAATTTTTGTCTAACCCAACTAGTCTTTTTTTTACATGTGGTACAAAGTCAGCTATCAGTTTATTTCAAAGTGACTGCAGTCTGAACAGTAATGTCTCATTTAACCTGACTTATTTCAGTGAGGTAGGATTATACAGATTGATCCCGAAACGGATATTATCGATACAAACGTAGATAGTTTAAAGCTTGGAGCGCCACACGTCTTCAGCTACAGAACAGAAGTCAGTAACTGAATTTGCCATGACCTGGATGGCTGAGAAATCACACCAACATATGAAACTAGTGGTGGTATAATTATATGTTGGATCGTATCAATGCTAACATGATGACATTGACACTAGAGTTTGTTTCCCTCCTCTTTTACTTTGTCACTCTCGTCCCTGGAGTGCAATTCTACACCTGAGCAGGAGGTAAGTCGCATGATCAAAAATATAACCACTGTACAAAACGAGCACAGCAGATAGTAATTTAGTCAGCTCTGATCGTTCAGCAACTCCACAATCAAACCAGACACGCTAAAATGTGTAGCATCCATAATTTCCTCTGGAAACACGGCAAAAGTAAAACAAAAAGGAAAGAAAGTAAAACACAGAATGTAAAACACAAAGTAGGTCACAATTTACCAGCTGTTTTAAAGGCATTAATCAATTAACAAACACACTTTACATACTGCCATGTGAAAGCAGAAGTGTCTCTAAAAACTAATTATAAAAAATGAAGAGGGATGGTTTTTGTATGAATCTTTATGCTACATTGCATATATTTTATCTTTGTTTTATTTTCCTTTGTGTCTCTGAAAACCTATGTTGGAAACCACAACTCGTAGTTCAAATGTTTACAAGAATGGAAAAAAAACAAATACTTACAAAATGCTAGGACACAACCACAAAACCTTGAGACATCATTTAAATCAACTTTTATCACAATACTGCCACCTGTATCTTGTTTATAGAAGTAGATTAATTTTTGTTTTACTTCCTGACCTCAGCATAATACTGATTTTGATTAGGTGGACACAAAATCCAAGACCATAAAATGGGTAGATTATGCAAAGATTTGCTTGTTTGACCTTTTCCACCAGTATGTATTACAATTTTGAACTATTAGCCCTGAATATAATATAGTCACTTCAATAACTGGTTAGCAAGAATTTATAAATGACGTAAATGTTCATTAAATCCAGGTGGGACAAACTGGTGAATGAAATGACTGACATTAATTTGCATGTGTAACACAACACAATCTGTGTTTCCTACTGTAATGAACTCACATCAGTACATGTGAGAAATCAAAGTGGTTTCTGTAAACAGCTACAAGGAACTGATGAAAAGGACTGTATAGTCCTACTAAGAAAAAAAAATTATCAAGGTGCTTGCATTTAGAAAATTACAACAGTGGAAATATTTACCACAGTTTATCATGGAGTCTTCATCTCATCAAAAAGTTTGTAAGAAGGTGGTTTCAGAAAAATGAATGGAATAATTATGCGCTAGGATGTACATTACTCTTCAGATTGATTGTTTACTACATCAATTTACTGTATTACATATATATGTAAACATTTTTTTTTTCTTTTTGATTTTGGATGCCTGTTTTGTTAAGACAAACGGACTACAAACTGAAGTAAACAATATTACGCAACATGTTTAATTTGTTACATATTCCTGTTTGTACCTTGGAAATAACAAACCCTATAATACAGCCAACGTCTAAACATGTTTCGACAACGTAAAACCAGCAGATCACTTTCACCACTGGTTTTATTGTGAACATATGCGAGTTTTATTAGGAAAAAATGGGGGAGCTCACCTGTTCTGAACTGCACCTGGAGGCTTTTTCCATACAAGGATGTGCCATCTAGCAGCTGCATGGCATAAGGCACGGACACTTCATGCTTATAAACTGCAAACCCGAATGTTTTTTGTTTCCCATCGGTGTCCTTCGGAATTTTTGTTCTGACAAGCGGTCCTGCCTGCAAACGCAAACAACGCATGTTAAATTACTGAACCGTTTACCCAAATAAATGCTGGCTAGTCACTGTAAATAAAACAAACGCTACCAAAACAGCTCTTTTTTTAAACAAGCATTAGTGTACAGCTTAATAAAAAAAACCATGTTATCCAACAGCCAATTTCAGCTTAAAACATATACATAAGTTGGACGAACACTGTTTCTAAATCATTAGCACTAGCCTGTATTTAGCATTAGTACGTTAGCCTCATTTCGAAAGCACCTGTAAAAACAGCTCAAATAAAAGCTCCTCCGTCACTCGTGTGTCTATATTTCTTATGAAGAGCGTTCGGTCCGCTTCGTCCTCAATCCCCATTGTATTGGAGCTGTTTGTCAAACACCTTTTGTTATGCAAACATTAACTCAAACACAACAAAAACACTTGGCGACATTACACTGTAGGCCTTCCGGTTTCTTCTTCGATGAAATTGAGAGCGAACAGCCAACTGACAACAAAGTGCATACCGCCACTTAGTGTAGCGGAGGAGGTAACGTAGAGGTTTTAATGAAATTAAATAAAACTAAAGTATTTGAATGCTGTCACTATGTTTCACAGTTTGAAATCAGACAGTGAGGATAAAGGACAAAGACTTGTATTAAGCAGAGATAAGCAGATCACGTGCAGTGCATAATCCAAACGTTGCATTTCTGGGCCAGCATTTAATGGCAAAATTTGACTTTTTTAAAAATTAAACTCTTAAAAAATAAATGCACACTTAAAAAATAATAAACTTTTGGAATCAAGATGGTTGCTACAGCTAAGCAACTTTTGCAAACACAGAAATGGCTAAATTGCTTACCTAGTTTTATTGAGCTAAAATTTAGTGTGGTAGAAGCATACCTAATGTGTACTCTGAGCAAAACCAGATAACATGACATCCATTTTTAAAACTTTTCCAATAACTAAAAGAGTCAGTTTTGATGTCTGTTAGCAAAAATCCCACGAACCATATGATGTATTTTATTGGAATTTCAAAAAGTTAAAAAAAAAAAATAGATAAAAAATTACAGCTCATCACCTTTAACAGTCTACCCTATTTAAGATGGCAGCCACAGAATGACACAATAAACACATAAAGAACTATGTTTCAGTCAGTTTTACAGATATTTGTGCTGAAGTCTGGTGTGGATGTTGCTGAGAGTCATTCACAACACAGACTTCGAGCACCTCACATTACAGGTAGACATGTTTATTTCCACCCCACCCCTGTTTGTTGTAGTTTACCAAAGATCATCTGTTTCACCGAGGCATACTTCTTCTAGCTTAATATGATGCTTAATGAATAGAAGTAGCTCTAATATGGAGATTTTTAGCAATATATCCAGACAAGTCAGTTTGAGGTTTTGGCAGTTTTGTAGTGGCCACAGAAATGTTTAAAAAGGCCATATTTGGCCTGTGGGCCAGTTGTTGAATAAGCCAGATGTAAATGTTTCCTGTGTTTCTTTTCTTTAAACTCACTCTGACTGGGTCAGTGGTTGAAATTAAGTGAAATGAATCTGCAACTGCTCAGCGTGTGGAGGTCAGCCGGACCATGTGAGAGGTTTTACTCCTATCTTTTTCAGATGGATCTTTGTGTTTGTCCTTCATACTAATGAGATCAGTTTAATTTCTAATGAATTTCTCCTTCATGCCTGAGAGATATCATGGTTAGGATAAAGTGGGAGCAGAAGAAATGCGAAATATGCCACAAAATTAGGTCCGTGCACTTACTCACATTTCATCAGGTTCAAATCAATACAGAAAAGATTTGAATGGAGTCCAGTTTACACATCTGCAAGGTAGAATTGCCATTGTTGTCCTCCTATAACAACAAACTCTGCAGTGTAAACTTGTAGCACAGCTGTATTTATTGAAACTATTTTCTTCTGGATGTTAAGGAGCAAACTGGTTCTGACCGACTGTGTTGAAATCTTGCAACAAAAGTTGTAAACCATGAAACCAGCAATCCTCAAAGGAATGCGTACTGCCTATCACATTGGACCTCACATGCCAAAAGTTTCAACTTCATGCTCAACTTACATGTTGGAGATGACTCTCAGCTACCACACCAAACTGAAGCTCAATATATGTAAGATTTTCTGAGTTAGAGCCATTTTTATGTTTGCTAATGTCAATACATTGTGCTGACTATCTTAAATCGGGTTGCTTTCAAAAGTGAATCAGTTGAAGTTGAACATTCAATAATTAATTTATGAGGGATTCATTTAAATCCATCAGCTGGTTTGAGAGAAAATTTGCTAACAGAAACACACACACACACACACACACACACACACACACACACACACACACACACACACACACACACACACACA
>JAVKLF010000063.1:15369611-15380622 GCA_034783495.1 Millerichthys robustus | reverse complement strand
AAATAAATCCCATTTTAAGTTACCCCATGTGTTGCTTCCCTTCATTTGTTATGGTTCCAGAGCCAAACCATAACAACATTTACAACTGATTACCTTTTCGAACTATGTTAAATTGAAGATGGGTGCCACAGCAAATCAGTCTTAGCAAACACAAAATCAGTTTTACACAAACTGAGCTAAATTTTGAAGTGGTAGCAGCTGTGACTGATCCCCAACTTGAACTCTGAGCATGAGATGATTGGGCAAGCATTTGCAACATTTTGGCATTTACAATTGAAGTTAAGTGTTTTTATCTGTGAGCAAAATATTTCATAAACTACTGGATGGATTTTTATTGACCTTTTAGAAAAATAGTCGAATATCTCTCCACAGATTGATTAACTCTTGGAAAAAATCCAATTCAAGATAGCTGCCACAGTCAACTGACCTTAGAAGACACACAATTGGCTAGAATGGAGTCAGTTTTACAGATTGTGTCTTTAAATTGTATCTAAGTCAAAGTCAGGGGCCCAATAATGGTAGAAGAAGCACTGCATTATGTAAAAAAACAAGTATTATTATCTTTTACCTTTTAATGTTTTTCTATTTTGCTGCATTGAATCACAATTTTTAAATGTGAAATCATTTTTTAAATTTAATTTTATATAAAATTAGGTAAATAAGTTATTTTAAAAAATCATTTTTGTAAAGCAAGCTGGACTGAAGTCTGGAAGGATTTTAATGAATTTTTCAGAAAAGAATTATTGGATGCAAGCCTATAACTGATTACCTTTTGGATTCAGTCCAAGTCAATACGACCTCTACAGCTATTCAGTCTTATCTGGCACAAAAGTGACTGTAACAGTCAATGCAACAGGAACTAAAATTTGATGTGATAGTGACTGAGAATCATTCCCAACACATCTAAACAGTTCTGTCATTTCTCAACATTATCTGATTGTAATCTAAAACTGTGCATTCCTTTTGAGAATTGCTGGTCTTTCAATTTTGAATAACCGAAGTCAATGAGCACCTCATTCGCCTCCACCCCATCCAAACAGGGTGCCAAATGAATTAGAACAAAAAAGAGCATCTGTTGAAATAAATGTAAGAAAAGAAAGAATGTTTGTTTTGCATCCAGTAATCACTCGACCCCCCACTTCTCCCATTACCCCTACCCCTCTGGCGTTTGCAAGAAGTGCACTGTCAGCACATTTCTAACAGCTATAGGCTGTGCCTGCCGGTTGAGGAGCAGACTAATGCCCTATGCCAAAGGTAGCATATGGAGGATATAGCAGGGCAAAAAAACGGCAATGACTGTCCTCGAGGAATAATTAAGAAATAGATCTTAATAGTAAAGTTCACTGCATCCAAAAATCTATGGCTTTTCTATTTTTTGTTTTCTTTCTTTCTAGAACTCATTTCTTCTTCTTCTTCACCTCCTGCTGCTTTATTAAAGCCTCCGACACCTTTGGAAAAGATAATGAGGCTCTGTCAAAATAAGACTTCTCCTTTTTTCTCCCCATTTAAAAAAAAATTCTCCCTCCCCTCTCTTCCAAAAGCAAGCTTTCGCCTTTTCTCCTCTTCATTATAATCAGCCGAGTGTCCCATATTTCCTGCTGCCGAGCTGAACATGCCCTCAGAGACAGTCAATACTGCAGCTTATAACCTATAATGCTCAGCTCAACCAGGGAAAAGGAAACTTTTTCCCTTTGAAGATTCTCATCACTATGGTAATCAGCTGATCAGAGGGTGTTATGCCGACTTCTTGTTATGCAAATATTTGCCTTACATGCAAACCCTCCAGATTAGAACTTTCATTTGCACTCGCGCTCCATCTTAGAGTGCCATCGAGAGCGGAAGTGCGTTGATGAAATTACACTTATTTGAAAAAAGACTCTGCAGACAGTCTTATTATGGTCTGTAACATCATTTTATTGGAGATAAGACACTAAATTATCCTGAGATTTAGATGCTGGGAGACAAGGGAATTCAATAGTTTAATAAAGATGCTTTCTAATGATTTTTAAAAATTCTTTTCAATGTCTCTTAAAAAGTGCATTTAAAAAAAAAACATGAGAAAAAATGAGCAGCATGTTTTAGAACAGAACCTCATTTAAATTTGACATGAATTCTATGCAGGTTTTTTTTTTCTTTTGACTACAAAGTACAGAGCCCAGTCTTGTGTTGTTGGATGAAAAATACTAGTATTCCGTGCACTACTATCTCGAGGCCCCAAGATAACATGTGACCACAATAACCTAATAGCCTACTGAGGCACACATTATTGTTTTTATTTTTTATTTCTTTCAACGTCACTGAATGGGTAGTCTGGTCATTTCTGAAGTGATGTTGATTCTAATTATTCTCAGAACTTATTACTTTTCAGCTGGGACATCCGTTACGGAGTACGGAATATACAGGAAACGGGCAGACATCCAGGCTAGGCTAACGGCTAACCTATTGAATGCCCGTATTGTTATTGTTTTTCAGACTTGTAAAACAATCTTTGCTAAAGAAAATGACAGTGAAAGAGCACTACATAGCTAATGTTATGCTTCTACACTTCTGCATGATACAGTTTGTTTAGTTTTGTTTATTTTGGTTATGTTTTTGTGTATGTTTTCAAGCAATATTCTGTGTTACCATGCAAATGCATTTGTGCAGACTGCAGAGCATAGTCATGCTTTGTTCGATGGAAAAAATAGAAATAAATTGGGGAAATGGTTACATGCAAAAGTTTAGTGATTGAATATTAAGTAATAATGCAGAGACTATTGATTAACATGAACATGTTTGAATTAATTTCATTTTATTTGAATGTAGGCCTACAAATGAATAACATACTACTGCATGCTAAAAAGCTATGAAATATAACCTAAATGAGTTATTTATTCATAATAAGATAATCATGAGTCAACATAAGTTGTCTAAAACATTGTAGTGTAACAGGGTCTTTAGCTAATGAAGGGTTTTTTTATTTGTTGCTTTCGGGAAAGTTGTTTATCAAACCTAAAATATGATTTATAGCAAATCAAACTTTGTTTGGCTACCATAACATAGCCTGGACGAAGATTTTTGCCTTTTTTTCTGTGGCACTAACTACTGATACCTATTTGATGTCACTTTATTTAAAAGAAAGGAGCAGACTAAAAGAGATTTTAAAAGAGCATTTTGGTCAGGATGTTTTTCTTTTGTTCTGAACCACTTGGCTCAAACTTCCCTTTAAATATTGATTTCACATTGACAAAAAGCTTCAAAGCTGAACCTTAAATTCACAACCGACTGTTGGAAGAGCTTAGAGTTGTTGTCTAATTTTTTTGTTGTTGTTTTTACCCCCTCAGCTCGGGCCACTTATCGTCACTGTCAGGGTAAAAAGCCCGTTTCTTCAAACTCATGCAGGAGCTGCTCCGGGCTTATTGTGTTCCTCATCGGAAAATAAATAAAGAAAAATTAAAAAAAGACAGAAGCAGGGGTGGTGGGGGGGAAGAGAAAAAAATAGATGAAAAGTTCAAGAAGAGTTAGACACATCCAGCAAGATGGGACCACGTCAGATCCACTGAAGGATGTTCCAGGGCTTTGGATTTGTTGTCACAACTGATATCATGTGGTCGCTCTGTCCTTAGCTTGTGGGTTTGTCTGTACTAAAATGTGCAGCGTTTGCCTTGACATGGCGGCCTGTTTATCTGGAATGTCGGAGGGTTGGAGACGGGTTATAAAACTGCAGCCGTACATTCTGAGAGACAGGTACTTTGTGGGGCTTCATGAGATAAACACAAATCTTCTCACTCTCCTGTCACTTGTAGGTTTGTATCATGATCAACTTATTCTTTAGGATCTCTTTTTTGTTTAGAATTATAATTAATATTAGTATGGTATTAGTATCTTAATGATTACAGGGTCTTAGAGTATATGATAAATTACGTCCTTGTTTACACTATTTCGAGTATCCGTTCAGATAACTGCGGTCCTTCAGGCTACCCTCTGGGCACATATCGTTGGACCTGCAGCTGTAAGGCAAATGTCACCAAGGCAGAAAGAGCTCATGATCGGTTCAGCTCATTAATCTTTGAAAACACACTCAAAGAGCATTTCGTTTCCAGGACTGGTTTGCATCGAGATTCGGAAATCCATTTTCAAACATTTTTCCTTAGAAATTCTGCTCAAATTGCTCTGAAGCAAACTTCTTTATGATCTAAAAAAAATGTTTCAGTTAATGTAGAAATTACTTGCAATCAATCACAAAAGTAAGAATTACTTCAATGGCAGTAATTAAATTAAGATCATCTTATGTTAAAAAACGATTTTTTTATTGTACACAATAATTTATTTTTTTAAATTATTCATACCACAAAATTAACACTTCAAAGTTTTAGTATCTGTTGTGGATGACTCTCAGCTGTAAAACCCAAAACATTTGAGCTCAGATTTAATTACAAACTTTGGGAAAAAAATAACATTAGGTTCTGGCCAAACATTGTTTTCTTTCTAACTTTACATTTACCTTGAACTAAGTAATGCATGTAACAATGCATTAGGCTGTTGGATAGATCAACAGAAACAACTAGGAACCCTCCAGTAGTATCAGCTCTTCCACCATCTGCCTTGTGTTCCATCCAGAGAAGTTATAATTCATCAATCTTTCAACCCGTTATTGACGGGATGTCCACATAAATTTGTTTGATGGGAGTTGGAGCCCGATGAAATATTAATTTTATATTTTCTGTCTAGTATTTCTAGTTGTGGGGCAAGTCTTCTCCCTCCAGCAAAAAAAAAAAAAAAAAAGAACAGGTTCACTCAGGGGAGTTCCTGGTAGATAATGTTAATGGAACACTGAGTAATGGGAAACGTATTGATGGCGCTGACTCACATTCTATGTACTCACATTGTAATGTGCGGCACACGTTATCAGAATGTCACTTTGTAATAACGGTCAAACAGGGTGACCCAGTTGCCAGAGAGACTGAATTTTGCTGCCATTCATTCCGTCCCCACAAAAGTGAGTTTGCATTCATGCTGCTGAATACAATTTTTTAGTTAGACGTTAAATCCCTACCAGCGCACTCATTCTGCTGCTCGGACTGAAAACGGAAAAAAATGCTAGAAATTTGAGCCAATCATGTCTCTCCGTTGAAGCTATCGTAGTATCATTACGTTTCATAGAATCCCAGTGCATCAATAAATGTCACTTATTAAGATACCTATAAGTTGAGTTGAAAAGGTAATTAATTAAATAAAAAAAGAGAGCTGAATAAAGAAAAGACATTCTTTACAAGGCTATGTTATGGAATGTGTCTGTTCACACTTTTAAGAATCAAATATCGAAAACACGATGGCATGACTTTGTATCTAAAACGTGCAGGACAGTGGGTCAAGAGGAACAAGGTTGAAAACCTCTGCTACTAAGCACACGAGTACAGACACTGATGCCTGACAAGAACGTCTGGCTCGTAATCTTTGTTCTAGTTCATTCTCTAGCACCAAACACGTCAAACCTTGTTTGGTGTACATGGGCACAGTCCTGTTAGAACAGAAAAGGACCTTCCCAAATGTTGGAAACGTAAATTTATCAAAAGGTTTTGATAATGTGAAACAATGATCCTCCTGCTGTCCTCGGGGTCTAAATGGTCCCCGAGGCATCAGTTTTGAGCTTCAGGGGTCATTTTTTTCTGAGGGAAGCAGGAGGGTTAGGAATGCATGTCACTGAAGATAAGAAGCCAAGCAAAAATCCTGACTGAAACACCTGAATACAACAAATACTATAATACTGTATGTATTTTGGATAAGCTGCATCTTATTTTTTGATTAAGGGGGTCATAGATATCACTACAGCCTAATAGGTGGCAACAATGTGCTGGGTTTTCAACTGTGTAGGACAAGAGAATAGGATTGGGAACAACTTTGAAGATGTTTCAGTTCGAACATGAAGAACTGTAAATCTCTTTAGAAGTATTTTTAACTCAAAACGAGCATCTTTGTTTTGTTTTTGTTTCTTTTTGCTTGAGGTTTGACTTGCATTTTTTAAAAGTCTGTTGAATGGAACTTTTATTCTCACATCACTGTTACCTCACTGTTTGCGCTGACATGAAACCATGAATTAAACCTTCCAGCTTTGCATTCCTGTCTTGCAACAAGGATACTGCAACAACAGCAACAAAAACGTACAGAATAAGGACACAATGAAAACACGTTTTTTTTAAGGAGACTGGAGAAAATACTTTATCATGGCAATGATTACAGATGAACATTACCACTTTTTGTATGACCTGTAATAAAGTAAAATCCAAACCCGTAGAAGCATTTAACAATAAAGAAATAACTCCAAACCACTTTTTAAATTTCTCACCTGGATCAGTCAGATGACAAAAAACGAAGGTCTGAGGTGAATAAACCATGATTCAAGAATGACAGCAGCAGAATATGCACTAGTCACTGTGATGTATGACTGTATTAATGGCTGATCTGGACAAAAGAAAACGGTTGAGTGAATCTTTAATGCCGTAACACTTTTCTTTCTGACTTCAACTTCTGCCTCTATGATGTTTCTAATGTTTAGATTTTGATGCATTTAAGTAGGGTGTACCAATAAAAACCCAACAACACACAAATTGATACTGCAGCTTTTTAAAAAGCAGGCAAAATAAATGATTGTGAAAGGGCATACAAAGTATTGTACTTGTTTGAATTAAACTGTTTCAGTAACCGACAAAACCTTTTGTTGTATTAAAGTGCAGATTATGATAGTAAACTATGACCAGTTCTTCCACCTCCTGAATATTTTGGTAATGTTTATTATAAGTAAATTAGACAATGTCTTTAACTTTTTTACTTTGCTCAGTCTTTCTCTGTGGGTGGTCTTATCTTTTTTTTAAATCATTTCCATCTGTCTAATGAGCGCTGATTCTCATTGTGCCCCAAGACAAAACTGTTTGTTTTGTTGTATTTCATCACTTGGTTAACTGTTAATTAACTTCTCTTTATCTCATTTGGGCTGAGTTAATGTCTCACTCGAAATATTTCTCTCAAATTTGCCTTAAGGGTCTCTGCAGGTGTTGCAGCTCCGCTCACGGTGGTGGTTTGTGTGCGTAACTATACGTGTTGTTGAACTGTGTTTGTTTGTGTAGCGAGCCGTCTGCAGGGTTTGAAACAGTATAATAGAATGACCCACTGATTGTTCTGGATATTCAAACTATTAACTCATCCAAGCATTTCATAACTTTCCTCCTGTATGCAATCATTCTGCAGCCCACATGCACCAACTTCTTATGTTTTTTTCCCTGCATAATGTAATCAGGGATTTTAACTTTTGAACACGTTGTTCCCTCATTTTTTTGTTTGTCTAAAGTGTTTATGTGGGTTTCGATTAGCCTATGTTATTATATTTAAAATGAGCAAGCGCAGTGTGTGCGCACACATTCCACAACTAAGTCAATATTGTTAAACATTCATTATATATATGCTTATGTATGAAAGCATTAAGCTCTAAAACAATTTTTAAAATTTAGATAAATTTGAGAAAAAAACAGTTTTAAAACTACAGAACTTCACTTGTCTCTGGCCTAAATACAGTATAGGTAGACATAAATATAAGTATATTGTAAAAACAATTGATATCCTAAAAACTTTTTTTATATTTAAATTCATCTTATACTGATGTTAAAATCTGAAATACACAAAAATAAAAAAAAAGACCAAAACTATGACAAGATTGTTCCCAGATTGGAACTTTTCTTTTTGGAATTCAGGCATTTTCATTTACTGTAAGATCATATTGGATCTTATTAACATAGTCTTTATTTTTTTCTTGGGGTAAAAGTGCTTATAAATTAGTAAACTAAAAACATAAGTCCGTCATGCTCCATGTCTCACTATAAGTTGTTCACTGGTTTGTTGTATTTTGTATAAATCTGCCACCAAAATACACCACAAATCTGGCCAGTTATTTACTTCCTCAAAAACCCTTTAAATCAGGTACCAAAGCAGTGATGTAACGTCAACACTTTTGAAGCTTTGGACATTATTGATCACGTGACTTTTACCAAAGACTTTTTTTGTTTGTTTTTTTTTTTTTTCCAATACCTGTGCCAGAACTTCACATTTAAACTGCCCATCACTACTTTTTGAGATCCTTGTGTCCAGAACCATCCCGAAGGACCTGTTAACTTTATACAAAATATTTTTAGAATGATCTATGGGACTCACTGTTTTACATTTTAAAGCCTAGTTTATACTGAGTCATTAGGAGCAAAAGCTAAATTCAGGGTTGTAAAAGGCAGGCGGACGAACAAAACCCAAAGATTTAAGGAAAAAAGTGGAAGGCAACCAAGAGCACTGGAACAATACAGAAACAGGAATCATATAGGCAAACAGGGGGATCTGATGCAGACCTGTGGAAAATCAGATAGCATGTGCTCTGTTACTGAGAGACAACAGGTGTGCCAATGACTTACAAAAAATAGGTGCTATAATAGTATCTGAAAACAAGAACTATGGCAAACAGTTAGTCATTTCCTTGGGTTTTGCTTGCTGGAATATCCCTTATTATCACTAACAGTCAATTAACAAAATAAAATGTATAATTTGAAGAAAACTAAATCAAGTATTTCACAAACGAGTAGTCAACGATTAATAGAAAATGTGAGAAAGAGCTGTGCTAAAAGAAATGCACAGAAATCTCAAAGAACCAAAGACTTTATTAGTTGTTTGCTGTTAAATACTGGCATCTAATTTATAATGTGATAGGACTTTTTTTTTTACATGTTCTAATTTATTAGAATAAATTAGAAGAATAATACAACCAAAGTTTATACATTTTACCATGTACACTGGTCCACCGGTGGTGGCTAAGAAAATAACTATAGTTTGCAATAGACTGTGTGGCTGTCAATGACAACAGCCTCAAATGAACTATGTTTCAGTGTAATGAGATTGTTTTCCTTTAGGGACACTAATCAATTAGTCAAAAAGCCTGTGAAGACTGACATAAAACTAAAAGTATGCACCAGCAAGCTTTCTTTATGCCTCGAAGCCTTGAATTTATGAATGATTTTATTGTTGACTTAGGTCACAGTCAGGGCAGCAGTATGGCTTTAGTCAAATCTGATATCTCATCAGATTAAACAGAAGCTTTAAACGCACAGATTTAATATTTACAGAAGAAACCCCAGTACCAATAGTATTACCTGCTACTTCAAACCATGCAATGGCAATATGTTTTGATGCTGCAAACCAGAAAGATTTGACCATTTCAAACTATGGAGTAATGTCACACAGGGAGACCCTGACAGGAGCAGTGACAGGCAGGGAGAAGAGTGTTGATGGAAGAATTGCTATGAGCATTGCCTAAGTCATGCTCAGGGCTACAAGGCTCAGGTAGTGGAGTGACAGCACTTGGTAATTACCACTGTATTAGCATCCCAACTGCTGTGTCGTCGCTTTCACTTGCTGCATATATGCCAAGAAGATTTGGTTAGTAGTAAATTATTTCAGACTGCCATCCTCTCTTCTTTGGTCATTATTTTTTTATTTCATTCCTTTTGAGCTAAAATACTGCTTTAAAAATGTTGCAGCGTTGGAAGAAATGTTAAAATGTATGGGTTAGACCAGTGGTTCCCAATTTGTTTTCTGCAAAGCTACTAAATGTTATTAAACATTACTAAATATTCCTTAAATATATATATTTTTAGGGCAAAACATTTTCTGCAATCCACCAGCACCAACACTACAGACATGCATGAGCTGGATGTTGTAGGCATCTGTGATTAATTCTGCCTGCACTGGGCTGGTTTGTTTAGGTAGAGCTTGAAGCACGTACTGTATATGTGACTGAGTGGAAAGGGGGATGCAGCACAGCAACAAGTGGATAGATTAATACCTAATGTCATCAAGTATTAGGTATTAGGTATCAGGTATTTTTCATTATATGTTTAATAATAAAAAAACCTGTTTAGTAAAAAATACAACCTGTTATGGATCCTGAGTAACTCAGTGACAAAAGTAATTTGGCTTTAATCCTTTTTATAATGGTTCAATCAAATGCTATTTTCGTTTTGCATCAAACAGTTAATCAGAATATTTAACATGTTTTATTTGCAACATATATTTTACATGGTACATTTTATTTGATAGGACACAGACCATCTGCCCAGCTAAGAGTGAAGTTAACCCTACCTTTTTTTTTTTAAACTGCCTCTGTTTTTTTTCAAATTGAACTTATTATATCCACTACAGGTGAGATACTGACTGTTAATAACTCCAGAGATTTACAGTTATAATATTTTTTTCTTATTTCTATTTCTTACTTCCCGTCTGTTTCCAGTCAAGGTTTAATGTTAATCTAATGTGCTCGTTCTCATCTAATTTTTGACAGCAACAAAAAAGATTCATACAAATCTCAAGACTATTCTGTTTAGCTTGAAGAGCAGTTTTTCACTTGTTCTGATCACATAAACAGCACAACGGGAAATCACTTGAAAGGTTTGAAACAGCAGAATGAGGGAAAGAGAAATGTGGCTGCCCTGCAGACAGTTTACTCTCTCTAGCTCTTGATAACCTTCCTACTCACACCCCCTCCCCAGCGTACACCGTCACCCACTCACCCCTGCCCAGCACCACCACCCCCAACCCACTGGTCCCTGGGGCTAGCATTTGTGAATTCATCATTGGCCTCACAACCCCGCTCAGCTGTCACATCACATCTCACACTCACAGACAGTGAATGATAACATTGTCTGAGCTTTTCATATTCTGCATACGCAGTTTCTTTCTGAATCTGACTAAAAGTCACACAACCCAGAGTCCTTGGTTCCCCATAAAAAACACAGACTTACCATAATTAATCTATTAAATAACCAGTCCAATTTATTTGCTGCTGTCTTTATTTTATGTCTCTCTAAAATGTCTTGAATGTTTATTTGTCATTGGGTTTACAGGACCCATGACAATCTCAGGAACCCAATGACTATGGAGCATGTGATGCTTGCTTCTACTGTATACACACACACACACACACACACACACTCACACACATATA
>JAVKLF010000063.1:15350811-15364521 GCA_034783495.1 Millerichthys robustus | reverse complement strand
GTGGAGCGGTTTTTGTTTGTAATAAATCATGTTTTTTCAACCCCAACTAATCTCTGCGCCTGTGCCTCGGAACTTTATGCCCTCAAACACCCCCGTTCCTGACACTTTAATGCCTATTGGCTCTAATAATATTAGTAGATCCGATGGTTATATTTGTGTTGACTTGCAGTATCTTAACTTATCAAGTCTTTGAATCTATGAAACACATCAGCTTGTGTTTTATTATACAATTATTTGTTTTCCCCATTGATCCTATTGGGAATATTTTTTTAATTTCTGGGATAAAATAAAAAGCACGCTATGAGGGCAGCAATACAAGCTGGAAAATCAACGATGAGTTTTTACCTTTAGGTGACTCAATGGCACCTAAGGCGCATATTGCACTTTAAAAAATTAAATAATTTGTATCCCAATAAACTTTATGTTGAGGATTACTTCACAAGCTTGTCATCAGACTGACGAGTAATCTTTCTATTGTAATATGTCGTTTGCCCTTTACATTAGGCCTGAATGCTGACTCAGAGCATTATTCCACATTGTTATGGCGCAGGCTTGCACCTTTAGGACAGGAGCTGGGGTTGATGACCGTGACAGATGACTTAGTTATGGTGCTCTTGCCATTTGCATTTCTGTTTCTCTGACCTAAGATGGGGGATTTCTTGCATATCACTACTGATTAAGTCAGATATCCGCCTGATGCTATGTGTTGTTCCTTCTTTTTCATCATAGTTCTGTCACATTCACTCATCGTTGACATTTAGCTCTCCACAGAGCTCCAGCTCTCTTATGTAGATCCTGTGTTTGCTCTTTACAACCACAGCCAAACATCAGACACATTAGTCATTGAGTTTGGAAAGATTTGGTCACACCTGCAGTTGAATTTACAAAAACGTACTGTCTTTCTTATGTCCTTGGTTCATCTATTTTTTTAAAAATCTATTTCTTGAGTAAAGAAAAAAAAAAGTTCTGGAGTCAGTCAATAAAACAGACACACCTTTTGTGAATAGTAGCATCTATTGGTATTCGGGTCTCATCTACACTACAAATAGTTTTTCCTAAACTTAAATTTCTGTTCATTTTTTTCATTCAGGCAATTCCATCAATATGCTGGAATCCTCATTTTGTACTAATATGTGTCAAAAATTTCCACATTAGCAACTTCTCAAAATAGAGAGAACATTTGTAGCTTAATTAAAGAGTTTTCCAAGACAAAAACATTTTTTGTGTTATTTGATACTAGTTACAATTTCCACCCAGCTAATAAACATTTCAGCACATGATCAAGGTTTAATGCTGACAAGATAAAGACAAAACAAGATGGATGTAGAAAAAGATCTGTTGAAACAGCTCTATTGTTGTTGTGGGCTCTAAAGTACAAAGTAATTAAGCGCAAGCACAAAAAATTTGACATCCAGTTGCTATGCCAGCAGTTGGTGCCAGCTTGACACCAGATCTGGCTCACACCTGTCTGCTCAGGAAATCCTCTTCCAGTCAGTAGTCTGGTCCTCTGATCCTTAGCCCCACCACATGCTGAAGTGTTCCTGGGCAAGCCACTGCAGCCCCACAATGTTGCAACATTATGTTCATGGATCTGGGACTGAAAAGGTAATAAAAGCATATAAAATTTGCTAAGTAATAATAGGAAGCTTTGTTTTGAGTGCTTCTGAGAGTTCTTTTGTAAAGCACTTTGTAGAATGCAGTTGTGTTTAAAAGGTGCTATGGAAGTGTGAACCATTTATTCACTTGACTGTGCAGAACAGAGTAAAACCTTGAAAATGGCAGAATAAGCCTGAGCCAAGAGAACAAGTGTACCTATCAATAATTCATGATCACACAATCAGACAAAGAAAGGCTGTTAGTTACTGCATTTTCCCTTTCACTGTATAAAAATGCTGAGACACACCTCTGCAGATGAAGGATACTGCTTTCTGATTTATTTCTTTTTTTTCCTACCTCCCTCCATTGTTTTGATAAAAACATTCTTCAGTTTCCCTGGATTGGGTTCATGACAGACCAGGGTCATAACTAAGAGTCTTTTCAAACATCAACCACTTCGGGAGAACCACCAAATACGAGGCCGTGTGCCCATCATATTACATTTTCTGCAGACTGATGATGGCTGGCACTTCTGTTGATAAGTGCATATTATGAGTCTCCCTAGCTCCAGTCCTGACAAGATCCCAAAGATACTGTGTCTGCAGGAATTCAGCAGAGGGTGACTGTGACATAGATAAAGGTGGGGATCAAAATAAAGCAAGATTTGGTTCTTGATTGTTGGAAAGTTTCAGAAAGCACAGAAAACAAACGGAACACAAAGTTTTAACAAAAAATAAACAACACAGGAAATTAACACTAACAAAAGGCTCAAAAGTTGTGCAAAAGGAGACAAAAAGAACAGCAACAAGGAAAAACAGTTTTTTGAGATTTATAGATTTAGTTCAAAGAAAACAGGAATATGATAGTAGTATATTGGTCATCAATAGAAAAAGTGGTATTAAGCTGACATGTGCTTGGAAATATTATGAATGCACAAGCTACATTGACTTGGCATTGGCACTGACCAGTATGAAGCTTGTTGCCTGCCAATGACCTGTTAGCCAATAGAGTAACATTAACAGATGGCAGTGCTCAGTATTCATCGGGCATGCCCATGTTGTGTTACATATACTTTCACTGAACTGTCAATAATTACTTTCAGATGAAATCTGTATAAAAAACGTGTTGCCATCTGAGACATAAATGTCTTTGATTTGGTTTATTTACAAGGTTACTATAAAGTAAGGGTTCAGATACAAGTCATTTTGTTTATTTGATCATTTATTGTAAACTAAAGGACACTACCGGTAGTATTGACCAACACCAATTAAAAACATTTTTTTTCAAAAATTTATATCAGTCCAGAATTCCACTATTTCTACCAAAACATTGAAAGCTTAAGAATCACAAAAGTTTCATGTCATTTTGAGGCTTTGCTTTTAGCGAATAAATGCTAACCCAAGCAAGGAGCAGTTTCATCCCCTTGGTGTTAAAACATAAACAACTAGGTTTGTTCTTGCACTCAACAACAGCACATTTGAAAAATATCTCCTGTATGTAAGTTTTGCCATTTATCTACTTTTCTAGAAAACAAGTTACAGCATTTGCCATAGTCTCCTATAGAGATACTGGAAAGATTTCCAATTCGGTTTTGGTGAACAAACGATGACAGAATGATGATTGGTGACAATGCTAACCCATCCTTACTGTGCCACCCCACATTTTAAAATCTTTTAGTAAAAGGCTTACATCAGCCTCTTATTTTTCCCATCATCTCTTAAACTGAAGCATATTTTATACAATGATACTACATGGAGCACAATGTGAGATGAATGTTTGCATTAGGTGGAACGGTTACTGAAGTGTAAACTGAAGATTTCATGTCATCCAGGGTGGACAATACATTTTGGTATTTTTCCCAAAACCTGCTATGTGAAAGTTGAACATTACAAATCAGTGACAGAAAACTATCGTTCGCAAAAAGCACAGGTTTTCAGTTTTATTTATTTGTTCCTCCTTCACATATGTAAAATAAACAAAAAGACAGAGGCAAAATTGGCTGCCTCCTAATTTAAAATAAAAAAAAGACATGTTTAATAGACAAACATGGCAATGCATCGCCCCAGGGTCAACGTGGTCTTTGTATCTACTTTTACTGTCATAGGTCTAACCAGCTCCTCTTGGTTCACACAGTCCGTTTCCCATCATCACCACAAGTAAGGCAACGACTAAAATAAACAACCATACTTTGTTCTCCACAGGCCCGCCTGTCAGGAAGCTTCAACAACAGATGTCCAGGGATTACCCTATCCCATCGGAGAGAGACTGAATCTGTTTCTGTTTGAGTTTACTGTACTCAAAGGAAAACGTCAAGTATTTTTAGACAACACCGAGCAAAAATGTTGAATGAGTGAGTTAGATGCAATATGCAACAATACACCAGAGATTTTCCATTTTGATAGAAAGTGATGCCTCATGACTAGCAAGACTATGCTGATGTGATGCTATTTTATCTTCTTTTTATGAAAAATCTTCCAATAATATTGTCACGTCTAAAATGTCTGAGATACGCAAATCATATAGGATCACACAAGACTATTTAGGAGATGATTTGTTTTTACTTTCATGTACATATAGCATCATAGTTTCTTACGCATGCTTCAGTCTCTCACATACATGGACAAGTTTCTCACACTGTTATGTCATGACACTGAACTAGGGTTCTGACAGTGAGAATGAAAGATGGTAGTAGGATGTGTGAGAGGGTTTTATGTGGAAAACAATATTATATGTGACTCATCACATTGTACCTTGGTATAAGTTTCAAAGTGGTATGTGAAGATATACGTAAGCAGCTGTAGTGCACTGGTTGAAAAAAAAATGCAATAATTGCTTTTTGTCAAAGTAGGATGAATAAATACTTTATCTATGTGTCCCTAGATGAAATGTTCAAAATATAATCTGTACGTTTTTTGAAGCAATTTTTCTGCACAGTGCCAACAAATGGAATGATTTGGAGCAGAAAAGCACTAAATTATTACTACTTGGTCTGTGTGCTAGCAAAGCTTATTTCCTCTTCTTTAGGAAAATCCATGTGTGCAAAAATGGTTTGAGCTTTCCTCTTTCAAATTATGTCAAGAAATCCTCATTAGAATAGCCTGGACATAGGATCCAGATCGATTTTCCAGGGGCATCAAGACAAATCAGACCATATCTTTGGAACTGCTCATGATGCCCCAGGTATCAAAGTGTGACTAAAAATCTCGTTCCTTACGGTATCGTATTTTAAGATCGCCTTTCAAAATAAACTCTCTAGACCTCTAGATCAGGTCAATTTCATCCTGATCCTGAGAGGTGTCCCTGTGTCATTCCGAAGTGAGAGAAGTCACTGGAAACAAAAGGTTTTTCAGCAACAAGCAGGGCAACTTTGCCAAATACCAGATTATTGTATTGTTATTTTGATAGGCTATTATTTTGAAATTCCACATCAGACTGAGACGATAAAATAAACTATTATTCAAACATGGAATGTGGAGCGTTTGTGTAAAAAATCATCAGACCAGTGACATGGTGTCATTAGGGTTTACCTGTCACCTATGCTGTTTACGGAATTGAGATGAAATTATGGCGTTATCTTGAGAAAACCATCAGAAAAAAGTTTATACGTACTAAGTCCGCTATTCTGCTTCCGGAATTTTGACATGTGTCTGTCTGTATAATTAAAGGAAATGAGAAAATGCACTCTTTTTAATTTCTTTCAGGTTTGTGTTTTTGTCTTTTGCTTTGTTCAGTGTTTTTGCAGAAATTAGTTGGTCGAGTATCAAAAATAACTCAGCTCCAAGTCAATATGAGTTGATGTTTAATGTGAATATTAATTGAAGCTTTTGACCATTATCTGCAATGTTTTATTCACAGCACCTCTTCAAGCTAATGAATTAATGAAGGATTTACAAAACTGGACAGATGTGCTTGCTGTTCCCATAGGAAAGGCTTCGTTAAAATAATTGTCTTGTTTTTTATGTAATCCGTGTTGATTTTAATCACTGATGCAGTAAAATTTTATTGTGTTGATCTCCCTCCCCCCTTCCTTAAAAACTCCTCTGCCTGTCAGTTATCTTACTCCCACAGTGACTCCAGACCATCTGGTATCTCAGGAACTGATAAAATATTTCAAGAAAGCTACATATTAAAGGTGTAAAAGAAAAGTCTGTTATTATTTTTCTTTTAAGAGGATCCATTTCAGTCAGATTCATTTGCAAACTGTTCATCTTTTCTAGCCCTTCACACAAGTATTGACCCTCCGTCCAGAGCAAATTACCAGGTAAATACTAGGCTGAAAGATGACATGCAGCAATTTGAAATGAGGCTTTTATGTATTAGCATATGCTACACTTTTTTACTGCAACATGATCACTTATACTCCAAGGTCTGCTTCTTTAGACACGCAGGCTCCCTGAGAGGTGGTAGGATCCATGCCAAGGTGACTCTCTGGATTCTATAAGCTGCTCAAACGTGTGCTAATGTCTGTGAAATGCCACGTCAGAGGAAACTGCATGCCCACTAAATATGGTTTCAGCCTGACATGAAGACGTGCACAACCTAGCTCAGCATCTAGCAAGATTAAACCTTCCGCCAACAGATTCTGCTTTTAGTCTTTGTGAACCTGGCTGTGGTTGCAGTACTGTATGGCTAACATTAATAAGTTGGAAAAAAAAAGACAAATATATACTGGTAGGTTTTGAACTCAAATCAGCTGTTGTTGAAAAAAGAAACCTGGTCCACAACCTCATTTTGAGTTGTTTGCTTTTTTTTTTTGTTGTTGGACATATTAAACCCACAATAACGGGCTGATTTGAGTTTAAGAGGGGTGTGGCGAACTGATGAAGGCAATCAGTCAAGACTTATTGGCTCACTGACAGTTTTTTTTCCTACTGTGCAGTAAAAGTAAAGTTGTATATCTGATCCACTAATAAAGCTTTAGCTCCACAAGAAACGAATAAATAAACCTACAACTTTATAAACATTTCTGATGTTTGAACTAATAAATCACATGTATGGGAGATTATCCTCTTTTAAATTCTGCTTATACTTTCCTGCATTGAGTTTGATCTTCCAGACGTGTAAACAGTTCGTGCCATAGACACTAATGCACCCCCATGCCATCAGAGAAGCAAGATTTTGAATGATTCATTGATAACTGACCGCATGGCCCCTCTCCACTTTTGTATGGAGGATGTTGGGTTCATGATCAAATATTCAAATTTCATATTGTCTGACACCTCGACAGTTTTCCACTTTAGTTCAATCTATTCTAAAGGAGCCCACATGTGGTTTCTACTCTCCATGACAGAGTGAAATCCTGGATTTCTAGTTGGCACAGTGAATGACTTGTGAACGTGTTCTTGAGCTCATGCAGTGATGTCCTTAACAGAGTCGGATCTGATTTTTGCATGATTTTGGAACACTGCCTGTGGCTAAAAGATCAGAGGCATCAAGTATTGAATATGGCATCTCGAGATTCTTTCAATCTTGTGATGACATTATGAACTGTAGGTGAGGGACTATTCAAAATCTTCCCAATTTTTTTGACTGTGGAACATGGGTCTGAAATGATTCCACTATTTTGGGTGCAAGCTTTTGCAGAATCTGGGAAACCTCTGCCCATCTTTACTTCTGACAGCTTCAGCTTCTCTAAAACATTCTTCTTATACCCAGTTTTCCTATTGACTTGTTGCCAATTAAGCGAATGTATTGTAACATGTTCCTCCAGCTGTCTATTTATTGCCTGTCCCCACATTTTAGAGGTGTATTGCTGCCATAAATAAAAAAATATATAAAATAAAAAAATAACGATTACATAGTTTAAAAATTTGATATGTGAATAAAGAAGTGAGTTTGAGGTTTGCAAATTATTGCATAGCTTTTGTCCTGATGCATCTCAAAAATCCAGGTGGAAAAATCTAACAAGGTTGAGTCAGGTCCTCTAGATGGATCTGTCTTTATTGAAATGTTTGGTATTTTATCCAAGAGATTTCTTCAGTCTGAGGAGTAGCAGATAAAGTCAGATTTATAAGCAGTACCTTCACACAGTGGATCAACCAATTTACCTGTGACACCTAAAACTAGTTGCTAAGATGTAAAAGAGAACCATCAGCTATAACGCCCCTGATGGATGCTTATTGTTCACCTTAAGGCTAAGTCATACTCACAATAATTGTAATAAATAATAAGTGTAATAATTGTAAGAGCGAGACAACTGGACATGGAGGCCTCCATCCCTGTTTAACAACGGGTGCTTTCTCTTTACAAAGATTGATGTGGATGAGGAATCATGAAGCTATAACTTTTTAAAAATCTCACTGTAGGTTTTACATTACAACTGGGATTTAAATAAGATAGATATTCTGTCATTGAAAAAGGAACAAAAAAGACAGAAAATACATTATTTTTTGTGTGACAGCTAAGTTATTGAACCATGAAATGTAACGGAGTGTATCTCAGGGGATGTAAATAAATGTAGGAATTAAAATAACTCCAATGATAATGTGCAGCCAGGGCTTTTCAGCCAAGCTCTTCTTTTAAAAGTCTTATAAAGCCATATATTTACTGTCCTTAAACATAATTAAAGTGCTCATCCTTTGGGACTGCAAGACATGGCTGTTCTCTCTGATATGCAGATTGGGGGCGAAGCTGCAGCTACCAAGAATCATCCTTCAGGTACCGGTGGTCCTACGATGACAGAGGCATGAGAGTAAATCCAATGAACCCGTGACACCTCTGGGTTTCATCGATGCCTTGGTTTGTTGTTGAGGGAGGATGTTCATAAATAGTAACACTTTTTTTTGGTCTGTTCTGCTTACCTGTTTTTCTCTTTCTCTCCCTTTAATCTTTCTTGCTCTGTTTTAACCCCAGCTCATCTTTCACTTGCTTTCAGCAATTTAATTACAATAACTACACCTATGGGAACCATTTTTGGGGGGTTTGGCACATTGGGTAATGAAGAGCAGCAATTACCTGCTGTGATTCATTATTCACTGCAGTCATGTGACATGACAGAATTTTTTTTATTAATATTTTTTTATAGCCAGCAGGTAAATCCACAATCTATTTTGAGTTGCTTTTAATTTTATTTTCCCTTTTAACTGTTGACATTATTAGCAATGCCATAACTAATGCCTTTATCTCTGTTACTGAAGTGTTCTTAACAAAAATAATGATTAACACAAATTATTCTTCAATTTCCCTTTGGGGATTATTAAAGTTTATATTCATTCATTCATTAACAATAAAGAAAACTAAATAGAAAATGGCATGAATCCAATTCAATATTATTATCAGTAGAGACGCAGTTAATATACCCCGATTACAAAGTAGTGTGTGCCCTAATAACATTGGCCAGTGGCCACGCTAATGTGTTCAGTAATTGTATGCTCTCAGTAAACAATACTCCAGATGAGAAATTAGCCTGAGGGGCACAAAAACAAAACATGTGCCAAAGCTTTTTGGACCAACTTCTGTCACCCTGTAAGTGTGACGAAGCTGGACTATTCTTCAAAACAATGTTTTTAGAAACATCCACCAGAAGATCATGCAACTCTCCAAATTTCCTAAAAGCATAAGTTTAAGGACAAGAGCCTTTGGGTTTTGAATTCTTTAAATTTACCAAAGAAATATGAAAAAAAAGAATTCCTCAAAGATACGCACACACACATCCTTGCGAACATGTTTTAAACAAAGCTCTCCTGCAATCTATGTGTTGTAGATGACTTCTAGCTGTGACCACACCATTTTTATTTTATTTTTTACGTTTTAATATCTGTAAAACTGGCTGAGTTAAAGCCATATCTTCGTTTCAGCTGTGGCAGCGATGCTGAATCCTTGAATCAGGTTGACTCCAAAACCTAATCAGTATAATTACTTTTCAAGAGTTCCATTAAAACATGTTCAGTCGTTCATGAAATATTTTGCAAACAAACCAACAAGCATATTAAAATATTTCCATCCTTGTTATGAGATTATACTAACTTCCACTTATTTCTGTAGACAAACACAAAAGAAGCACGACGATGTAGTGTTTAACACTAATGGCTTACAGCAAGGTGGTCCTGGATTGGATCTCTGGGGTCTGTCTGTGTGGGGTTTGCATGTTCTCCTTGTGCTTGCATGGGTTTTCTCCTGATACTCTGTTTTACTCGCACAGACCAAAAACACGCAGGTTAGGCTGCCTTCAGGCCCAGGCCTTCCTTGCAAAATAGATGTGTGGTCTCAATGGGATTTGCCTGATTAAATAAAAGTAAATGAGTAAAATAAATAAATAAAACCCACACCCTAACTTTAGCCCCAACCCAAAAATGACATTCCATTGTAGGACAGGGCTTTGGTCCTATATGACCAGTACTGACAAGACTGGTGGATATACTAAAAAAGGTATTATTAAGTCACTGCCTTTCATACAATTGCAGAGTTCTACAGAGAGGGGATGGCGAGCGACTTCTAGGAAGGGAAAAAAATCCATAAAATGACAGTCATCATATCAGTTGTAACTACACTTAATGCTGTTGGTCTGAATTTCAGTCTCATTCGAAAGTAGACCCATTTGGTCTATAAAGATAAATACTCATCATGTAAGTCAATTAGAGCTTTGAAATAAGATGCTGAAACACAGAAACAGCACCGCAGGCGCTGTTTTACTCAATCACGTTTCATTTTACGGCTCCTATAATGGCAAAGGGAATTTGATTTAGCCTTGCTGCAGTAGGTCAGAGGTCCCATTATATCTGCAAAAACCAGAAGGGGGGAAAATACTCTTGGTAAAAATATACAGGGGAATGTTCCTTTTCTGAAAAATGAAAATGATGAAAGTAATCACCTCTTGTGTGAAGACAGATAAGAAGTTGGGAATCAGGACGGTGTGCTCCTATAGTGCTCTCCACTCTGTGACCCTTTAAAATCGAGTTGGAACTCCGTATTAACCCTGAAGGTTTTCTCAAATCTCATCTGATACGTTTCTTTGTGACCTGAATAATAAAAGAATTAAAAGACAGATGATGTTAGTAACCTTCTAACCAAACAAATTTTCACAATTTGCATGGCCTGTAAAAACAATCAAATATATGTTTATTAGTATTTCTTTTGTTGCCTTTTTGTGCACAAAGCGATTGCCTTTTATCTCCCTCTCACAGGTCGAGGTTGTCTTGTGAAAACAGTCCAGTCCAACAAACAATTCAGAGAAACAGAGGCCCGATAACAGCAAATAAGTAACCAACTTAAAAAGGTTCACACAAAACCATTCTAAATTCTATTTTAAAAAATCTGACGGCAAATAAAAATTACTTGCCAAATAATGCAAGTATCTTGGCGAATTTTCATTTTTTACTATTTAAAATTTGAACAGGGCCTAAATCGTATTTCTGCTGAGTGACGACTGAAAAATTAGTACAACAGAAGTACAGCACTTTTGTGTTCTTGTTCTTCATCACATTATTTTTATACATATGTATATTATTGTGTCACAGGCAAATCCTATATTTTATTACTAACTAGTTCCGAATTTCGTTTGTGTTTCCACGTTTTTTTTTTTTGTAAGACAATGTGTTTTTGTTTTGTTTTGCAGTCTTTAAATTCAGGGCGGTTGTACAGATAATGGTTGCCAGTAAGGCTGAGCATAACAGATGGGTTCAGTGTCATACACTGTACACATACACATACAATGCTTTCCTTTCAGTGTAGTTACAGTAACATCTGCATAACCTACTGTGCGTTGATCAGGGTGGCTGCTTAGCGATCGTTTGCTGCTTACCTGCTTCGTTTTCCTAAGACTTAGATTGTTCAGCACTCAAGGGCGTCAACTGCTCAGTAAAAAAACTCCATCTGTCCAGTCCCATCTGTGTTGAAATAAGAGCAAGCTCTGAGCTGGCTCACAGGTGAATCTTGTTGAGTGATCGAGGTTAGCAACCATCTGCACAGGCAGTATGACACTTACTCTAAAATGAGATGATGAACTGCAAAGAATTTTCATTTGAAGCCGTTGTGTTGCATTTTACACTGCATTCCTGACTTTTAGCATTGCAATAAATTAGAAAAGGGATTTGCTTCTTTACATTCTATTTTTTTTATTGTTTATTGTGCCATCTCAATTAAAGGGAGCCAACGGTTTATTACTGGTGTATGTATTTATTTGTCTGTCAGCAGAATATCTCATGACCCAGTGGATGAATTTGAACAAAACTCTTGAATAATCATTGCATGTATATGTCTACAACTCATTATGTTTTAGAGTCAACCCCATTTAAAATAACTCTACAGCTAATCAAAATTAGCAACCACAAAATTGTTTACACATTTGCCAGTTTTACAGATTTTTGAGCTAAGATTTGATATGGTGGTAGCTATGTCAACCATATTCAAACAATAATTGATTTAGCCAATCATTTTTTCCCATTAATTTATAAATTCAACTACATGTGTCTGTTAGCAAAATATTTTATGAACCAAATGATGGGTTGGATTGAAACTCTCAGAAATTAATCATTTAAAGTACATCTCACACTGATTAAACTTTAGAGTGAACTTGATTAAAGATGACCACCAACAAATATGAACCTTATCATGCACAAACGTGTCTATTATTTCATTGATTTAGCAGATAATAAGAATACGTAGTTTGGTGTCAGCACTCACTCTGAGCAATAAAAGAATCACATAAGGTCATTTTATGAAACCATGACATATACTGAGATGTGATATTCTTTAAAGAATAGGTATTTATTAAGGAATGAGTAAATGCGTATTACCTATTAGAAGTAAGTACCTTACCTGCAGTAGGCAGCATTTAGAGTAATGTTTGGAGAATCAGGCAGATATTTTCATGAAGAAGTTAGGCAACATTTACTCTAATAAAATAAAACTTTATTTTCTTTCAATTTTTGCACAAACTACACTAAATATTGTTCTTTTTACCTTTGAGTCTATTAATCAAACAATGTCTATATTGCTATGCACTATCTCTGTGTATTTATCTACATTATCTGACAATTCTGGACATGCCCTTTTTACAGACCGATTTTCTGCAAGACCTGGATTTTCAATTGATTTTTCTGAAACGGGCTCATCATAGAAGATAACTTATAGCTTTAAAAAAGTTTATTTTATTACAAAACAAGCACACTACTTTTATTTTCCACTGTACCTCATCATAAAACATAGCAGACATGACATCACATCGGTCTTGATGTATGTAAAAATATGCAGAGAAGACAAAATGCTGGAGGGCTTTTTCCCCCTCTAATGTAAGCATCGTGCCAATGTTTGGGACAGTTCATCAAATATTCCACCTAAAGTCATAATTTCACTGACTAAGCATTATGACCTTTTTAATTCACTGACTAATCTGGCCAGGCTGATGTATCATTCAGCAGACACAGCTGAAAAAAAGACATGGCTGTGCAGGAAAAAGCTGTCTGACTTTCACATCAGTGTGTCGATATATAATTAAAAAGATTGCCAAACAACTTTGCTTTTTCTCTAGGTTTTCATGTGTGCCCTAAAAAATGGAAAAAATACAAATTTGATCTGATCTTTACCAGATTTTAAAATTAAAATTTAACTTCAAGAGTACAAAAACACACTCAAAAAAGATTCCACCATGTTCTTTTTTACAAAACCAAAGTCAGAATGGAGAAGCAGTGAGTAAAACGTAGCTGCCAGGTGCTGCTAATCAGATCTACTTGATTACTTCATCATCATCACTGTGACCACTTGTATAAAAACAGGAACGTTAGCAGTTTGGTGGTCTGCAACATCCAGATGTGTGTTAACACAGTGTCAAGGAATAAAGACAGCTGCCAGTCTTCATGGGAGTGGATGTCCCGACCAATTTCCTCTAATGTCAGACTGTGCAAGGTCGGAAAAAAAAAAAGTTCAGGTAAAGGTTCATGACAAGAACGATAAGAAAAGGACTGTAGAAGTATGGTTTGTTAAGAAGGGTTGCCAGAAAAAAAACCCTGTTCTCTCTAAAATCAAAATAAAGGACATCTGGAACATTTAGATAGATGAGACCAAAGTAGATTTTTTTACCCATAATGCACAGCACAGTATGTGGCAGACACAGCATATTAGCACACCAACTTGGCACCAACTGTCAAGTCAAATATGGTGGTGGAGGGATGATGATTG